>CAJNDT010003543.1:0-22180 GCA_905221615.1 Symbiodinium sp. CCMP2592
GTTGTGTGGCGGTTTAATTTAATTAAAAAGAAGGTAATGAAGTGAAGGGAAGCATGAGAGAAACGGAAGCACGCTTCTTTTTCATTAAATTCCAACCGCACACCCAACACACGCCCGACAGTGAGATAGAACCGCCACCAACTAAATCCCATTCCATTCCCTTTGTGTGCTAATTAAAAGAGAAAAGACAACGCAACGAAAGAGAGGCGTGCTTTTCTTCTTTTAATTCCACACAAAGCTCTCTTCATTTCTATTAGAAGTTGGTGAGGAGAGTACAGGAATGATTAGGAGCTTACTGGAAATTAGTTGAATTCTCACAAGAAGATTTGGTAAGATTCCTAAAATACTAAATCCTGATTCCGTTCGTATTTCGTTCGTACTGTGTTGATTTTAATTAGAACAAACACGCATTCGTTTCCCTACTTTGTTTTGTTCTAATTAAAACACAACACAGAACTCTCTTCACTTTTCTATCTTCTGTCTTGGTTCGTGGTTCTTGGTCATTAAGGTTCCGGAATTCTCATCATGAACCGGGTGCGTCTACAGGATCTCGAATGACTTGGAAATTAGTTGACTCCTTGTTCCCCGTTCCTCTGTCTCCAGTTCTTTCACCTCCAAGTCACACCATTAATGTCCAGACCAGGCGCTTCATTGGGATGATGTGTGTGAATTAAATGAATAGAAACAAAGGAACGGAGTGGATGCGTGTTCACTTCATTTAATTAACCACACAAATCCCAATGGCACCTTAATTTCCAAGATTGTTGACCTAAATTTAGTATGTTATCTACAACTAATATTTTATTACCAATATCATTCCTGGTATTTAGTTGTATATTTAGAGGAGAAATCATGCATCTTAGGAATTCATTACTCTTTTTAGTTGAATCCAATGGCCTGGAATTCCCTTCATGCGTCTATCTCCTGTTCCCCACCTCCATCCACTTCTCACGCTCTTTGTTGTAGCCGTTCCTGATGTTGTAGTGAGTTGAGATTAAAACAAATGAAACAAATGTAATGGAATGGAATGGAATGTAATGCGTGTTCTTTGTTTTAATTTAAACGAAACACGAAACAGAGAAACGAAGCATGAACTAACCACCAAGAATGACCTAATTTCAGTAAGGATCCTATGAAAAGCTTACTCTCTTCATAAAACACCCATTAAATCCTCATTCATCGTTCCTCTTATAATCTTAGCACCTGGATACAGAGGTAGAACGGGAATAGAGAGAGTGCTTTGTTTATAATGCAGTGAAGCGTGAGAGAAACGGAAGCATGAAAGAACGCACGAACGAAATCCCGTTCACTTATTTTATGAAGAGAGCATGGTTTTGATAATAAATTCTAGGTCATTAAGAATTATTACTGTCTCCAGGTCATTCCACTTCTCACCGCGGCTTCATGTTCCGTCCGCCAACACCAGCACCGAACCAAGGACACAGCTTATGATTGAGGATTTTTCCAGTAGAAATCTCTTGTGCTTTGTTCTAATTAAAATAAAGGGCAAATGAGCGAAAGAATTGAGTGAAATGCGCGCCTTAATTTTAATTGAACAAAAAGCACAATAAGATTTCCTCAGATTTTACCTTATTTTCTTATTACCGTTTCTTCTTTGTGTCTATCTTGTGTTATCTTTAAAGGAGATTTCATTTGGAGATTATCTTTAGTCTTTTAGTTGTATCTTCATCCTTAGTATTTCTAGGTCATTGGGTTATATTCATCTTTGCTTTGTTATCTTCTTATTTTTGATTATTTCATGCTTCTATCTCGCTCTGGTTCATGTGTTTCAATTAAATGAATGAAGCGAAGCGAAAAGAAACAAATGAAGCGTGCGGAATGCGTGTTCTCTTTCATTTAGTTGCAACACAGAACCACAAGAGCGAGCCCTGTTGACTTACACCATTAATGACAGACCCAGAAGACCCATTCCGTTCCCGTTCCAGCCGCACCTTAATGAAGAGAGTGTTGACTTGAGATTGAAGCGAGAAGGGAGCGTACGAGCGGAAATTAAAAGGAAAAAGTGAACGGAATTAAGCTTTGGAATCTCTCCTATAATCTTACCTACAGCTCCTGGACAGTGAATGAAGCATAATGAGGTGGAACAGGAAACAAATGAAGCGAAAGAAGAGAGCGGAATGCGTGTTCCGTTCCACTTCATTTTGCTTTATTCATCCACATTTTGCTATTTTGACTTATTTTCTGATTCCGTCCGTCATTTCGCTTGGTATTTTCTGCTTAGGATATTATTTAGTGCTTTGGGTATTAATAATCTTTTCTCACTATTCCCCACATCTTTGTTTGGTTTTCTGGTACGTGGGGCTCTTTGTTTCTCCTTTGTGCTCTTTTCACGCACTTTTCGTTTGTAAAAGAACACAAAGAACCGAAACAAAGAGGATAGGTACTAAGATTACAAGAGAATTCATTTCCCTTTCGTTCATTTGTTTCATTAAATTACAAGTGAGAAGAGAACGAAGAATGAGTGACGAACGCGTGAATTTAAATGAAACAAAGCAGACGAAAGCAAAATGAACGCCCAACAAACCACGAACCAAAATCTATTATCCAGATCAACTAAAGATGGTAAGAATCCTATATGACCTGGAATCGCTAATAATCTTTGGGGTCTTTTCATTCATCGTACCCTCTTCACTCATTCCCCTAATAATATGAAGTGAATAATTTCGTGCTGTTCTTGTGTGCTCTTTTTCAATGAAGTGGAACGTAAGCGAGAAAAGAGAGCACAAGAACGAACGAAATATGAACGAAATCTCCTCTTATAATCTAGTACTAGGAAATTATTACTAAAATCTAGTTCATGTTTCCCTTTGTTGTTCTCTTTTATTCGGCTGTAATGCAATGAAATGGAAGAGAAGAATGAGCGGAATGGAATGGAAGCACGAGCCGAATGAAAGAAACAAACAAAGGGAATATGAACGGGATTTTCCTTACCGTCTCCACCTCATTGTTGTTCCTGTGTTCGTTGTTCCCTTTGCGTTTAATTTAATGAAAAGAGACAAGCGAAATGAAATGTAGTGCGTGCTCTATTAAATTAAACACAAAGGAACAACACAGGAACGAAAAGAGCGTGGATTTATTGTGTGCTTTGTTTACGCTTAATTCTCGCACTCACTTCACTCACTTGAAATTAAGCGAAACAAAGGCACAAAATCCACGTGCTTTTCCTTCTCACCACTCAACATCTAGGCTCGGTTAATCCTGGTGTCGTCTTCTGGGGTTAGTAGCGGTGGTACAGGATGTGAGGAACGGAGTGGTGTGCTGTAATTAAAAGAGAACACCATTGGGATTTATTATGCGAAATGAGTTCGTGCTTTCATTCCTTTCGCTCGGTTCCCTTCTCTCATTCCATTACATTACAACTCACTTCTCACACTAAATCCCAATGAAGAGGAATGGTAATAAGATTTAATAGGAGAAAATGGTAATGAATTCCTAAGCTTAATATTAGAAGAAGAGATGAATGAAAAGTGTGCTGATTTCGTTCTCTTCTTTCTCGCTTCACTCTTCATTCCTCACTTCGTTCCTTCATTCATCACTCATTGAAAAGAACGCACGAAATGAGAACGAAAGACTCACTTCACTTTATAATCCACTCAACAGGTAATTCATAATGGTATGACTTAGGAGCGGAAAGTACTGGAATTAAGTGGACAAAGCAAAAGGAAAAACAAGCACGCTTCTCTGTCGTTCATTGTCTTGTGTTCCCTTTGCTTTATCCTCTTTAATGACACAACACAGCAGATAATGAACAAGGGGTAACAGGTGGTAAGTCTTCAATGTCCCAAGAAAGACCGCATTAAAGGAGAAACGGTATGAGATTGGTGCCTTTTAATTAAACTCAACATTCCTAAGCTTACAACCTACAACACATCCAGAAAATGCACGAAAAAGGAGTGAAAAATGGTGGATTTCCAAAATATGCTAATTAATTTTAACTAAAGAAAACCACCATTCACTTCTCTTGGTTTGTTGTGTTTAATTTCGTTCGTCTCTCACTTTATTTCTCACGCACGCTTCGTTCTCTCATTGTCGTTCAAAATCCGTTCCAACTTCACTCAATTAACACAACATTACCAAGATTCAGCTATAAAGACACAATAAAAGCTGTACCAAATGAAATCTCCTATAAAGATAGAACTATATTCTAGTATGATTTCTATCCTTAGTAAATTACCTTATGAAGATACAACTAAATTTGGTAATAAATCTTAACATACTAGAAATTAGTTGTTCCTGGACGTAGAAAGGGCTCACTCTGGTTCTTGTTTCGTTTAATTTAAAGCAAAGAAGCACGCATTCATCACTCACTTCTTTCGCTCTTTCTTTGTCTTCTTTGTTTAAATTAATAAGAAACCGTACCATCGTGAGTCTTTCTACGTGACAGGAACTCGTGATTTCGTGGTCGTGAGTTCGTGTGCTAATTTCGTTCACCTTTGTTCATGCTTACTTTCTCTTCACTTCATTACGTTCATTTCATTATAACAAAGGTAACGAAATAAGCACACTTCTCTCACTCCGTTCGCTTCGCTCCTTTTTAATGGAACGGAATGTAGTGGAGTGAAGCAAGAAAGGAGCGAAGAAAGAACGGAACAAGTGAGAGAAACAAACATTTCGTTCGCTGTTGTTGTTGATTTCGTTCTTTCGTTGGCTAATTTCATGCTTTCGTTTCCCTTCATTATAAATTAAGCCAACGAAGAAAAAAACGAAATAAGCCAACAACACGCTCTCTTCATATAATACACACCAACCACTAGAATGACCGGGCGTAGAGGGAATGGAATTATTACCGGAATCAACTGTCATGGAATCACGTGGTGGCGGTAATGAACAGAGGGTAGACTGTGGATTTAATGAGAGAAACACACAGAGAATGAACGGGGTGTAAACTACTGGAGCGCCTGGTAAGGATTTTATTATTAGTAGTTTTAGCTTATTATTTTTGATCTATTTTCTGGTATTATTATTTAGTAGCTGGATTAGGTTATTATCTTCTTACCAGAATCTCCTATAATCCTATCCTTAGTGCTCTTGGTTGTTGAATCCTGGGTCGTGACGTTGTGTGCTTTATTTAAAAGTGAAGAAACACGCATCCATCTCATTCGTTCCTCATTCACTACTTTGTTTTCTTCCTTTTAAATTAGCACACACGAACACAACCAAGAATGAGAGGAATGAATTATATGAAGAGAGTTATGTGGTTTATTTAAAAGGGAAAAACACAATGAAGAACTGAAGCGTGGTTTTTGCTCTTTTAAATTGACCACATACGAACGAAATCACTTCACATTTCCTTCTTTTGTTCATCCTCTACAACTCATTCCTCGGTTTTGGGTTATTGTAGTGAAGAGAATAATGTGCTGTAATAAAGGAAAAGAAACAAAAGAAATGCGTGTTCTTTTCCCTTTATTTCGGCACATTATGAACGAAATTGGGCTCTTTTTCGACCGCTTCTATTCCCTTTGTTTGTTTCGTTGGCTTGCGTGCTTCCTTTCACTTCTTTCACTCCATTACCAACCCAACGAACCAAAAGATAGGAAAGTTATTCCTGATCCAATAGATGACAGGGAATTCCAGGAATTAGAAGAATCTGGAAAGGATGGGATTCTTCTTGGCATAACATTAAATCCTAAGAAATGCATTGGGGAAAAGGTAAGAAGAATACCAATAAATATTAAATGTAGATGAAAAAGAGACAGTGTACTAGAGGATGAAAATAATAAATTCTTAGTACCAACAATCTTTTCTCCATTAAAAATTATTCCAGAGAAGATAGAAATTATAGCTCCTAAAGAAAGAACAAAATGAAAATGTGCTACAACATAATATGTATAATGTAATCCTAGATCTACTGCAGCATTTCCAAGAATTATTCCTGTAGAACCACCTATAGTAAACATTAATAAAAAGAGATGTGAGAAGAAGACAGAACTAATTCTAAGGTGTAATAATGGTGGATTTCCAAGATATGTAAAAAGCCAATTAAAGATTTTTTTTTTTTTTTTTAAGGATATTAAGATTGTAACTCCTGTAAAATAAGCTCTTGTATCACTTTCTAAACCTACAGTATACATATGATGCCCCCAAACAAGACTTTCAAGAAGAGAAATAGATGACATGGCAAAGATCATTGATTGGTTACCAAAGATTATTAATTGTAAAATCCCAGAAATTATTATGGAAATGATCCCAAATTCAGGAATTATTAAGATGTAAACTTCTGGATGTCCAAAAAACCAAAATAAATGTTGATAGAATATAGGATCTCCTCCAAATATAGGATCAAAGAAAAGTGTAGTAGAATGAAGATCACCCAATATTAAAAGAAGTGTACCAGATAAGATTGGTAATGTTAATAAAAGCATGAAAGCTGTAATCAAGAAAGCCCAAGGAAATAATGGGATAGTCTTTAATGTCAGATAATAAGATCTCAGATTTAGAATTGTTGTCCAAAAGTTAAGAGATGTAAGACATGAAGATATAACAGAGATTAATAATCCAAATATAAGATTTCCTGTACTTGAAGGTGATAAAGTCATAAAAGAAGTGGATAATGGTAGAAAAAATGTTCATCCTGTACCACCTCCAAATTCTGAGATTATAGAAAGGATTAGGAAAAGATATGAAAGTAAAAAAAAAAAAAAAAAAAAATTATTGACTCTAGGATATACCACTTCTGGAGACCCTTGAAAGATAGGTACAAAATAATTTCCAAATCCACCAAACAAGCCAGGCATTACTAAAAAGAAGATCATAAGAAAGCCATGCAATGTAATGCTTATATTATAGAAGTTCTGGTTTTCTGGAGATATAATCCTATTTCCTGATGACTATAATTCTATTCTTATAAGGACTGATATTAATGTTCCGGAGATTCCAAAGATGAATCCAGATAATAAATAATAAATTCCTAAGCCTTTATGATTACAATTTTTAACTAGTGATAATAGATTCTGGCGTGTTGAAATTAAAGGAACGGAAATAAGCACGCATTCATTTCATTTCTTTGTTTTGTTTGCATTAAAATAAACCACACGCCCGTCACTCCACAACTCACCACTCAAGATACACCGCGGTCAGCCAGGAAGCATCGGGATTTCTTAGGAAGCAAAATACCAAGATTTCCAAGATACGAAATTGTTGGTCGTGTTCCGGGTTTTTACTGTGTGTTTTGTTCACTCATTAAAATAAAAACCCGGCATCATTTCCAACTCCTCCAAAATGCTACAACTAAAGGAGAACAGCACATGCCAGGAAATTTCATTATATTGTGTGGTCATTTGCTAATTTTGGGAGTCCCAGCGGCATCCGTTCCATTCCAAACGAACCAATAAAGAGGATTTAGTAGTTTAGGTTTCTTAATAATTTCCTCCTTTATGATTACAACTAATATCTGGTTATATATTTATAGGAGAGTTTACATATTGTAGAAATCCTTAATGATTCTAGTTGATATTTAGTAAGAGAATTTCCTAATAATCCCAACTTTACTAGAATCTGTTGTGTCTTCTCCTAAGTCATTTGTCTTTCTCACCGTGCTCTCTTCATCCTCATTCTGCTACTCCTTTATCCTGTTGTAGTGAAGTGATGTGGTGTAATAAAGGAAAAACAAGGGGACGCGTGTTTTGCTTTATTACAACACAAAACAACACAACACGCTCTTTTCTGGGTCTTTTAGTGCGGCTGGATGTGGTGAGTGGTGAGAAAGAAAGAGAACAAAGAAGCGGCGTGCATTCTTTACCCACTTCTTTTGTTCCCTTCTTGCTCTCCTTCTCACCACACCGCCGCCCACTCATTCCGCTCTCATTTCTTTGTGTTTTATTGTGTGGCTTGGGGATGAAGAATGAAAATGCCCCAATTTAACACAATAAAGCAAAAGAAATGTGGCGGCATTGGGATTTTTCCTTCATGCTTCATTCGTGCTTCATTCGTTCATTCTTCACTCAGCTCATTATAAAAGGACAAATGAAGATAAACAACCATGAGAGATAGAATGCTTCTTGGATGATTTGTTCCTTGGCAGTCAATGGTCAATAATTCTTGGTTATAGACGGTTATCTGTTAAATCCTGATTACGTGTTCGTACGTTCGTGGTGAGTGAAAGGAGTGAGAGAAGTGTGTGCTAATTTATAATGAAATGAACGTAGTGAAGTGAAGTGAATGAAGCATGAAATTAACACACACGAACTCACGACACCGAACCCTGTTAACGCCTGGTCTGGATAACACTCGTCTTTTCATGAGTCTTACCGCTGGAGCTGGAACTAGATGCATGAGTCTTCTGTCTTCATCTCCAAGTCTTATTTTCTGTTCACTTTATTTAATTCGCTTCTTGCTCTCTTTAATTGTAAAGGAACGAAGTGTATGCACGAATTAAAGAGAAAGCAAGAAGAGAAGAGCGAATTAAATGAAGAGAACGAAAAGAAGGAACTGGAGATAGAGATGATTACAACTATATTCTAGTATGTTATGAGTTATACATGGAATTAGTTGTAGAGAAACATCAGAAATTACTAAGGAATGGATTACTTACCGGTTATAGGTTATATTCTACAACTAATAACATGTATCACCTGGATATTACCGGAATCTAGTTGTAATTCCATTCCCTTCTCATTTCTTCGTTTCATTAAATTACAATGGAATAAGCGAAGTGAAGGGAAGCGTGAATTTAATGAACGAAGAAAAGAGAAGTGAGAAGGGAACGGAAATTACACCTAATTCCAGTAAGGTTTGGATTATTAGTAAGGATAGGTGTAATAATCTTTAAGGATTTCTCCTCTAATATTATAGGAAGACTTACTAATAATCCTAATCATACTAGAATTTAGTTGATGAATCCTGATGGCGTTCCTCTTTTGTTTCGTGCTGTGGTGAAGGAGGCGTGCTTCATTCCACTACATTACCCTCTTCACTTCACCACAGAACGAAACAGAGGAACGAAATCAGGAGTCTTTCTCATTGGGATGATGTGTGTGAATTAAATGAAGAGAAACAAAGGAACGGAGTGGATGCGTGTTCACTTCATTTAATTAACCACACAAATCCCAATGGCACCTTAATTTCCAAGTCTATGAATCATCAACTGTGGTGTTTCTTTGTTTTATTTAAATTAAACGCAATGAAATAGAATGGAAGCGCGGTTTAATTTAATAAAAACAAATGAAATTAACCACATGATTCATATTAGTAGTTCTTGGTGTGGTGGTGTTGATTTTAAACAAAAGAAGAACGAACACGCTTCTCTGTCGTTCATTGTTTCGTGCCTTTTGTTTAAACTCAACACGTAACACCACACATTACTTTCTCTATATCCTGTGTTGTGTTTAAAGCAAAAGAACGAAAGGCACAAAACAAACGAGCGAAGAGAGTGCGTGTTTGTTTCTCTTTCGTTCAGCTGCTTTAAATTCAACACCCAACCACCAACCACCGAAACAGACGCATGAGAATTTCCAAGCTTATTTCCTGTTATTTCGTGGATGGTGTAGGTTGGTTCGTATTTGGTTTTTGTTCTTTTGGGTGATTTCGTGCTTTCGCTCGGCATTTCACTTCTCACTACATTACAAATAACCCAACGAACAAGGAACCAAATTACTGAACTAAATGTGTAATGTTAGGATATGACTTAGAATTGGTAAGGTTTCTACAACTATAATCCAAGCACGAGATCAACTAATTTCAAATGTAATTGGTGGTAGACTTGGGATTTAATTGAAATAAACCAAAATAAATGTCGTGTTTCGTTCGTTGTTTCGTTAAATTAAACACGCTTCTCTCCTTGCTTTCGTTCATTGTTTTAATTTCCCGAACTCAACTCACTACTCACTTTACGTTCACATTATTATAGGAAGCACATGGAGGTAGAATGGTGAAGGGTGAACGAAGGTTAGAGAAAGACCTGGAGCCTGTAATCAAGAGAGACACGGTAAAGAAACCCTGATGACTTAGACCGAGGAATGAATGGTATGGTTAATGATTTCTACAGGATTCTTACAACTAATATCAGGTATTAATAGTTCCTTAGTGATACCAGGTCATAAGATCATACCAGAAATTAGATGAATAGAATGACCAGGAATTACTAATCTCAATATGACCTAAATCTGCTAATCTTCTCCTAATAACCTAAAATCTAGTACAAAGAATCCCGATGGCTGATTTCGTTCTCATTTTGCTGCATTTTAAATAAAACAAACACGCACTACATTCATTCTTCATTCCGTTTGTTTTGTTTAATTTAAAAGGAGCAAAATTATTCACTTCATATTTTATGGATGGAGTTATTAAGGTTTTTAGTTGTATCCCTACATCTAATATCACTAAGGAACTAATCATACCAGGATCTAGGTCATTCTCACCCTTCTCCTCACTTCATTCCTCGGCCATTAAATGAAAGAAAGCACAAGGAATCGCGTGGCTCTTTTCATTTAATTAGGCCGAACGGAATGAGTGAAAGAAGGTTAGTGAGAATGAACTAGAATTTAGTACTAACCGTCTAACCTTGAGATTTCCTTCTAAATCCTAAGTCACCATCATACCACCGCTCATTGTGTTGTAATTAAAAGAAACGAGCGGAAGCACGAAATACAAACGAGTGAGACAGGAAAATGAACGGCCAAGTGAAAAGGAGTGAAGAAAGTGTGTGTTGTGTTTTGTTCTTTTGAATTAAACCGCGCTTCACTTTCCTTCGTTTGTTCATTGCGTTTAATTCAAATAAAACAAACACAACACGAACTAGTATGATGAATTAGTATTAGAAGATTTATGAAGAGAATTAGTTGTATCTCCATGACTAGGAAATAAGCTTAGGAATTTACAAATAAAGTCAATAATCTTTTCTGGGCTCCAAGTCCTTTGTTGATTCCGTGTGCTGAGTGTAATTAAGTGAGTGAAACAGAGGCGTGCTTCATTCATCACTTCATTCATTACCCTCTGTTTCCCCACTCACTTTAATTACAGCAGCACAGGAACAACAATGAACAACCTGGAGCCCTTAATCATTTCCTGTATCCCAAAAGCACCTATGCCAGAGATGAACAAGGAGCCGGTGATGTGCTTTATTTAAACAAACCAGCATGCTTCCATTCCGTTCCACTTCATTACATTATCTTCTTTGTTTAAATTAACCACATCATCGTACCTTAGAAATCCTAGAAGAAGAACCGGTAATAAGGATTAGAAGAAGGATTTGTAAAGGGATTTTCCTTAGTAATTTTAGATGTAATATGCTAGAACTAATTCCCTAAGAAATACCAACATTACCAAGATTAGTTGTGTCTCTAGGTCCTTTGGTTCGGTGATGTGGTTTAATTCGTGCTTCTCTCGCACTCATTCTCTTCACTACATTCCGTTCATTCTGCTCTTTCATTACAATTAACCACATAACCGTACAAAAGGGAAAAAGTAAGAAGATTCCTGTAGTAGATTTTAGTACTAAATTCCAATCCTTTCACCTGGTTCCTTGGTTCGTATTTTGTGCCTCTTTTTAATTCAAATAAAACCACGCATCCGTTCGTCTCTCACTTCTTTGTGTTTTATTTTAATTAAAGGCACAACTTACGAACGGAACATGAAAGGAATGAGAAAGAACTAGAAACTAGAACATTAATGCCGTTCCTTTACCTTCAGTCACAAGAAAACCACCATCCATGAACCAACTAGAACTACTAATAAGAAGATATGAGCCGTGCGTTGAAATTAAAGTGAAACAAACACGCACTACGTTCCACTCCATTTGTTTTGTTTTCTTTAATTTAAACACGGCTCAAGATATGATGAATGATTTTATAATGAGTGGTGAGTTGAGTTTAAAAGGAAGAAAAACAATGGGACGAGCGAAGTGAGAAGGAAGCGTGTTTTCTTTCTTTTTAAACTCACCACCACTCACCTCACATCCTAAAAGCACCAAGATAAAGTCAAAGAAGTTGGAAATGGTAGATTTTAGAAGGAAATAAAAAGGCTACAACATTAAGAAGATTCCTGCAACTAAATTATATTAGAAATCCTCACTAACAACCAGGAATCATCTCTCTACAAGATCTTCTACAACAGAAATTAATGATCCAGATAATCCAAGTTCTTTGTTTCATTTTACAAAAGCATTTGGAATTTAATGAAAAGTGAACGAAATCTTTTGGCCTTTGTACCCTTGGAATTAGTGTGAGAAGCTTACTGACTCCAGGAGCTAGACCGCTATTGTGGATAATGTGTTTAATCTGGAGAAACTAGTTCATGATTCCGTGTTCCATTCGCTTCTCATTCTTCGTTTGTGTTTCTTTAATTTAAATTAGCGAAAGATATGAAGTGAATAGAGAAAGCACTAAAGAAACACACACGAATATGAAGCGAATTCTGTTACCAAAGGCTCCTGTAAAATGCCCCAATTCCGTTCGCTTCGTTCATTGTGTTTTAATTAGGAATAAACACGCATTCCTCTCACTCTATTCGTTCCATTTGTTTTCTTCCTATTAAATCCACAATTCACTACTCACTTATCCTAAAAGCACAGAGGGTAGTTGGAAATTAAGCTTGGGATTGTTGGGATGTGGGGAATTAGGAACGAATGTAATCCCGATCAAGAAGCCCCAGTAATAACCAGGCTGTACTAGGATCCTGATGTAGATTATGAGGAGGATTTCTAATATTATCCAACATTACCGTCTCTAGGTCATCTTCTAGTACAGGAATCTTCTTATTAGGATATCATTACTCTCTTCAAGTCATTCATTCCTTTCCTAATTCTCCTCACCCTCTCCACTCATCTCACGGTTTCTTTGCTCTCTTCATAATATAATTCCATTCCGTTCGTACGTGGCCTTTGTGCTTTATTTCAACGGAATGAAAGGAATGAAAGGGAGGCGAGAATAAAGCACAAACCACGAACGAACAGCCGAACGAAATTGGTTGGGTCTTTGTGTGATTGGTGTGTTTCGCTTGGGCTTTCTTGCTTCACTTTCCATTCGTTCCGCCACTCATTCCATTCGCTTCTCACCGCTCATTCCGCTCCATTAAAAAGCCCAAACGAAATCACCAATCTCATAAAGACAACTTACGACATCTCCCTCGATTACCAGGATTCTTTGTTACCTTTAGGATTCTCTCCACACCCCCTTTGTTTCTCCTTTTGGGTCATTTGTTGTGTGTTCTTTGCAATGAAAGCGCGAAAGAAGCACACAAACGAATGACGCAAAAGAGGAGAAATTAAGGAGCGTCTGTAATGTTGGGGCTCTTTGTTTTTCCCTTTTTCTTTAATCACGCTTCACTTTCGTTTATTGTATTAAAGCAAAAGAAGAAAGAACAAAGAGCGTAAGACACAAGAAACCGCCATTGGGATTTGTGTTGTAATTTAATGAGAAGAGAACACGCATTTCTTTCACTTCTTTCTCTCCATTTGTTTCTCTTCATTAAATTACACCACATGATCCCAATGAAGAGTGAACGAAATACGAACTCAACATGCTGACTCAAGGTGTTAGGTTAGTACTAGATTCCAGCTGTAGATTTAAACCTAAAACATGCACTAGAATTTCCAAGGGTGTCCATGAAGAGGATTCCAGGTAGTTCGTGAGAAGAGAATGAAGTGTAAAGGAAAAAGACAAGGAAATGAAGCATGAATGACGCGTGCTTTTTTCTTTCGCACGAAATGAACGATGAGAATGACCTAAATTTTAGAATCTTAATAATCTTTACATTTCTAGGTGATCTTCTTATTAGTAGATTTAGGTCATATCTTTGTAGGAGATTCTAGTATATCCCGATGACCTAATATTACTAAGGAATTAATCTTTACCAATCTCTCCTATAACCTTACAACTATTATCTAGTATGAGGAATATTATTAGGAACTTCTCTTGTCTGGATCATGCCTGGAATCTCCTCACTTCCTAACATTACACATCCTCCTATAATTGAGATCATTCCTCGGTTACAGCTGGATCTTGGTGAATAAAGTGAGTGGTGTAATGTGCTTTAATAAAAGAAGAGAAACAATGAAGTGGAACGGAAGCGTGTTCTCTTTCTTTTATTGCAGCACACAAACATACGAACGAGCCTGGATTCATTAAGGAATTACAACTACCACAGGATTCTTCTTACCTTTTGGCTGTTCATTCCTGGTTCGTGGTTCGTTCATTCCTCACTCTCCACTTACCACTCATTCTTCATCGGGATCCTTGTTGTGTGGTTTTAATTATAAGTGAACAAAGAATGGAGTGAAGCGCATGAATTAAACCACACAACAAATCCCGATGGCCATTCCGTTCCCTTTTGTTTAGTGCTTTTTGCTTCTTTTCAATGGAATGGAATAAAAGCGAGAAAGAAGCAAAAAGGAGAACCAAAAGAGGGAACGAAACAGTAGATTTTGGAAGAGGAAATCATTTGTAACCGCTAGAAAGAACTGGGCAAAAGAACCAAATTTTATTGTGTCTTTCTTGCTTCGTTTCACTGCCATTAAAAAGACACACTAAAATTTGTCCTTTTGTTTCCAGTTCTAGCGGTATAAGAGGATTTGGTAGGATCTTGAAATACTAGATTATAGATGTAATATTATAGGAGGATTTACTAATAAATATCTTCATACTAAAAATCTCTTGTATCTCCAAGCTTAATTGGGTCCTTTTGGGTTCTTTCGCGCTTTAATTGTAATGGATGAACGCAGAGAAGGAAGCACGAATTAAAGCAAACGAAAGAAACCAAAACAAAGGACCCAACATGCTTCTATTTCAAAGGTAACAGGATTTAACATCTAGAACCACCCGACATTGAGACCGAACCGCCAGTGTTGTGTGTTTAAATGAAGTGAACACGCGTTCCTCTCGCTCACTTGTTTCACTCCATTAAACACACCACACGGCTCCTCCTTGAAGATTACACATGAATCCTGGTGTTAGGATTCTTACCAATCTTAGTTGTTGGGATATAGGAGGAATCTTTAATGACTGGAATTATTAATGTCTTTAGTTGTAATGGAACGCGGCGCCCTTCTTTTATTTACTTTGGCCTAATTTCAATGGAATGAAATAGAAGCGAGAATTAGGCCAAATGAAATGAAAGAAAAAGAGCCGCGCATTTCGTTCGTTGTGTGCTGTTTTAAAAGAAAGAAAAGCACGCCTCATTCTTCGTTGTCGTTTGTTCTTTCTTTTAATTCAGCCACAACAGCACGAAATAAGAAGGAAATAATAAGATCCCAAAAAGAACTAATTTTTAGTATTAAAATACAAAGGAATGAAATGTATGCGTGATTTTAATACAAAAAATTAGGTCTTTTTCAATTTGGTTCCTTTTTGCTCTTTTCTTCCGCCCTTTGTTCTCGCTTCCATTCTATTTCCTTGAAACAAAGGCGGAACAAAAGGCAAAAGACTGAACCAAATTAAGCTTGGAGATTGTTATTAGGAATTAGTTGTATCATCCTAGAGCTGGAATCCTGTGTTGTTGTGTGTGCTTTTCCTTTACTTCATTAAACACAAGCGAAAAAAGGAACGAGAGAAGCGCGTGGTTTAATTGAAGAAAACAAAAGCACACAACACAACCGAACCAAGGCTGGACGGGAATCAGGGGTTAGTTGTTTAGGTTTATTTACCGTTCCTCCTGTATCCACCTCATACCAATCCGCACAAAAGGACCAAATTAAATAAAGAAAACAAGCGGAATGAAAAGAAGCGCGTGTTTCTTTAATTTAATTTGTGCCCTTTTGACCCTGTTGACCGTGGTGTGACGAATGAAAGGGTGAATGGTGTGCTCAAATTAAGAAGGAAACGAAACACGCCTCATTTTGTGCCTCCACTCCGTTGTTTTCGGTTCCTTCTTTATTTGATCACAGCACATAAGCTTTGGAATTTCTGGGATTTTCATTAGCTGGATTAGGTGATCCATTCCTTAATGATTCCAGGTCATATAAGGTTAGTACTAAATCCTAGTTGTAGGAATCTGGGTCGGCGGTGTGCTTTGTGAATTTATTGAAAGAAAACAAATGTAATGAAGTGAGTGCGTGTTTCTTTCCACTAAATTCACACACCACGTAACCGCCGCATACACCCCACTTAATCCTCTTTCCGTTCCTTTGTGTTGTACCTTTGTGCTAGTTTCGTGCTTCCATTCTATTTCATTACAAACAAGCACAAAGCACACAAACAAAGGAGGAAAGAATCCTGTTGTCTTTGATGACTTGGTAACGGTAATAAGATGACATAGTAATAAATTCTAAGAGGTGAAAAATACTAAGAAGTTAATGACCAGAAAATAGATTAATGATTTCTCCTATAAGAAGATGACCTAAAAGTACTAAGGATTTCTAATATTAGCAGATTCTCCTCTAAATATAGAACTAAATGCGGTAATATTCTGGAGGTACTAGATTTTAGTTGGTTCGTTCCTTCTTTTCACTTCATTAAATTCACGCGCTCCTTTCATTCTTCTCTTCACTTGTAATTTAATGAGAGAAAAGGGGAACGAATACAACTAAAAAGACCAAGAGAAAGAGGTAAGAAGGATATTATAACTAGAAAATAGTTGTATTCCAAAGATTAATAAATTCTAGTCAAAATGGAATAACTAAAAATAAGAACGAACCGCGTGCGAAATGATGAAAGAAAGAAAGCACGCATTACATTCACTACGTTCTTTTCATTTGTCTTTCTTCATTCATCATATCCTCACAGCGGTTCCAAATTTCCAGGCCACAGAAACGAAGGTAGGATGGATGTGAGGATTTAATAGGAAGAAATAAGACCAGGAATTAGATGCATAATCCAGGTGTAAGAATCCTACCAAAAAGCTTTATTAAAACCAAGTACTAGATTATGAAGATACGAACCAGAGAATGAGAAGTGAAGATTTACAGGAGATAAGATTACTAAGAAATGAACAACTAGAAGATAAAAGAAGGGTGTTGTGTTCGGGCGCTCATGAAGCGAAATAAAGGGAACAAAAGCATGCACTTCATTCGTTCCTCTTTCGTTTATCTTTTGCCCCTTTATTCCCTTCACTTCGTTTAATTTGGACTTTTTCCCTTTGTTTACGCTTAATTCAAATAAACACGCACTTCTTTCCACTGCGTTTGTTTTATTTGAATTAAACGTAACACAAAGGCCCTTGATTTTAGGCTGACCTTTAATGACCAGGAACTAACCTTCCAGAATCTCCTTGGCCATTACGTTCCACTTCATTCCGTTCTTTTGGTTGGTTCTGTTCCTTTATAATGAAATAGAATGAGAGAAGCGAATGGCATGGAAGCATGAAAGGAACAGAAACAACCACAAGAAAGAACGGGAATGAGGAGAACGGTAAGAATCCTTCCTACTTGGCCGTGTGGTTTTCCTTTACTTGAGTTGATCTCGGGCATCAGGGGTCGGGAGTGAGAAGTGGTGGAATTAAAGGACAAAAGATAAATGAAGGGAACAAAGTGAGAGAAATGCATGCTTTTGTTTCCTTGAATTACACCACGCATGAACGAACGGAACACAGGGAAACGAACCAATGAAGAGGATATACCAGAAATTAGTACATTCTCTAAGCTTAATATCCAGGTCATCCTCTACAACTAAAGGCACTAAGAATCCAATCCTTTCCAGATTCTCCTATATCCTAACATTACCACCGGCTCTTATAATAATGTGAGAGAAGTGTGTTGTAATTAAATGAATGGGAATAAAACAAAGGAGTGAAGCGGATGCGTGTTTATTCCGCTCCACTTCATTTTATTACAACACACAAGAGCCCACGCCTGGTTCTTTCTGTGGTGAGTTAAATGAAGAGAAACACGCACTCCCTTTGTTCGTTTGTTTTCTCTCATTTAATCACACCACAGGAACCGAACCAGCCAAAGGACCCAAGAAGTAGGAAGGATTCTTACCTATGGCTCTTGTATCTCCAGGTTGTTCACTCAAAAGGACAAAAGAAAAGAGAGAAATGAGACCGCCAGATTATGACCTAGAGCCAGGAATGATATCTATAGGAGAAAATGTTAATGATTATTACAACTAATTTCTCTAATACCAATAATCATTAATGTTTTCTCCTATAATCCTCAATCTTGGGCCCCTTGTTCACCGCATGCTTCTGTTCCGTTCTGTTTTAATGGGGTGTTTTCGTGCTTCCGTTCCTTCATTACAAAACACCCATTAAAATAGAACGTACCTGGCATGCGATTCCAAGGGTGAAAAAGACCTAAATTAAACTAGCACTAAGGGAAAATGAACGGTAAGAACGAAACATAAAGGAGAAAAGGTAAGAAGATTACAACTAATTTCCTGTACAATAAATTCCTAGTTTCGTTCGCTTGTTTCACTCCATTAAATTCACGCATTCCTCACTCTCTTCATTCGTTCCTCATTTGTAATTTAATGAAGAAAAACAATGCTCTCTTCACTTCCTAATGAACTCACAACTTAGGGAACAGAATGAGTGGCAGTAAAGAGGATTAGTTGTGAGGATTTGGAAAGGATGTGAATTTTCTGGAGATTAAAATAAATAAGCACGGAATCTCCTAGAAATTATTATTGGGATGTGTGGGGCGGCGGTGGGGAATGGAATGGTTACGTGGTCTTATTACCGGAATCAAGAGGGAGCGGATTAATTAATTAAAACTCAACACTCTTCATGCCATTCCATTACATTTCATTTCTCTCTTTAGTTGGCTTCCTGGTTGGCGTAATCTCCTCATTAAGGCTCGACTCAAGATGGGAACGGAAAGTAACACAAAGGGTAAAGGTACAAAGGATTCTATAAATTGAGTCATTTTCCAGCTCTAGGGACGGTGGTTCGTACGTTTGTGTGTTGTAATTAAGCGAAAACAAAGGAATGAAATGGATGCGTGTTTCGCCTAATTAAATCCCAAGAACACCAAGGGAACGAATATTAAGCTTGGAGATTATAGGAGAAATCCTGGTATGATTATATCCTTAGTAATGTTAGTTTATTATCTACACCTAGAGTCAGTAAGGAATGGATAACATTAGGAATTAGTTGTAATCTTTTGGGTCTTTGTTCATTATTTTGTTCCTTTCCGCTTAATTATATTGAAGGGAAACGGAAGCATGAATTAAGCGGAAAGAAAACAAAATATGAACCCAAAAGACCTAATTTTCTAGTATGATTTCATTTCTTAGTAATCTTGGTTGTTAGGATCCTTACTTTCTCTAGGTCATTCCATTCCTTACCAAATCCTCTTTATAATCTGGGCCTTTTGGAAATGGTTGATCTGGGGCTGAGTCTTAATGTCTTGAGTTACTAACCGGCTTAGAGACCAGTCCAACCGCAGCATCCAGGAAAAGACCCCATTTCGTTCCCTTTCATTTAGTTGAATTGTAATGGAATGAACGGAGTGGAGAATGAAGCACGAATTCAACTAAATGAAAGAGGAAACGAAATTGGTCTTTTGTGGCCTTTGTTTTAATGTGTGCTCTTTTAATTTAATTAAACATGCGCCAGCTTATTTTAATGAAACAAAAGAAACACACAGTAAAACACAGGCCAGGATTCCAGCTCTTGGATTTGTTACCGGCGGTTAGTTGTCTTGGTCGTAAAGGAGGAACGGTAAGGAACACCAAGATCAACTAGATGACGGTAAGGAAGTCCAAACTAGAGCCGGTAAATCCCAATGGCTGGTTTCAATCTTTAGAAATCCTATAGGCCGTTCCCTTCACTCTTTTGCTCCTTTGTTCCGTTTAATTACAATGAAAAGAAGGGAAACAAAGTGAAGCGTGAATTAAACGGAAATAAAGAGAGCAAAATGAGTGGAACGGCGGCTGATTTCGTTCATAATGTGCTGTATTAAAGTGAACAGAACACGCGCTTCTCTTTGTTTCGCTTGTTTCTTTTCACTTTAAGCACAGCACATTACTCTCTTCATATCTTGAGTGGTGAGTGGTGGTTGGTTTATAATGAAGTGAATGAAATAAGCGAAGCATGAAATCAACCACCAACGAACACGAAAGATGAATGAAGAGAGGGTGGTGTGCTTAAATGAATAGAACAAACACGCATTCACTTCAGTCCTTTGTTCCTTTGTTTTGTTCATTCATTTAAACTCACCACCAGAAAACCACACAGCCGCTGGAACTGGAGGAACGGTGAACAAAGAAGAGATGAATGTAACCGCCACAAAGAAACCAAAAGAATGAAATGTGGCGTTAATTTTAAAGAAAAGAAGCACGCACTTCGCTTACACTTCGTTTGTCTTTTTCCTTTTATTTAAAATTAACACACATTTCTATCTTCTGTTTCGGCGGTTAGTTCATGAGGATTCTTTAGGAGCTGTGGTCAAGGTACGGCTACAACTGGATTCCTTACCGTCTATATCCAGGCCATGGTGAGGAAGGAACGGTAACAGACGCATGATCAAGAGCCGAGGGTAGGATTCTTACACCTAGATCCGCTAATGAACCCTGATGACCTAGATTCCAACACGCTCCTCATTCCATTCGTCTCTCCTTTGTTCTTCTCTTTTGCTTTGTTTCTCTTTAATTCAACGCAACGAAAGAGAGGCGAGATTAAAGCAGAAACAAACAAAAGGAAGCACAAAGGGCCCGGAATCAACATCAGGTTCTCCAGCTATAACCGTGTAACACCTTGGAATTTCGTGCTTATTTTGTGTGGTCTTTCACGCTTCTTTTCTTTCATTGTAAAGAACCACACAAAATAGAACGAAATGAAAGGTGAGGAGCGGTGTGGGTTGGGTCTTTGTGTTCGGGCGTTTATGCGGCGAAATTAAAGAGGAACGAACACGCATCTGTTTCACTACTTTGTTTCGTTCTCTTTAATTACACCGCATTTCACTACTCACCGCCCGACCTAGAGCCTGATTTCGTTCATGTGGTGCAATAAAAGAAGAAGAAAGAACACGCTTCCAGTTCCTTCCATTGTTTCTTTCTCTTCTTTTAATTCACCACATTCTCTTCATATAGTAAGGTTAGCAGATTATACCAGAAGTTAGTAATGTTGGAAGATACTAGATTTTAGATGTAGAGATCATTCTAGGTTTTAGGTTCCAGGATACAACTAAAAAGGTAAAGGATTTCCAACATTAAGGATCCAGTTGTAATTTCTCTCTTTATTTCATTGCATTAAACCCACGCACTTCTCTCCATTCTGTTCGCTTCGTTTGTGCTTTAATGAATGAAAAGTGAGAGAAGATTACACAAAGAAGAAACGGTATGAGCAAAAGGCACAAATTAAAGTGAATTAAACACGCTTCGTTCATGCTTCACTCATTGTTTTATTTCACTTTACTTTGCTCCTTTTGAATGAAGAGAATGAACACCCAACAATATAGGTCCTGAAGATACGAACCAAGGTTACCAAGAATTAGAAGATGTCCAAGAAGGAGAAAATCAGCATGAATTAGATGAATGGAGAAAGCAAAAGGTAAATTCCAAAGGACCCAGATGGTAAATGAGATTTCCTTAGGTATAATTTAGGTCTTTTGGAATCAACTCAAACCAAGGACACAGAAACCCAGAAAACCATGCTCTTTTAATAATAAATAATAAATTCTCTGTACAAAATAAATAATAAATCCTGACAACTAATCTTGGTAATCCTAAAATTGGGTCCTTTTCGTGCGTCCTGTGTTGTGCCTTTTGTTTAATAATAAATTAAGCACGCTTCACTTCGTTCTTCATTCGTTCCTCATTCCATTCCACTCTGTTACATTGTCTTAATTTATTATAAACAAAGGCTACAACAGGACTCACTTCAAGGATTTCTAAAGATTTAAACCTTCATGAACGACTCCTGATTCCGTTCACTTTGTTTTGTTCCTTTGTGCTTAATTCTCGCATACGCTTCTCTTTCATTTGAAATTAAGCGAAAGTGAACACAACACCACGCCCTAATAATATTATGAAGTGAGTCTTTTGCTTTTGCCTTTTGTTTTCCTTTGGGCTTTTGTAATGCAGTGAAATGAAGCACGAAAAGCCCAAAGAAAGCAAAAGAAAAGCAAAAGGTGAACGGCGGTTGGGTTTTTGGGTTTCTGCTTTAATTAAACGAAATGAAATCATGCTTCCTTCTCGTTCCTCGCTTCATTATATTTCATTTCTCTTTTAATTAAAGGGAACAGAAACCCAAAGAACAAAACCGCAAAGAAACCAAAACATAGGAAAAGAACTAATTTCGTTCATATTTCGTTTCATTTAATTCAATTAAACATGCATCCGTTCCTACTTTA
>CAJNDT010003544.1:0-22179 GCA_905221615.1 Symbiodinium sp. CCMP2592
TGTTTGAAGCATCTCCGGGTCTAGGATGGCTAGGCTTCGGTTTCAGGCGGTTTCGCATGTAGGGTTGATGGCTTAGGGTTTGAGGTTTTCGGTTTGGTAGGCGCCGTTTCATTTTGTTAGGTTCGAAGGCTACTTTGTTCCTTGACGTGTAGAGGACAGAAGCCTGCGTCGTTCGACTTAGGACTTTTGTTTTTTCAGCATCGCCACGCCGGACTTTCTTCCACATGCAGCTGCAAATAACTGCGAGACCCCTTATAAATAGAATAAATATCGGGACACCCAAGAAGCGACCCCGGTGTAGCAATTTTCCGGAGCTCCCGACAGTTTCTACGAGATCCTGAGCCGACAGACACCCAGAGGGCATTAGGGTTCAGGGTTTAGGGTTTAGGGCATCGTACCGGCCACTGTTAAGCCGAATGTACCTCGGCTACGGGCCCAGACACGCCAGCCCTGACCCTTAAACCCAGTCGGTCAAAGCAACTACACCTCAGATGTGCAGAAGGTATTAGATCCTTCACTCCGCAAGTCTATGTACCAAGCAAAGCCGCAGTCCGAAACCGTTGGTCGTGAATCCCTGGGAGCTGGTAGGTTCGACGTAAGAAGTCGGATGCATCGGAGGAGGATCGAGGCTCCGTTCTTTTTTGAGCTTCGGATTTTTTGGAGCTCGAGTTTAGGATGCCGGGTTTAGGGCATAGAGTTCAGGCCTTCGATGGCCTTCGGGTCTACGATCGAAGGGTGTAGGGAGCAGGTGTTGGGTTACGGGTTTCCGGCACCCTGTTGAGGTTTACCTATAGTCTCCATTGCAGTTCCTTTTTTTGGTTAACCAAAATCTCTATTATTGGGTCCTAACCGGAAAACTGGTTAACCAGAAAAAGGAACTACAATGGAGACTATAGGTATTTTAGAGACTTAGAACCCCTATTTAGGGTCCCTATACCCTAAACCCTAAGCCTAAACCCCAATGGAGACTGTAGGTAGGGTGCAAAAGCCAGCCCTTGGCTTGTTGGAATCGTCACGCTGTTCTCGGGAGGCCCCGGTCGCAAGGAAAAATGCGGCTCCCTTCTTTGCTTCGCCAGTTTGCTTCGCCAGTACATAGAAGCCCTATAAGCCCTACAGATCCTTCTCTAAAGCCTGCAGAAAGGCTCCACCAGGTGCTTGCGCAAGCTTGTCTTCAGCGGCTTGCATTGTCACACAGGATTTGACTGGGAGGTTTCCCGAGGTTTCAGGGTTTAAGGCTTAAGGTTCATGGCACAAGTTAGTTAGACCACTGCGCATAAGCAAGGTCAGAAGCAACAACCCTAATACCCTAAAGCCCCAAACCCTTGTTAGCAGGGTTCCCAAGAGCCAAGCGCGGCCCTGACTTCAGAACCAACAACCTTAAGCAACAGGACCGGGCTCTGTACCCACTCTAAGAGCATGTGGATGAGAGGGCATAATTTGCATATTATCGGGCCAAATAATTACCAATACCATCTTGGGGTTCCTTAATATAGTTCTAGTCGAATAGGCCAAAAAAGAACCTATTCTAATTATCAAAGCCCCTATAGCACACATTACATGGCAAAAGTTGCGCCAGCCACTTCAGTGAACCGGATACTCATCTTCTTTCGTCTTGTCGAAACCCTACACCTAAAATGGTCACCTATAGTAACCTTAGACCCCGAATCCCTAGATCGACCGTACCTCTGGGGAGAAGTAGACAAAGAGTCGGCGCCAGCAGGTCGAAAGAAGGGAAAGGACTGGATCTGTTTTCGTGTTGCAGGGAGACGCGATTGCAGAAGTTTCGAGGCCTCGTTTTGAGACCCGAAGTTGACTATGCGGCACAGGTCCTTCAGCCCAACATGTTAAGCGCTTTACCCGTCATTGACTCATACCTACGACCTAAGCCTGAAAATCCCAAACCCTCAGCCTCAAGCAGTGTGAGCCTCAGGGATATCACGGCTCAGATGCGTGCTCGCATCTTCCGTGTTTCTTTCTGAAAGCTCTCTTAAGAACTTGTTGACTCAATGGTCCCCATGTATCGTTCTGCTGTAACACACGCCACGACCCTACATCATTATTCAGGGCCCCAAAACGAGCCCAGGGGTACCACAGTGTAGCAATGTGGCTTTCTGTGTGCGGAGTTTGGGCCATCAGAGACGTCAGGGATATCTGGTTTAGCAGGGATTTGGATTTAGGATTGGGGATTGGCGAAAAGATTCGTAATTGGGCTACAGAGCCTCAACTCGAGTTCCGAATATTTTGGCAGCAAAATGGAATGACAGCCTCAATGTTTAGGAGCATGATTCCGCCTTGAGAAATGTTCCAGGAGAAGCTTCCCTACCCCTCGTCCCATGAGTCGAGCCCAATTTTCCTAGGACGGTCGGCCCATGGAATTGGGGTTATTGCTTTTGCGCTCTGATTTCAGCGGGTTTGGGCACTCAACGGCTTATCCGCACCAGGACTCACTACATGGCGTAAGGTCCATTCTAGAAACCTGGGGAGTGATCATGCGCCAGGAGGATCGAAAGCGAAAGCGAGATGATTCCAGCTGACAGCCGGCCAACGTATGCACCAGCACAACAGACCTGCTGGTGCTATGGCCTTGAAGGATTTGCCGCTCCATGCTCCGTGTCCCATTATTGCCTCTGAAACTTTAGCCACCTAGTCTAATCAAAACAGCGAGCCCCAAACTTGAGGGGCAGCATTCAGTAGGATTCGCTAGGGGTCGAGGCAGCATTCCAAGAGGACCAGATGAGGAAAGAGCGAGTTCCTGCGGCTCCGAAAAGTGCGGAAGGGAAACCTGCCGTCTGAGTCGGCTCGAGTTTATAGCGGCAACATCAGCAGCAGTTAGTAGGAACAACGATCCGGAAAATTCCTGGTGTTGCTACTGACACTGTGATTGTTGATGCTGTTTGTCTTTGTCTTTGTCGTTAGTGTTGTCGTTGCTGGGGGTGGCGGCCGTGGTAATGGTGCTGACACTGTTGCCGTTGCCTCTGCTGTTATGTTGTTGGTCATGACGCTGTTGCGGATCCGGGGATTTACCATCGAGGAGCAATATGTGGGGCCAAACCTACTTGGTGTCGTAACTGCCAGTGAAGAATCCGGTGGTGCAACTGCCGGAACAGAGGCTTCGGTCGAAGTAATGGACCTGCGATCAGTAGCACAAAGTCTTACTACCGGATGAACTAGTTGCACAACAAGGGCAACTCCCCTCAACCCCGAGCTCTTACCCTAAAGCCCCAACCACACAAACCCTTGAACCCTCAAGTCATAAATTCTGAGCCTTGACCCCCCTCAAGCCGTAGGGCCATCTAAAACCCAACACCCGAACACTACACAAGCCTAAACCCTAAACACTCCAGCCCTGAAGCCTGAAGCCCCAGAAGCCCTAACGCCTAACCTCCCAAACCCCTAAACCCCTAAACTCCCAAACCCCTAAACCCCTAAAGCCTAAAGCCCGAAAACCTCTAAAGCCCCAAAGCCCTATCGCACGTACTTCGCCCAGCCGCCAGGGCCCAGCCGAGCTCGACCCCCTCGGCTGTGCTGCTGACCACGCACTCCATGGAGGAAGCAGAGGCCGGCTCTGGTTCTTAGGGGTACTTAGACTTTTTTAATTTTTGGTTATTATAAACCCTAAGAAACAGCTAAAATCATAATTTTTGCTACGGTTCTAAGTTCAGTATAGGGTTGTTTGTGTCTTTATTAACTATGTATGTCGAGCATTAGAATTATTGTTTCCATCATTTTTATTTATGTTGGTTACTATTGTTGTTGTTATTACTGTAATTACTATTAGTAGTCTAAAAGGGGCTTTGGGCTCTTCTAAAGGTTTACTTTAGGGTTTAGGGTTAGGGTTTAGGGTTAAGGGTGTTTACACAGGGTTGCTTTAAGGGTTACTATCAGGCTTGGATGTTGGGGGCGTTTTTTTTTTGCGTACGCTGTTCAGGATCAAGGCTTTGGAGCTTTAACTTTAGGGTGCAGGGCTTGGGCGTTCTGTGTTGGCCTGTCTAGGTTTGGGGGTGTTAGGGCTGCAGGGCTTAAGGTTTATAAGTTAGAAGCTGCCCCCACCCCGTAATAGTGGTAGAACATAGGAATATAATAGGGCCCTACTATAATCCTTATAGTCACTATTACAGGGTGGGGGCAGCTTCTAATTTATAAGGGCTAGAACTTTGTGGGTTTCGGCTCGGGGATAGGGCTTTGGGCGGGTGGTATTGTGTTACTGTGGTGTGTACTCTGAGGTGTTTACATGGTTGGACTCTTTTGACTAGGCTTTCACAGGGATTCGGCGGGGGGGTAAGGGTTCAGGTAGCTGTACTTATAATTACATATAACCCCAATTACGGTACTTATAGCCCTACTTACTAAGTCCCATGATCCTCCAAGTATATAGACCCTAACCCCTAAACGCTTAAAGTACCCCTATAGATCCCTTAAAGGGACCCCTATAACCCTACATGCTAAGTCCCATGATCCTCCAAGTGGGCTTTCTGTTCTGGGGAGGGTTTGGAACTTGGGAGCCTTGTGGCCTTTTTGCAGTCCTCATCTCACTCTCCTCGTATACCAAAGCTTCATCTCGACTCCCCTAGGCCCTAAACCCTATAAACCATACATGGCCTGCAGGTGGATAAGGTTGCAGGTTCCAGAAATGATATGGCACAGAGGAGTAGCCGAATTCTAGGTGCTACTCTCCCAGAAACTCCTTTTTAAACATTCTCGGCCTAAACATCCTAAAATTTAGGGGCTGCGCCCAGGTGCGGGCAGCGCGAGCTGTTGTCAGAAACCCGCGGTATATAGATAAGTGCAACGTAGGCCCGAAGTGCGCAACTTGTGGGTGATCGTAGGCTCTCAGCCCCCGTCGGCCCTGCATGTAGCCCGCACCCCCCGTCCGCCGGACCCCGCTGATGCTCATGATGCGCGCCCTTTGGCGGCTTCCGCAACCCACTCAAAAACTTGGGAGTTATGACTTCGCGCCCACGTCGCGCCGCCGGCGCCGGTTGCGGGCGCCCGAGGGCTCATGATGCTCGCCGGCTCGCCTCCTGGCGTCGTCCAGCGGCCCCGAAACCCGCCACACCGCGGGGAATGGCTGCAAAACGCGTGCGCGTTCCGAGACGCCTTCGGGCCAGGCCCCGCGCGGGTCGAGGGAGAAACGAGGGTCCGATGATGCGGGGTCCGGGGCGGGTCGGCGGCACTGTCGGTCGTGGCTTCTGCTTCGCAGACGAAGCTCATTCGTCTGAGCCATAGCTCAGTCCATACAGGGCAGCGAAGCGCTGCCCGATTTAAGAGCCTCCGGCTCAAGCCGCCGACCCCGTGGGCGACAAAGCAGAAGCCGACTGCATCTGTACAGGAGCTATGTGGGGACCAGGGATGTGGGAAGCAGTTTGGGGCCACGGCTTACACGAAGCCACTTCTTGGCCCCGAAGGTTGAACCTTAAACCCTAAACCCCAAACCCTACCCCGCAACCCTAAACCCCGACCTTAAACCCTCAACCCCTACACACTGACCCTCCAACTTCAGCCCCCTCAAACGGGGGGGGGGGAGGGGGGAAGGGGGGGGGAGGGGTGAAACACTGAATGTTACACATCCAGGTGCCTGTCTGTTTCACGTATCACTTGCATGTATCCATGCCTGTTGCTCAAGGTTCTAGTGCAGTGGACTACAGCTGTGCGCCTGTAGCAAAAGAGACACCTGAGTGCCTGTGTTCCTGTACGCCTAGCGAGGGGATACACGTCCAGGTTACATCTCAACGTGGTAGCGGAGCTCCCGGGAAACGGGAAGCTTCACACTTGTGGAGGTACCCGTTCGGTACTCTCTACACAGGTGGAGGCAACCGGAATACCCGGTGTGCTTCACTCAGGTGAAGGTGACCGGAGTCTCTCCGGCACACTTCACTCAGGTGAAGATAACCGGAAGAGGTTTCTCCCGGGGCTCGATCCAAGAACAGCGCAATGGCTAGCCACTCTGCGACTATCTTTGAGCATGAAGGAGGAGATGATGACTACCTCCTCCACGGAAATGAATCTTTCGCGACTAATCATCGTCATCTCAATGAATTACACCGTCTTTCAGCTTTCCAGCAGGTGACCACCAAAGTACCTCCATCTTATGATGGTAGAAGCAGTTGGTTTGCCTATGAAGATGCGATCGATGACTGGTGTGACATTACTGAGCTAGACAATGATAAGCGTGGACCAGCTTTGAGAAATCGGCTAGAAGGTGAAGCAGCAATCCACAAGAGACTTCTCGACAGAGATCGCCTGAAGGACCCGAACAACGGAGTGAAGTACTTCAAGAGTTTCCTGCGGCCGCTTTTCGTGAAGGGAGCAGCGAATGTTTTTCTCTATCGCTTCCAGCAGTTCATGAACATGCACCGTGGGAACGGAGACATGCTTCGTTGGATTACCAGGTTTCAACTCTCTGTTCAGAGAATGCAAGAAGCGTGGAACGATACCTATCTGCCGATCGAGGACCCGAACAATGCAGAGGTCAGAGCCTTCATAGTAGGACTTCCTCCAGAAGAACAAGAAAACCTTACGCCAGCTCAGGCAATGGAGAGAGCCAACGAACGGCTCAGAGAGCAGCATGCTCGGACCATTCCGATCACGCCCAACCTGGTCGCTTTGATCTTTGTGTCCCTGTCTGATCTGACACAGGATCAGCGTCAGGTGTTGACATCACTGATGGCGCATCGGAACCGAGTCCTGGCTGACTACAACACGGCCGAGCTTCGCGAAGTCTACCTGGAGATCTTCTGTACGACCAAGACTACCGTCGACAATCCACTCCTCGCTCCTTCCGGCCACGGTGGCCGCAAGACCTTCCTTGTGATCGATGAAGGATATTTGAACGATCATGAAGGCTACTGGGTCGAGGACGAGGAAGATGGCACCGAAGGTTTCCTCGAAGCGGATGAGGACGCCTTCTGGGTCTACGACGACGAGAACTATTCATGGTTCCAGCGGCGCTTCCAAGGCCGCAAGATGAGGCGCGGATTCAAGGGCCACCGTAAAGGCAAAGGAAAAGGTGGCAAAGGATCCAAAGGAAGGCGCTTCTTCAAAAGGAAGAAAGGCAGGTCACATCTTGCCGAAGAATCAGAAGCATGGCAAGCAGAAGGACAATGGCAAGATTACCAGTGGAGCGATCAGTCCTGGGATGACTGGTCCTGGTACGAGTCTGAGGAATCCTATGCAGCCAAAGGAAAAGGAAAGAAAGGAAAGAAGGGCAAAGGAAAGAGCAAGTTTGGCAAGGATGGAAAAGATGGAAAGTCCGGAAAAGACGGACAGAGCCAGCTTGCTGATGCTGCCCCGAGCGGCACCACAGCCGCCACAACCTTCTTCGTTGAACATCTCAACACTCCGAACTTTTCTTTCATGGCCACCGAAGAGAAGATCAATGAGATCGAGGAAGCCTTCATCTCTCAGCCCTTGACGCCGACCGCGATGGTGTTGGACCTGGGATGCACGAGAGCAATGGCTTCGAGAGTGGCCGCACAGGACCTCATGGAGTTCTGTGACAAGAACCAGAACTGTGGCATATGGTACACCATTGCTGAGACCACTTCTCAGTTCACCTTTGCCAATTCCGAGTCTACCAAATGCAACCAGAAGTTGGTCATTTGCATGTACGACCGGGACTTTGCAGTTCAATCCACAGAGTTCGACATTGTGGAACAAGGGCATGTTCCCATTCTCATGTCCTTACCTCAGATGCGCAATCTTCGTTTCCAGTTCGAGCTCCATCCGGAAAAGGCCTTGCTCAGCAGCCCTGTGCTGGGAATCAAGGATGTGAGGCTGAAGGTTGCACCCAGCTCACACTTGGTACTTGATCTTCTTGAACTCAGTCAGCTGATGTGGAATGTGCGTTTCAGCAAGCATAAGAAGTCGAGCTTCCTCACCTACTTCTCCCACTACGAGTACGGCTTCCATCAGAAGACCGAGGGATGCTGTTCTCATGAACAGGTACCCGACAATCTCGTGTTGGCGACTGATGATGAATGGGTGATCAACGAAGCCGACATGGAAATGATTCGCATCCACAAGAAGATGAGAAGAGTCAAGTACGAACCCAAGGCGGGTTATGTGCCAATTCCGTTGGAGTATCTGGACACCAAGCGCAAGACGATCATGGAGTTCTCCAAGGGAAAGAGCGTTACTCAAGAAGATGACTGGCGTTCTTCTGAGCTTTCTTCAACAAGAACTACTGACTCTTGGAAAGGCAAGACCATTTTCAAGATTCTGCCTGGTGGCATCGAGAGTAGAACCTCGGTGCCAGCCAAGTCCAAGGATCCAACCCGTGGAAAGGTAGGATCTCCAGAGGACATGGTTAGCGCAGGTAAGCCTGAAGACAGCTCGAAGAACACAGGAGCATCCGGAAGCTTTCCTCAGGGAAAGGCACCGGCAAAGAGAAGGATTCGAGCCAAGGGAAGCTTTCCACAGGGAAAGGCACCCGAGGAACCGGCTCCTCCTCCTCTTGCTCCTGAGGATGATCCGGATCTTCAAGAGTACGAACCTTCCGAACCGGGGGATGCAGATTTGCTTCCTCCGAGTCCTCCGAAGGCCCCAGAGCCACAGTCGCTAGAACCTAGGAGGATCGCGCTTCCGTTGCCAGGCCACGAGGTCTCAAGGGCTTCTCCGCAGTATCAGCGCATGTTGGAAAAGCTGAACAATGATGTTGAGCTTTACAAGTTGCATGTGAAGCATTACCACATGAGTCCTGCTCAGTTTCGACGCAGGACCAGCATGCTTGGTCTGCCAGGAGAGATCTATGACAAGTACGACCGCATTGTCAAAGGCTGTCGTGTTTGCAGCACCTCGGTGCCTACGCCTCCGCGAGCCAGAATCGCAGGGTTAAGAGCATCATCCTTCGGTGATCTCATTTTTGTTGATCATGAAGAAATCAAGTTCGGTACTAAAGCCTACTTGGCTTTGGTCATCATTGATGGTGCTTCAAATCTTCTGTGGGCTACGGCTCTTACAAGCCTGGAAGCGCCAGAGACTCTGGGAGCTTTTAGACAATGGACAGAGGAGAACAACTGCGTTCCTAAGGGAATCGTAGGAGATCAAGCATTTTTCACGCCACAGTTCATGTCTTACTACAAGTTCCATGGCATTACTCCGTATCCATGTGGACCACGGACTCCTTGGCCTAATCGAGCTGAGACCGCAGTGCGTCTTTTCAAGCGCACCTGGGCAATCATGGCCAAGGCCTTAGCTGATGAGGGTTATGCAGAGAAGGTGACTGTTCGTCAAGCAGTCAAGAAGGTGGCCTGGGCAAGAAATTGCCAGCTTACCGTCTCAGGCTATTCTCCTTTGGAGATAGCTACAGGAAGACGGCCACCAGACTTGTTTGATGTCGAGAACAGTTCTCCTGAACAGCTCTCTGCTGAACCTGCCGAGGAGGATCGAACCACTCTGGAACTCCAGAGGATTGCCATGCGGGCTCATCAAGAGGCTAGACAATCACTTGACCTTCGGAAGGACCTTGCACGGAGAGTCATGCCGTCTGATGGTCCTTACTCGAAGGGTGACCGCGTGTTTGTTTGGCATAAGGATGAGTCGAAGAAGAAGTCTGAAGGAACCTGGGTCAGAGGCATAGTTGTGTCACAGGAAGGTGCCATGGTGTTGGTTGAAGTTCATCGTGCCGTTCTTCGGGTTAATCAGTCGAAGGTCAGGCGTGATGGAGATCCGTGGCATGATGTGGCCATTCCTCTGAAGAAAGATGAGGTCCCGAGACGCTCTTCTCAGGAAGAGGCACTCGACCGCATCGGCGACGATATTCTTGATCGTGCCGGTTCTGGGTTCTGCTACGAGCATGAGATCTGTTACCACACTCTCACTTCAGGCAAGAGCGATTTCGTTGAGATCACACCTCGCCTCACCGGGCTTACTGCGTGCACAGTCCATTCTGGACTTGATGCGAGTGAACCTGTGTTGTTTGGTGAATGGAACGCCAAGTCTATCCAATCTTCGATTGAGGCCGCTTGGCGAGTGATCTTGAAGGCAGAGCCTAATCACATTTTTATTCATCCTGTCATTCCTGATGGTTGGACCAGGAAGGCCACCAATGCCTTCTGGCACTTTTGTGCCGAAGTCTGCCGTTGGCAAGATGACAAGGGTGATGGATACTTCGTGACCATCATGTATCCTTCTCATTGTGGGTTTTGGCTTTCGCAGAGTAGTCGCTCGCTGAAGTGGAGGAGAGGACTTTCATTCCACACCTTCAAGAACCGTGGTGTACTTCCTTCAGGGGGAGATGACCACGGTAAGCGTCAGCATGGTGAGCTTTCTTTTCTCACTAATCTGCCTGATGGATCATTTGGCCGTTTGGAGTCGTTGGAAGAAGGCTATGACTCTGCTAACGCACTTGATCCAAGGTTTGCTGTGCTGCTTTCGCAGTGTCTTGTGGGTGATGAACGATCAGATCTCCGACAATGTTACTTGTTCGAAGATATCTTTGAGGATTTTGATGATGGAACACTGTGTGCGTTGTGTTTGCGATCAGACCGCAATTCAGAGGCTTTACCGGTTCTTCCGTCAGAAGCAGAGTACTCATTACTCTCAAACAATGACAAAGGGAAGCTTCCGACACCTCTGAGGTTTGTTGCGCCGCAGCGGTTTGTTACATCGTCTTTGGTCCAGACTCTGTCATATGTTGACAGTCTCCTTCCAGGTACTGAGTTGGAAGTTCACACGACCACATCGTCTGACGCGGTCGCCTTGCGGCCAATGATTAAGAATGTGCGCGTGCTAACTCTGCCGTATCTGGAATTTGAGTACTGTAACGTTTACAGGGGGACTCAAGGGAAAACACTCCCTTTGGTTCATCGTCATCCTGATGCTGTTGTCATTTTGTGGCAGAAGGGTGATATGAACCATGTGTTTTTCGTGACGATGGCACAGTTGCTTCCTTGCCTTAAGGATATGCAATCAACGCACTGGTCCATGATAGTGTTCTGGAATGAGTCACAGAACAACAATTCCAGACGCGGGCCTGATGTTGGCTTGGACTTCACGGACCAGCCAGCGCCGGCCCCGGTTGCACCGCAACCGCCAGCCACAGACGACGATGTGGACTATCCAGGATATGATGATCCACACGGTGATATGCCTGTGGACGATGAGGAAATGCCACTACAGCATCCAGAGCAGGATTTAGATGATAATCCTGTTGAGTTGCATGTCGGTGGTGACCCTCCGTCACAACCTCCTGGAGGCGGTACTCATGTACCGGTACCAGGGGGAGATGATGATTCCGACCTGGATCACGATCCGGACGGTGATGGACATCCGCCAGGAGGCGGTCCTCAGGGACCGGGACCTGGTTATGGTCCGTCACCGGAAGAGCCTCCTCTTCCGATGGAGTTTCACGAGGAGTCGCCTCCTCCTGGAGGTCCTCCCGATTCTCCTGGGGCTCCGCCTCAGTTTGCGAACCCGGATCAGGTTCTTAGTCCACCGATGCCGTGGCCGGCACCACCTTCACCTATTGTTCCTGTTCCAATTCCGCCGCATCCTCACTTTCCGGTGCCACAGAGTATGCGACCGCCGTCGCCTCGCAATGTGTCTCAGACACGTGCCAGAGGCACACATCCTGAAGATGTGTCTAAGGCCAAGTCACGTACTGTTGTGGGACCTCCGGTTGTGTTGTTGCCTGGGCAGTCTGCGGGAAAGAAGGATCCCGATCCGTCGGGTGACTTTCCAGGTTTTCACGAGCCTGCTTCCTCTTCTTCTGATCCGGCTCCTGTTCCTGGTTTGCCGGTGACTGAGGGGGAATTTCCTATCCAGCAAACCCCACTCCCGGAACCCACCCCGGAACCGCCGGTGCCGGAAGCTGGTGAGGATACTGATTCGGATGCCACGGTTGACTATCGTGATGAAAGCTTGCTTGCTTTGGCTGTTGGAGACGACGACGTTTTGATTCGCCTTCCGTCGGACTTCAAGGTTCCGTCCTTTGTTCCGTTGGATGGTGATGGTTTTGCGTCGTGGTTGACTAAACAAGATAAAATCAAGGCAGGTACCCTCACGCCGGAGATGCAGCGCAAGTATGCCGCCGAAATTCGGAAGGCTAAACTTGAGGAGTTCAAGAGTTACTTGGACAATGATGCAATTCGGCTGACGGACCGTCGCAAGCTTAAAAACGATGTCAATTTTCTTACCGGACGTTGGGTCCTTACTGTGAAGGTTGACGAGAACGGTTACTTTTCCAAGTTCAAAGCCCGATGGGTTTGTCGTGGGTTTCAGGACAAGTTTGCCTGGGATCAACAAACGGACAGCCCTACGGCTACTCGGTATGGTTTCCGTTTGGTTGCGCAGTGCGCTGCCAATCACTATTGGGATCTTTTTCATTTGGATCTTAAGACCGCTTTCCTTCAGGGGGAACACTACAATCTGTCATCTCGCATGGTTGTGGTTCAGTTGCCTCCTGACATCGGTTTGCCTACCTGGATGGTTGGCCTTTGTCTCAGACCAGTCTATGGTCTGAACGATGCACCGAGAAGATGGTGGAATCGTTTGGACAAATTCCTCAGGTCTGTAGGCATGGAACCGACCAGAGCTGACCGATGCACTTATGTCGCATACGACGGCATAGAAGGCAAGAAGGGCAAGAGCCACCTTGCGGCAGGAAGCTCCTCTCAGGAGGAGGAACCTGAAGCAGGAAGCACCTCTCTTGAGGTGGAACCTGCCTACCTCAAGGAGGTTGCCCTTCATGCCATGACATGCTACGCATACGATGAAGGAAACCGTTCTTCCTCCGACCGTGCGGAGGAGAGATCCTATCTTTCATGTCCCGATATCGCTCAGTGCTTTAACACCGATACCAAGAAGATGGTTGACTATGCTTGGAGGCCTGTGACTGATGATAAGCTTCTCGGATTCTTGGGCAGTGTTGCTTGTAAGAAAAGAGGTTGGTTCCCTTATGAGAACGGGCATGCTCTCGTTTCTCACAGGGCCAAGGCTCTCCGTACTCCTGCACCTGTCTATCAGGTCAAGGACTACCCTTATCGAGTTTCCATGATCCTCCGTAAAGGAACATGGTGGATTGTCGAAAGGGCCCATGACCTTAGGTTGGACAAGGGCGATAAGACCTGCTTCCTTGAAGAAGAAGCTGAGGTCCTAGTCTCCTTGTTCCTTCCAGAGAAGGCTTCATACAAGGTCGAGAGCTTATCAGAGCTCTCCCCCGAGTTGGTTGATCAGCTTCTTGAACACTTTGTTGACCCTGTGCATGGAAGTCCCAGCAAAGGTCGCAGAACAGTTGGAGTGATGAGTCTTCATGTTGATGATCTCATCATAAGTGGAACCCCTGAGTTCCTCACTTGGTTCCTAAAGAAGATCAAGGAACACTTCACTGTCGGCCATGAGGACAAGAATGACCTTACGTTCACGGGCCAGCGTGTTCGTTGGGTTCTTGATGCACAAGGGAAGAAGAAGTATATCTCGATCGATCAAAAGCTGTGTGTTTCAGAGCTTGAGGAGATTGTCATACCAAAGCATCTTAAGGATGCAGATGCGTGTGATAAATCTCTTCACACTTCCTATCGCTCCTTGCTTGGTAGCATCAACTGGCTTCAGTCGAGGACGCAATTTCAGGCATGTTACCAGTTCTCTCGTCTGGCATCAGCATCCGCTGCTCCGACTATTGGTCACTGCAAGGAGTTGAACAAGTTGTGTCGACAGATACGCAGTGAGGAAGTTGAGTTGCGGGTGTGGCCAGTGAAGGGATCACCGAGGATTCTTGGGATTCCTGACGCAGCTTTCCGTAACAACAGCGACAAGTCCTCACAGAGGGCGATGACTATCTTCATCGCAGATGAAAGGGTCAAGAATCGAAGAGACACCAGAGGCTCATTGGTCTTCTTCGAATCAACCAAGATTAAGAGAACGACCCTCAGTACCACTGTCGCTGAGCTTTACGCGTTGATGAAATGTTTTGGTACCTGTCAGATGCTTCGTGGTTTGTGGAAGGATATTAGTGGTCTGGATGCTGAGATTCACATTCGTACTGATGCTAACAATCTCGTGTCTACCGCTTCCACTACCCACTCACCAGAACAACAGGAAACCATTCACATGATTCAAATGCTGAGGAAGGAAGCTTGCTCAGGGGCTATTGCTGATCTTTCTCACGTTCGAACCGAACATTGTCTTTCTGACTGTCTCACGAAACGGAGCGCTAATCCTAGAAACCTCCTTAACTCTGTTCAAACTGGGTGGTTGAAGGAAATTGATTCACATCCTCCTTTTCGTTCCATGATTGAGCACAAAGCCTTCTTGAACGCCTGGCTCCGTAAGGAGTACGCGGTTTTGAGTGCAGTGCCACATGTCATGTTCATGCAGGAGCGTCTGTGAGTCATGTCTGCTTCATGTGAGAGCTGTCAGAGCAATTCAGTGCATGTGCTTCATGAAGAGTTGTTGGTCTCTTTTTAAATTTGTGCCTGCATTGCTCAAATCAGCTGGTTCAAAACTCAAGTGAGAAAGTAGCCCACAACTTCCTCTTCTTCTGTTAACAGCATGGCTGCGGCAGGACCCTCGATGGACACTGGACGCTCCTCTCATGAGGAGGCACCATTCCAGGTCTACTGGACACCGACAACGGGATGCAACTTCAAGATTGACGTCCGCACTGGTGTCCCCGACCTGTCCTTGTACCAACAGAGCGTGTCCTGGGCAAACCGTCGTGTACTCCGAACAGTTGGAGATGGCGACGGTAATGCCAGCTATCCTACAAGGGATCGTCGAGCCTATCCTGCGAGTGCTCCGCTGGCCTCCCTCAGGATCATCCCAGAAGGTGTTCCACGGTTTTTCCGTCAGCAGGACACCACGGCGTACTTCCCTCAGGGGGAGATGGCCGCGGTGAACATTCTGGAAGGACAGTTGGCCTTTCTGTCACACGTCCTGCTGTACGAGGAAACTCACCCTTGGACCCATGTGTTGCAGCGGCACCTCACGTGGAAGTTCGACTTCCTCCGGTGCTTTCTTGGATGTCTGACCGGCGACGAGCTCACCGAGCTCGATCGTGAAATCTTCAACATTCACCAGATGCGCCACAATCACGGTGGATGGGCGGTGAAGTCATCCAAACAGCTGTCATCATTGACCAGGCACGACACGAGGGTCACGCCGGGTCGATAAATGGAGATCCCGTTGGAGACGATGATGAAGCACCCCATCAGGCCTTTCGAGTGGGAGCCCAAGAAGTTCTTCGCCTTCTTGATGGCGAACTCGAAGGGTCGCTTCAACATCTGGGTGGCCCCAGTGGCTCTGCAGTTCGAGCGGTTCTTTGACTTCGACTTCTGGGTCTCCGCCGTCCAGGGTCACTCACGGATGCCCGAGCGGGTCTCTGATGTTGCTCTCGGGGAAAGGCTCACTTTGGAGCGATGTCGCCAGCTTGGAACGATTTTCCACGCCTCGGATAACTCCAACTACGAGAGCATCCGGGAAAACGGCTTAAAGCTGGAGGCGACGAAGGCGGCGTGGCAGCGGCACAGGAAGGCCATCCACCTCGTTTATGCGGGTGGAGTGGTCTCTCCTGGGGCTGGGACCGTCATTAAGTACGGTACCTACGTCTTCTACGCCAAGCTCGATTACGAGTGCTACCTGAGTCACGGCCACAATCTGTTTCTTACAGACAATGGCGTGGTGCTCTCGTACCAGGACATTCCGGCGATGTATCTCACACATCACTACCGTCCTCCTCACTAGCAAGATCCGGGTGGCATTCGCCACGAGAGGAAGCAGCAAAGCGCAGGGGTAGGCTCTTCTCAGGAAGAGGGAACCTCAGCGTCTGCTTCCGCATCTGCTTCCGGAGGCCCTCGTAGCAGCTCGGATCCAATGCCTTCGAAGCCAGCTCCCAAGAAGCGGCCAAAGACATCTCAGGATGCAGGCCAAGCGTCACCGGGAAGCTTCTCTCAGGAGAAGGTACCCACATTGGACGCGGCAGCTCTCCAGCAGCTTATTCGTGACAATGAGCTTAAGGCAGAGCGGGAGCGGCAAGCCACAGCCTCCGAAGGAGACACCAAGTATGCGTATCAGTCTGGGGACACCGTCCACGGCAAGATTGATGCGCATAAGTCCCAGCAGCAGGAGGAGCTCAACGAGGTTCTCCGCAAGGCCAGGACGAATCCATGGCATCTCTTCGCGCACGGCAAGTTGCACCTGGTGGACTCCTCTGGCCAGCCGATGCTTAGCACCTATGGCGATGCCCTCGTTCAGGTCACCCCCTGGCACACTTTGACTACTTCTATGAGAGAGTCTTTGGTTGGTGAATACGATTGGGCATCGTGGTTGCAGCATCCTCTTTCGGGGTACTCCCTGCACTTCTTCCTCAAGGCCTTCGAGATGGGGAAGTTGCAGGGGAACTACCTCGTGGAGCTGGACAAGAAAACGAAGGTTTACTCCAACGGTTACACGTCACCTTGGATGAACTTTAAGCGTCATCCTGGCGGTCTTGCCCAGATGCTGGACGATGTCTCCGTTGCCGCGTCGAACGAATTCAGGCCCAACGTGGGTAACATTGGATTCGATCGCCCTCGGGACAATGACTCTCGTGCAAAGATGCCAATGACAGAGGATCCCGACTACTCTCGCAAGCTCGCCGCACACAAGGCTTTCCTCAGGGAAAGGTATGTGTATGAAGAGGTTGGCTATGTGCGAGAGGATTTCCAGATGCTCGTCCGCGTCATCAATGAGGCTTATGGAGTGGACTTCTTCTCCTACATCCAGCGCCACGCCGGTGATCTGGAGGTTCGCCGTAAATACACGGTGCGAACCCCTGAGGGCTATTGTCTCTATGACAGTACCCTGAGGGCTATTGTCTCTATGACAGTACCCTGAAGCAGCCGTTCAACGGCAGCTACCTCCTGGCGGTTCTGGAGAAAGTCTTCGCTGAGTCTGACCAGCGCGATTTCAAGTCGGCTTTCGCCCGCAAGGCAAAAGCTGATTTAGTGGCGTACGAAGACTTGAAGGCGAAGAAGGAGTCTGAGCTGAATGATCTCCTCACCCGACCATATGACGACATTATGATTGAGGAGTTCATCGAGCGACTCCCATGTCCACAGATCGAGGAGATCGAAGAGCCTCCCGCGGCTACTCAGATGGATACCTCCGAACCGTCGTCTGGATCCACGGACTTGCCACAGGGCAAGAAGGTTGATCCGGTTAAGCCCGAGCCGACCGATGTGCCAATGGAGACTGATGCTCCAGGAAGCTCTCCACAGGGAGAGGTACCTGGGGCTACTGTCGAGTCAATGGAGACCGAAGCCACTGAAAGCTCTCCACAGGGAGAGGCATCCGAGGTGAAGGTCGAACCTGATGTGCACATGGGTCAGGAAGGAGGTAAGTCCGAGAACATTGAAATGGCTGAGGAAGGCTCACCACAGGGTGAGGAATCCATGCCAGACATTTCTCCCGAGAAGGATGATGAAAGTGAACTTCACGATCAAGGCATCTGGGGGAAATGCAAGACTGTTCCGGATCCTGAGTTTACTACCAGGCCGCGAAGGATGCAGAGGACCAGAATGAGAACGCGTTCGACAAAATGGGCAAGGCAAAGGAAAAGATCGAGCTCGTTGATCTCGAAGAGTTCAAACATTTCTTTAATCAGCTCACCGAAATCGAACGACAAAGCCCTATGCGGATGCTCTGCAAGCAGCTGCATGGATATGGCTATTCAGGCTTGTATCATACAGGACTTCGTGATCCTGATTACGAGCCCGTTCTCGCCTACAAGGTGCAGCATATGAGTTGGAGGGTAAATGTTCCGAACCACAAGGGACAGAAATACTCTCTCTCTATGGTGGATCTATTCGACCAACTCAACAAGATGGATCCCATCTATGAGCGTCGTCCCGCCAAAAAGGACGTTGTTTTTCGTTCTGGGGACGTTCGTAGCACCTTGGACGACAAGCTCATGGGCAAGGCCTCTGACATCCGAGAATCAGCACTGGATGTTATTGAAGCACTTCTTGATAAGCTGAAGTCCCTGGATGCAAGCGGCAATCCGGCAACTCGAGAAGAACTTTTGAATGCTATGCTTCACTACTTCTTGAGCACCGGAGTCGATGAAGAGGAGATCGGGGACCTCTCTCTTGTGAAGACGCCGAATCCTTATATTCATCGTTTTGGTCTGGCAGAGGACTCCAATGTCCCTATCTTCACCAGCAAGACCAAGTATGCCGCGCTCATCCTCAATCTCGGCAACATGAGCAGGGGAAGAAAGCGTACCGCTCCTCGCTCCGTTGCTGATCACATTGACTGGGACGATGCTACACCATCTAAAGGAGCCTTGATAAAATCGATCGCACAGTCGAAGACGCATTTGTTCATGCTCTGCGAAGCGGCTCAGATCGATGACTCCGAAGAGGCCTTCCTCAAGTCACGCGGTTGGCAATTCCTTCGTAACGAGTCCAAGGACCTGATGGTGGGAAGTCGTACAAATGGTGTCGGATCTTCGATCACCCGTCTTGCCGGCTCCACTCTCAGTGGATATGCCCACGAGTCCCTTCCAATAACCTATATGGGCGCGGAAATCGTGTATGGCATGACGTTACCGACCGGTCTCCAGGGCAGTCGTGGTGATGTTCCAGATGAGTCACTGACCAAGGTCTTGGAGCGAGCTGGATCCGACCGGTTGAGAGTTTGTGTCTTCCACCTCCACAACGACGCGGCGGCAGACAAGGTGGCGTTGGCTCATGAAGTGTTGGGCAACATGTTCATCGACTGCTTGCACTACCAAGTCGACCTCATCGGTGGAGACGCCAACATGGCCCTCTACCGGGCCACCGGCAGAAAGCAGGAGTCGATGGATATTCGTGGCGGGATGTACCAAAGCCTTCTCGACTACTTCTTGGAGGCATGGTCAGAAAGCCCAAAGTGCCCACACCTCTGTTCGCCTCGTGCGAGAAATGTGTCAGCAAACGCCATGTGGCTTCTGAAACAGTATGAGGACACGCTGGGAATGCCATACAAGGAAGCTAAGCAACCAGACTGGAATACTTTTCCTGGTTTGGATCCTGTTATGGCTACAGTCATGGAATGGGGACACAGCATGTCGGACGATCAATGGGCGGAGATTCCGTCTTCAAAGACTGAGTTCGACATCCATGTCTCTGAGTGGCTGTTAAACTCCACCAGCGCCGCGTACCTTCTCAACGATCGGGACTATGACGCTAACACTCCGCTCCTCATCGAGGTTCACGCGAACCAGTACTCTGGAGGCAGGATGAGAGCGCTCAACCGCAATCCCGACACCATGAAGGAAGCCGCGGACAGAAGAAAAGAGAGACAGAAGCTGAACAAGGCGCGTGGTTCTGGTTCTACTGGTCCTGCAGCCGCACCACAGGGAGCAAGCTCTTCTCAGGGAGAGGCAGCTTCTGGTGCTAAAGCTTCTGGTTCTCAACGTCCTCAAGAACCCGCACAACCTCCTGGTGGCAAAGAAGACGGCAAAGGAGGCAAGTCCTCCAAAGGAAAAGGCAAGGACGCTGACAAGGGCAAGTCCAAGGGCAAGTCCAAGGACAAGTCCAAAGGCAAAGCCAAGGGCAAAAACTGACTAGGTTCGGACCTGGGCGAGGATGAAGACGTTGACGTTCCTGACGAAGACGTTGGTCCTGGCCCAGCATCCTGTAGTCGTACTGGCAGTGGTGAGTTATTTCCATTTCGTTTCCAACTCCATTCCTGGCGCTTGGAGAGATGGTACTACCCTCACCTCCGCATTCCTCATCCTGACGACAGTCCTTTTGTTGTTCGTCAATTGAGGCAGTACAACCAAAGGATCAATCAACAAGGTCCGTTGGAAGAAGTTGAGTGAGTGTTTCACGGAATGCTGCTTTCAGAAGAAGGTATCCATTTTGAGCATTCGCCGCTTCTAAGGAAGATGCTTTTCTCAGGAAAAGGGACTTCCTAAAGACCTTGTCAGGAAAGAAGATACTTATCTCAGGATAAGATACTTCCAATGCCCTTATACCATTTGCCTTGCCGCAAGATGTCATGCTGGCATCAAGTAGAGCCAAGCTTTACACCTTTATGTTACAGTATGCTTTCCGCCTGGAGAGGGAACTGAAACACAAGTGGGCAACTTTCAAGCAAAAGTTTTCAGTTGAAGATCCGTTTGCGTTTCGTGCGTGTTCTGCTCTTTTCATTGAAGCTGTCTTCAGGCTAGAGATGTATAGATTCTGTTCAAGTCGCAGATGTAGCTCAATACTCCGCTAATTCGACCAAGAGCAATAACAGGCTTGTAGATTGCCGACTCCACGGCCATGCAGCTCTACGTGTTTTAAATTTGTGCCTGGTTGAACCACTGAATGTTACACATCCAGGTGCCTGTCTGTTTCACGTATCACTTGCATGTATCCATGCCTGTTGCTCAAGGTTCTAGTGCAGTGGACTACAGCTGTGCGCCTGTAGCAAAAGAGACACCTGAGTGCCTGTGTTCCTGTACGCCTAGCGAGGGGATACACGTCCAGGTTACATCTCAAAGTGGTAGCGGAGCTCCCGGGAAACGGGAAGCTTCACACTTGTGGAGGTACCCGTTCGGTACTCTCTACACAGGTGGAGGCAACCGGAATACCCGGTGTGCTTCACTCAGGTGAAGGTGACCGGAGTCTCTCCGGCACACTTCACTCAGGTGAAGAGAACCGGAAGAGGTTTCTCCCGGGGCTCGATCCAAGAACAGCGCAATGGCTAGCCACTCTGCGACTATCTTTGAGCATGAAGGAGGAGATGATGACTACCTCCTCCACGAAAATGAATCTTTCGCGACTAATCATCGTCATCTCAATGAATTACACCGTCTTTCAGCTTTCCAGCAGGTGACCACAAAAGTACCTCCATCTTATGATGGTAGAAGCAGTTGGTTTGCCTATGAAGATGCGATCGATGACTGGTGTGACATTACTGGGCTAGACAATGATAAGCGTGGACCAGCTTTGAGAAATCGGCTAGAAGGTGAAGCAGCAATCCACAAGAGACTTCTCGACAGAGATCGCCTGAAGGACCCGAACAACGGAGTGAAGTACTTCAAGAGTTTCCTGCGGCCGCTTTTCGTGAAGGGAGCAGCGAATGTTTTTATCTATCGCTTCCAGCAGTTCATGAACATGCACCGTGGGAACGGAGACATGCTTCGTTGGATTACCAGGTTTCAACTCTCTGTTCAGAGAATGCAAGAAGCGTGGAACGATACCTATCTGCCGATCGAGGACCCGAACAATGCAGATGTCAGAGCCTTCATAGTAGGACTTCCTCCAGAAGAACAAGAAAACCTTACGCCAGCTCAGGCAATGGAGAGAGCCAACGAACGGCTTAGAGAGCAGCATGCTCGGACCATTCCGATCACGCCCAACCTGGTCGCTTTGATCTTTGTGTCCCTGTCTGATCTGACACAGGATCAGCGTCAGGTGTTGACATCACTGATGGCGCATCGGAACCGAGTCCTGGCTGACTACAACACGGCCGAGCTTCGCGGAGTCTACCTGGAGATCTTCTGTACGACCAAGACTACCGTCGACAATCCACTCCTCGCTCCTTCCGGCCACGGTGGCCGCAAGACCTTCCTTGTGATCGATGAAGGATCTTTGAACGATCATGAAGGCTACTGGGTCGAGGACGAGGAAGATGGCACCGAAGGTTTCCTCGAAGCGGATGAGGACGCCTTCTGGGTCTACGACGACGAGAACTATTCATGGTTCCAGCGGCGATTCCAAGGCCGCAAGATGAGGCGCGGATTCAAGGGCCACCGTAAAGGCAAAGGAAAAGGTGGCAAAGGATCCAAAGGAAGGCGCTTCTTCAAAAGGAAGAAAGGCAGGTCACATCTTGCCGAAGAATCAGAAGCATGGCAAGCAGAAGGACAATGGCAAGATTACCAGTGGAGCGATCAGTCCGGGGATGACTGGTCCTGGTATGAGTCTGAGGAATCCTATGCAGCCAAAGGAAAAGGAAAGAAAGGAAAGAAGGGCAAAGGAAAGAGCAAGTTTGGCAAGGATGGAAAAGATGGAAGGTCCGGAAAAGACGGACAGAGCCAGCTTGCTGATGCTGCCCCGAGCGGCACCACAGCCGCCACAACCTTCTTCGTTGAACATCTCAACACTCCGAACTTTTCTTTCATGGCCACCGAAGAGAAGATCAATGAGATCGAGGAAGCCTTCATCTCTCAGCCCTTGACGCCGACCGCGATGGTGTTGGACTTGGGATGCACGAGAGCAATGGCTTCGA
>CAJNDT010003545.1:0-22177 GCA_905221615.1 Symbiodinium sp. CCMP2592
GCCATTTCCCCTTACTGCATGTGCATGCTTTTTTTTCTTTTCATTATTTCTTTTCTTGGGGTCCCCGATTAGGGTTTTGTGTTGGATACTTTGGCTTTCCGTGGTTGGTTTGTTGGGGGTTTATGGGGTTTTAGACGCGCAAGTCGCCGCTAATTTAGTTCGATTCAATCGGGGACCCGGGGGTAGTAAGGTCGGGGGTTTGTCCGGAGCGAGGTTCGCCTCCAGATGCCGAGGACAACCCCCGACCAGAGCGCCCCTTGTACATACTGGGGACGGTAACTTGGTTTGGTTATTGGGTTTAGTTATTGGATTTGATTGATTTAGTTGGGGTTTGGTTAGTTCGGTTCGTCCCCGTTTCACGGGCCGTGGGCTTTGCATCGCACTTGGTTTTGTTGTTGGTTGTAATTGTTTTTACTTACTCTGCTACGGCAGCTCTTATTTTATGTGCTATAGATGCAAAGCCCTGCGGGATGCGCTCCGTTAATGCGTGGCCCTTTTCTTGGAACTGTAATTAATGAATTCGATCCTTGTCCTTTTTGCTTTTTTTTAATCTCTTGTTGCCGAGCGCCTAACACCAGCATCGGTGGCTCGGGGGCTGGGGCCGGCATATTTTGTTGTCTTTTTTGTTTTCACCATTCCTTTGCATTTGCGGGTAAAATAGATTGCACCCTTGCGCAGCTGCAGTGCCTGCTTTTGCATGCCATTGTCGATTGCATGGCTTGTGCACCTTTCCCTGACTTCGCTTGCCTTGTCAGGTCGTGGCCTCTTCGCTCGCCGGGGACTCGGTTGCGCCGTTGCGGGTTTTTGTTGTTAGTTGGTTCGGGGTTGTGGCGTTGGATTTCCGGTTTGCTGGGCTTGATTTGTGCATACGGGCTTCCGACCCTCGAACCTTCACGCTCCACGTATCGAAAGCCTAAAGCATTCACCTTATGTAAACCTCGAGCCTTGAAACGCTGGGCCTCCCAACTCTTAGCTCTTCCGCCCTTCCCTGCCTCCTCCACCTCCCCGCTTTCTCTCCTTTGGGGCTCAGAGGCAGCCAGGTTCTGAGTGCGTGCTCTTCGGGATCTGTTGTTAGGGTTTAGGGCACTCTGGGGTTCAAGGTTTGTTAGGGTCTGGGGTTCGTCAGGGTGGAAGCTTTGAAGGGGGTTTTGAAAGGTTAGTGTTTGCTAGGGTTGAGGGTTTGTTGTGGTTTATTTGTTAGAGTTTGGGGTCTGTCCGGGCCTAGGGTTCGTTGGGGCTTAGGCTTTGTTAGAGTTTGGGGCCCTGTTAGGCTTTAGGGTTTCTTAGGCTTTAGGGCTCGGTAGGGTTTAAGCTTTTTTAGGCTAGAGGGTTTGCTAGGGTTTAGGGGCTCTTGGGGTTCAGGGTGTGTTAGGGGTTTATTTCTCTGTCCGCCCAGGCTCGGCGATGCTGCTTTTGCGTGGCCGGGCCCTCCCTCGCGAGGTTTCAGGGCTTCCAGGTGGGTTGGGGCTCCGAGGCAGAGAGGTCCGAGTGCGCGAGGCTTGGGTGTTGAGGTGTTTTCGGACTTGGAAGGTGGGTTGGGGCTCCGAGGCAGTGAGGTTTGGAGTGCGTGCCGTGCTTTGTGTGGGGGCTTCGGGTTGTTAGGGTTTGGGGTGTGCTAGGACTTAGGGTTTGGCAGGGTTTAGCTCTTGTTGGCTTTTAGGGCTTTTCCGGGTTTGCGGCTTGTTGGCGTTTCGGGTTCTGTTAGGCTGTTTGGGTTTCGGGTTTCTTGGGGTTAAGGTTTCGTGTCTTGTTCGGGGTCCTTTCGGGCATTGGAAGGTGTGGGGCTCCGAGGCAGCCTGGTTTAGAGTGCGGGCGCGCTCAGGGCTCTCTGCAGGGCTGTGTTCTTTTTTTGTTTAGGGTTTTATGTACCCTAGGCTGCCCTGCGTCCGGGATCCCCGGCCCCCCGCCTTCGTGCCCAGGTGAAGCCTTCACGCCGCTGCCTCGTGGGCTTTGGTGGGTAGGGTTTTCGGGGTTAGGGTTTTAGGGTTTGGGGTTGCAAGAGCCTGGGTTAAGTAGATTGAAGGGTTGTTATTTTGTTTGTGGAGTTGGGTTCTGTTGCATGGGGCCGCGGTGTCTGCAGGTCGGGTCAGGGCTGTGGGATTGGGGTTTGTAGCCGTGTTCAGGGCTATAACGAAGGCTTTCGAGATAATGGTTTGGGGTTGGGGCTTTGGCGTTTTCTTTATGGTCGAGGCTGTATCTTATTAGCGGTTCGGGGTTTGTAGGCCAGAGTTCCTTCTAGGTTTTGTGTCGCGGTGCTTTAAGGGGTTAGTGCCTGGCTTCGACTTCCATTGCATTTCCGTCCGTCACTCTAGACGTTTCAAGTCCCGAAGAAGTCGACCTGAACCCGTGAGCTTATTTATTCGGAACGCTTAAAGTTTCGCGTTCTTTTTTGATATGTGGGTGCTTTGTGTGAGGTTGCTTCTCGGGTTGTTTAGGTTGCTTTGGGCGGGACGTACGTCTTTACATTTTTTCTCAGGTGCAGCTTCGAACGCTTCCGCCCTAGCTTCTTCGTCGTACTTGTCCGGGCCACGGTTTGTGCCTGCTCTGCCGGCTTGGGTGTCGCACGGGGTCTCTGCTTGTTGGTATTTCCGCTTCCTCTGCGGGCTTCCTTCCTGGTTTTGGGGGCCTTTGTGTTCCGGATTGCTGATCTGGTCTAGAGTTTTGCTCGGGTTTGGGGTTCGGGGTTAGTTCAGGGGCCGTATCGTATCTTCGGGTTTTTGTTTCACGGCACTTCTGCAGCAACTGGCTCCCAGTCTGGACATCGCTCTTCGCCGTCTTTCTTCTCCCAGGTGCATCACGTCTTTCTGTGTCTGTCCTTTCCCTTTTCCTTCTTCTCTCTTCCACTGTATGCTTCCCTTGTCGAGGTGCCCGAGAAGATGGTGCGTGTTGTGCTGCTTCTGGCGCTGATCCTGGTGGCGGGCGTTTCCTGGAGTGCATTTGTAAGGTAGTGGTTCACGAGAGGGTTGCTCGGGGTGCTCGTTCTGGTTGGTTTTGTTGTGGGTTCGTTTCGGGGGTTTGTTGTTTTGGTGCTTACTTGTAGGGTTGCCCTTTGTTCTTCCAGGCGGCGCCGCGGAGAAACACTCCCCCGCCAGACTGTGCCACTTGGCTTAATGTGCTGTTGTCTAGCTTTTTTTTTTTTGTGTTCTGTGGGACTCAGGCGCGGGTAAGGGGCCACGCTACTCGGCCTTTTTATGTTTCGGGGTGGTTGGTTGGTTTCTTTGTGGTTTGTTTCGCCTTGTTGTGGATGTGGGGCTGACCTTAGGAGGCACCCGTGACACCGCCGTTGCCATCTGTGCCTTGGCCATGTGTTCTCTCTTTTTCCCTTTCTCTCTCTCTTTCTCTCTCGCTCTTTCCTTTTCTCTTTCTCTCCCTCTCTCTCTCTTTCTCTCTCCCCTTCTGCTCGCACTCTTTGCTACTATTCATTCTTGACTTAGGAACCCGCGGCGTCGTCGTCCGCGTCCATCGAAGCGTCTTGGCTTTGTCTCTCTCTCTCTCTCTTTCTCTCTCTCTCTCTCTCTCTCTCTCTCTCTTTCTCTCTCGCTCTTTCCTTTTCTCTTTCTCTCCCTCTCTCTCTCTTTCTCTCTCCCCTTCTGCTTGCACTCTTTGCTACTATTCATTCTTGACTTAGGAACCCGCGGCGTCGTCGTCCGCGTCCATCGAAGCGTCTTGGCTTTGTCTCTCTCTCTCTCTCTTTCTCTCTCTCTCTCTCTCTCTCTCTCTCTCTCTCCCTCTCCCTCTCATTTCCAACTTTTTCCTTGTTTTTACCCTTCTGCTGCCGGCAGCTTTGGACTTAGGAGCCGGCCGCCTCTCCTGTTTCAGCAGCAACCTGGCTTTGGTTGGGGTGGTTTTTCTTGCGGGGCTTTGTTTCCATCGTTTCTCGCTCTCTCCCTCTGCTTACACTGTTTGTTGCTGGTCGTTCTTGACTTATGATTCTCCGGTGGCATCTCTTGCCCTTCCCGAAGTGTCTTGGCTTTGATGTTCTCTCCCTATCTCTCTATTTATCTCTTTTCTCTTTATCTTCTCTTCTCTTTCCGCGGTTTGCTTCTTCGTGATGACTTAGGACACTGCGGATGTGGAGTCGTCCGTCCCCTGGGAGTCGGCCCCCTACGTTTTGGTAGAGCTCTACTCGTCTGCTTCTTTCTATTCTTTTCTCTACTCTCGCCTCCTATTGCGTGAGGCACTTGGACCCCGAAGTCGCGGCTGGTGTTCCTTGGTTTAGGCTGTTGTGGTTTGCGGGCGTGCTTTCGGGGGGTTCGGGTTTCGTTGGTACGCAAATCGAGGTTGTTTGGGACGAGGATGAGGACTCGGAGGAAGTCTTTGAGTGGGACGTGGCGGTTCCTTGGCTTTACTTGTCGCGGGCTGTGTTTATGCTTTCGGGGTTTCGGGGTTTCGTTTCTGCATAATCTGTGGTGTTGGGCATTGCATCTGGAGGAGTTTCCGGAATGTCCGGAACTCGTCGGCGACCTGCCAGAAAACGACGTGGGCGGCTTAGTGTTCCAGTTGGGCTCGTGGACGGCGGTCACTTCATCCTGTCGGGATTTGGGGTTAGGGTTTAGGGTTTTCGGGCTTACGGTTTGGGGGTTTCGGTGTTTCGGTGTCTGGGTTTAGGGTTTCCGGGTTCCAGGGCTGGGGTGTAGGGTGTCTGGGTTTCAGGCTTAGTGTTTAAGATCCCGGCTTGGGTGTTGTTTTCGGTCGCGAGGCGACGCGCTACGATTCGGATATCGCTGCAACCTGGTTGCATTGCTTGTGTTGCTCTTTTCTTGCTTCTTCTTGGGTTTGCTTGGTGTGTTGCTTTCGAGGCGTCACTGGACTTTCCGGCGGAACCAGCCGTGCCTGCCGTGGCTTGGCTGGTTTTTTTTGTTCCTTCATGTTTTGCGTTGTACTTTCTGTTCCGCGTGCCGTGTGGCTATAAGGAGCTGGCGTCCTGTGTCGTAGCTTGGCTGGTCTTGTGTTCTCCCTTGTTTTGCGTTGTACTTCTTGGTCTGCATGCCTTGTGGCTGTAAGGAGGTCGCCTCTGGTAGTGGCGACATCCCCGCTCCTTGGACCGGGCTTGTTTTTTAGTTATGCTTTGGGGTGACCTCGCTTGTTTGCATGCGTGAACCGAGGTCATGGTCCCTTCTGCCGACGGGGATGAAAGCCCTACCAAGCGGCAGCGGCGCAACCGGCCCGTCGGTCCCAGGTTAGGGTCTGGCTTGTTTATGTCTTGGGCTTCGGTTTAGGTCGTTAGTTCTGCTGTGGTTGTGCCGTTCGGCCTTTGCTTGCCCCGCCCTCCCTCCCCCCCCCCACCCTCCGCTCCCACCCTTGGAACAGGAACCGGTACAACGTGGCCTGGTTGCCCTGTGGCGAGTGCCCACGTTGCCTCGCCAACCGGTTGCGAGGCCTTTGGGTGTTCTGTGTGTTTGGGGATTGCGGTTCGCGGGGTTTTAAGGTTCTATATGTTTCGGTTTCGTAGGACTTCTGGGTTTAGGGCTTATGGGGTTCATGGCTTTTTTTTTCTTATGGTCTTTGGGTTTAGTGGTTCTGGTGCCAGGGCTTTGATGCGGGGGCTTAGGGTCTGGGTCTCGGGTTTTAGGGTTCGGGGTTTCAGTGCTTGGGATTGTGGGGTTTAGGATTGTTTTCGGCTTAGTACCTTTTTTGTCCGCCGTTTAAGGATCTAGTGCTCGGGCATGTAAGGTTTCGGGTCTAGTATTTTGGGCGTTTGGGGGGATCTCGGTTGTTCTTCTGTCTGCCGACAGGACGCGTTCAGCGGAGTGATCGCTGCGATGGTCCAGTGCCTCGCAACCAATTTTTCCGGCAGCGTGCTACGCCTAAGGCGGCCGCTAAAGCCAAAGCCGAGGCAAAGGCCAAGGCTCATTTTTATCAGAACCCGCCTCGTAAGTAGGCCTGGGTATTGAGGGGTTGGGTGTGTATGTAGCTATCTATGTAGTGTTGTCTAACCCTAGGGTATTATCCTTTATGTATGTAACTTTGTATGTATCCTGGTCCATCTATTAAAGCGGTAATTAATTGTTTCACATCGCGGGGTCTCGGCCGTTTGCCACCTGCCATTTTCTTTCTTTAAAAAAAAAATCTTTGGTTGCTCAGTCCGACTTGTACATGGGTGTGTGTGTGTGTGCGCCTGTGATGGTTTTAGTAGCTGTGATAATAATAGTGCTAATACTCGTAATAGGAGTAACAATAATAGTGGCAGTATATAATAGTTCATGGTGACGGCAATACGAATCGACATGACATCTCTACTTGTGTTGCCGGTAGTCGGACTGAGCGACCGGGGGGGCCGGGCACGTCTTTTGCGGGACTGTTAATTTCCTTCTTTGGCATAGACCTTTGTTGATTCTTATTTGTGGGTTGGTCTAGGAATGATAGCTGGTTGTCATTAAGGAAATTACAGTCTCGCAAACGTGGCAACTTGCGGGTCGGTGTGTCGGAGCGAAGCTTTGCTTCCAGATGCCGAGACACACCGACCCGCATGGGTTCCCGCGATGGACAGCTTCGTCAGTTTTGGTTCTGCAGTTTGGTTTTGTTGGAGTGGAACTGGCATCGTTTCTTGGAGATAGGTCTTTCTTCGTTTCGTGGTTGGTTAGCTGTCCATCGCATTTTGTTTCACGGGCCGTGGACTCTTTCTCCCAGGCTTGGTTGTTGGATCGTGCCGCTAGGTTCGGTTCCTGAGTAATCAGATACAGGCATGCACCGCTGAGTGACTTGCTCCGTCTGTGCAATGGTTTTGGCGTTGGTGGCTGTGGTTATCGTATTTAGTTTGTTCTTCTTGTGCCTTGGGGAAGGAGTCCTTCGGGATGCGCTCCGTCAATGCGTGGCCCTTTTCACCTGCCGCACTGGAATTTGTTTGTTTCACTTGAATTTGTGTGTTGCCTCTTTGTATTTCTCACTTCCATTCTCGCTCTCTCATCTTTTTTTTCTCTGTCCTTCTCTCTTTCTTTCTCTCTCTCCCTCCCTCTCCCCCCCTTTCCCTCTCTTTGCCCCGCTTTTTCTCGCATTTGCCGAGCGCCTAACATCAGCATCGGTGGCTCGGGGGCTGAGGCCGGCATTTGCGTTGTTTCACACTTCCTTGTGCATCTGTCGGTTAAAAGGAAGGTACTTTCGTCGCCTGCGGCACTGCATGGGTCTGTGCTTGCATCTGTCCGCTCTGCCTCTCCTCCTTGCTCTTCCGTCTTCGCCTGCCTTCCTTGTGCCCAGGTCCGACCTCGACTTGGGCTGGTGCCCTCAGAGGTTCCAGGGTTTGGGGTTTGCTTTGGAGGCCGGTTGGGGCTCAGAGGCAGCGAGGCAGCGGTCCGTGCGCGCAAGGTTGCAGGGTTTTTGGGATGTGGGCTTTTTCGCAGGCTGCGAGGTCTAGAGTGGGGTGCAGGGGTCGTTGCCGGGCCTTGGAGGGTTTTTGCGGCTTCTTAGGTCCTCTGTGCTGTCTTGCTACCCTGCGCTGCTCTGTATGCGGGATCCCGGCCCTTCTACCCCTCCCTGCGCCCAGGTCCGACCTTGTCATTGGCCGGTGCCTTCAGAGGTGTTAGGCTTTGGGGTTTGTTGCGAAGGTGGGTTGAAGTTGAGAGGCAGGGAGGCTGTGGTCCGTGCGCGCATTCAAAGTATTCGGTTTAAGGGTTTCGGGCTAAGCTTGTGGTGCTCAGGGCTCAGGGCTTAGGGCTTTGGGGTTGGGGTTTGAGGGCTAGGTTTCCTAGGAAGGCTGCTTTACGTAAATTTAACGGTCTCGGTTCTTGTGTGTTGGGGCATGTATCACAGGGTTTGGTGACTGTCGGGGTTGGGCTTTGCCGGGGTTTAGGTCCCGCTAAGGTGTAGGAGTTGGTGCGATTTATTTGTTGGGTTTCCTGCTGTATCAGGGCTCAGGGTTCGTTACGGTTGAGGCCTTGTCGGGGTTGGGCCTTCTGCTGGGGTTCAAGGTTTGTTGGTGTCTGAAATCTGTTAGGGTTCTGTGTTTGTCAGGGTTTAGGGGTTCCTAGGGGGTTTGTTGCGGTTTAGTTGTTGGACTTCAGGGGTTGTTGCGACCTAGGGATCAGGCTGCGTTGGGGGTGAGGGCTCTGCTAGGCCTTAAGGTTTGTTAGGCTTTCGGGCTCGGTAGGGTTTAAGCTTTGTTAGGCTAGAGGGTTTGCTAGGGTTTAGGGTCTTTTGGGGTTCAGGGTTTGTTAGGTGTCGTTTTCTTTCCGCCCAGGCTCGGCGGTGCTGCTTTTGCGTGGCCGGGCCCTCCCTCGCGAGGTTTCAGGGCTTCCAGGTGGGTTGGGGCTCCGAGGCAGAGAGGTCCGAGTGCGCGAGGCTTGGGTGTTGAGGGTTTTTTGGACTTGGAAGGTGGGTTGGGGCTCCGAGGCAGTGAGGTTTGGAGTGCGTGCTCTTAGGGCTTTTGTTGTTAGGGCTCAGGGCATTCTGGGGTTCAAGGTTTGTTGGGGTCTGGGGTTCGTCAGGGTGGAAGCTTCGAAGGGGTTCTGGACAGGTTAGTGTTTGCTAGGGTTGAGGGTTTGTTGCGGTTTATTTGTTAGAGTTTAAGGTTTGGTCGGTCCTAGGGTTCGTTGGGGCTTAGGCTTTGTTAGAGTTTGGGACTCTGTTAGGCTTTAGGGTTTCTTAGGCTTTAAGGCTCGGTAGGGTTTAAGCTTTGTTAGGCTAGAGGGTTTGCTAGGGTTTAGGGGCTCTTGGGGTTTAGGGTTTGTCATTCTTTCCTCTACTCCTTCCGCCCAGGCTCGGCGGTGCTGCTTTTGCGTGGCCGGGCGCTCCCTCGCGAGGCTTCAGGGGTTCCAGGTGGGTTGGGCTCCGAGGCAGAGAGGTCCGAGTGCGCGAGGCTTGGGTGTTGAGGGTTTTCCGGACTTGGGAGGTGGGTTGGGGCTCCGAGGCAGTGAGGTCTCGAGTGCGTGCCGTGCTTTGTGTGGGGGCTTCGGGTTGTTAGGGTTTGGGGTGTGCTAGGACTTAGGGTTTGGCAGGGTTTAGCGCTTGTCGGCGTTTAGGGTTTGTCCGGGTTTGCGGCTTGTTGGCGTTTCGGGTTCTGTTAGGCTGTTTAGGTTTCGGGTATCTTAGGGTTAAGGTTTCGTGTCGCCGTGGCCAGGGGCCAAGCCTAGGACCCAATCGTGAAAGGAGCCGGGGGGTCGAGCGGGAGCACCACTCGCTAGTCCCGGACCCGTCGGCTCCTTTCACTTTCGTTTTTCTTTTATATTCTTGTGGTGCGATGAGGTTGGTGAGTCGAGGGGTTCGAGTGCCCAGTTTACTCAAATCCTCCGTTCCTCAGGTTCTGCCAACTCGGTTAGTCGAGGGCGTCGAGGAGTGCGGTGCTCGGCATTCTTTTGGCCCCCTGGAGCATTTCGCAAGTTTGGGCGAGGATACACGTGAAGTTGAACCCCAGCCGCCGTCTTCGGTTTCAGTTTGTTATTAGCAGTCATGGCCGCTTTGCCCCCAATGATTGTTGCCCCTGCGGGGACGCCGTTGAGCGCGCAGCAGCTGCTGCAGATGCAGCAGCACCAGCAGCTGCAGCAGCAGCTGGCTTTGCCCATCATCGCCGAGTCCCGACATAATTCATGTCATGTGTGAGCGTCTCTTTTGGTTATGTCCGTGCTGCATCATCTCACCGACAACTTTTCGGTTGAGTCATTGTAAACTGCGCAAAAAAAGGACCAGTCGGGGACGCTCTGGCTGCAGCCGGTGGCTCCATGGCTCAACTCAACTTCATGCTGTTCTTGTAGGGTGTTGCCTGTTTGCCGTACATTGTCATGCTCACCGAATCTCCTCATTGGAAAATGTCCTTGCTATCTGAGGTCCCTCCCCCTGTGCCGGCGAACATCTTGATTTTCCCCGCAATGTGACTCTGTGCAAACATTCGTGCATTTATTGACTTCGCGCTAGCTTGTTTTCCCCGAGTGAATCCAAGGCCCACACTGCAGCAAAGGACGGCCCTCGGTGGCGGGTGAGGCGCATTGAGAGACAGGCAGGGATCCGGCTCAGAGGACGCGTTGAACGCTCAATTTCTAGGACTCAAAGTTCTGTCCTGCAGGCGGATGATTCTTCACGTTTCACGTCGCCTCACTGCCCATGTTTCGTTGCAGGGTCAAAATTGCCCTAGCAGATGCACGTGCATGTTTCTTTTTTCTTAAAACTTGGGGTCTCCAATTAGGTTTTGGTGTTGCTCATATTATGTTTCTGGTTCCGGTTAGTTCTCTTTCGGATTAGGTGATTCGTGGTTGTAGCCGTGCTGTATTGTTGTGGTTGTAGAATTGGGGACCCGGGGGTAGTAAGGTCGGGGGTTTGTCCGGAGCGAGGTTCGCCTCCAGATGCCGAGGACAAACCCCCGACCAGAGCGCCCTCTGTACATACTGGGGACGGTATCCTGGTTTGCTCTTAATTAGTTAGTTAGTTAGTTAGCTAGTTAGTTAGATAGATAGTTAGCTAGTTAGTTAGATAGTTAGCTAGTTGTTAGTTAGTTAGTTAGTTAGTTAGCTAGCTAGTTAGTTAGTCAGTTAGTTAGTTAGTGTTTGGGATCATGCAGATGTTTGACACACTCACTTGGTGGAGGTGAATATTGACTTGATCGCATAGTGCATTTTCTTTGGTCCTTCTTGGTTTGTTTCGTCCCCGTTTCACGGGCCATGGGCTTTGCATCGCACTTGTTTTTGCGGTTTGTTGTCATCGTTTTAGTTTGATTTGCTATGGCATCTCTTAGACTAGGTGCTCGATGCAAGGCCCTGCGGGATGCGCTCCGTTAATGCGTGGCCCTTTTTTGGTACTGGAATTCATCTAATTAAAACCTTGACCTTTTTGCTTAATTCAACTTTTGTTGCCGAGCGCCTAACACCAGCATCGGTGGCTCGGGGGCTGGGGCCGGCATGCATGTTCCTTTCTGACATCTTTCTTTAGCAACCGTCTTCAAAATAGATTGCACCGCTGCCGCGCTGTGCTTGCTTCTGTCCGCCCTTCCCCTCCTCTTTGCTCTTCCCTCCCCGCTGCCCTTCCTTTTGCTCAGGTCCGAGCTCGATTTGGGCTGGTGCCCTGAGAGGTTCCAGGGTTCGGGGTTTGCTTTGGAGGCCGGTTGGGGCTCAGAGGCAGCGAGGCAGTGGTCCGTGTGCGCTTGCAATGTTTCGGTTCTTGGCGTTTCCGGCTAAGCTTGTAGGGTTTAGGGCTCGGGGTCAAGGGCTTTCGGGGTTAAGGTTTTAGGGCTCGGAGGGTTTTCGGGTTTAGTGTTTTCGCGGTGAGGGTCAAGGAGGGTTTGGCGCTCTCGGGTTCAGGGTTAGAGTTTAGGATTGTTTTTGCTGCTTGGGGTTTAGGGTTTTCGGGGTTGGGGTTATGGTATGAGGTTTTCCTTCTTAGGGTCTGGGGTTCGTTAGGGCCGAAGCCTTCAAAGGGTTTGGGGAAAGTTTGGGGTTTGCTAGGGTTGAGGGTTTGTGTCGGTTTATTTGTTGGAGTTCAGGGTTTGTTGGGCATAGGCTTCGTTAGGGCTTGGGCTTTGCCCTTCCCTCCTCCTTGCTCCTCCCTCCCCGCTGCCCTTCCTTGTGCTCAGGTCCGACCTCGACTTGGGCTGGTGCCCTGAGAGGTTCCAGGGTTTGGGGTTTGCTTTGGAGGCCGGTTGGGGCTCAGAGGCAGCGAGGCAGTGGTCCGTGTGCGCTTGCAATGTTTCGGTTCTTGGCGTTTCCGGCTAAGCTTGTAGGGTTTAGGGCTCGGGGTTAAGGGCTTTCGGGGTTAAGGTTTTAGGGCTCGGAGGGTTTTCGGGTTTAGTGTTTTCGCGGTGAGGGTCAAGGAGGGTTTAGCGCTCTCGGGTTCAGGGTTGGGGAAAGTTTGGGGTTTGCTAGAGTTGAGGGTTTGTGTCGGTTTATTTGTTGGAGTCGAGGGTTTGTTGGGCCTGGGCTTCGTTAGGGCTTGGGCTTTGTTGGGGTTCAGAGCGCTGTTCGGGTTTAGGGTTTGTTGGGCTTTAGAGCTCGATGGGGTTGAAGCTTTGTTAAGGTTAGCGGTTTGCCAGGGTTTAAGGGTTCTTGGGGTTCAGGGTTTGTTAGGGGTTTTCCTCTCTTTCCGCCCAGGCTCGGCGATGCTGCTTTTGCGTGGCCGGGGCCCCCCTCGCGAGGCTTCGGGGGTTCCAGGTGGGTTGGGGCTCCGAGGCAGAGAGGTCCGAGTGCGCGAGGATTGGGTGTTGAGGGTCCTTCGGCTTTGGAAGGTGGGTTGGGGCTCCGAGGCAGTGAGGTTTGGAGTGCATGCTCTTAGGGCTTTTGTTTCTTAGGGTTTAGGGTTGGTTGGAACGCAGGGTTCGTCAGGGTTTAGGGATCGCCCTCGTATTTTTGGGGTTTGGGGCTAGGGTTGCGGGTAGGTTGTTTGGGTCATCTTATTTACTTAAAACCTCGTGGGGGTTAACCTTCTCAATATACTTAAACCTTTCAACTTACTTAAACCCTCGTGGGGGGGGGGGGCAACCCTTTCAATTTACTGAAACCAACCCTTGCGGACGCTAAGGCTTTTCGGGTTAAGGGGTTGAGGGTTTTCGGGTTTAGGGTTAGGGTTTAGGGGTTTCGGGTTTAGGCGGTTTATTTGTTGGAGTCGAGGGTTTGTTGGGCCTGGGCTTCGTTAGGGCTTGGGCTTTGTTGGGGTTCAGAGCGCTGTTCGGGTTTAGGGTTTGTTGGGCTTTAGAGCTCGATGGGGTTGAAGCTTTGTTAAGGTTAGCGGTTTGCCAGGGTTTAAGGGTTCTTGGGGTTCAGGGTTTGTTAGGGGTTTTCCTCTCTTTCCGCCCAGGCTCGGCGATGCTGCTTTTGCGTGGCCGGGGCCCCCCTCGCGAGGCTTCGGGGGTTCCAGGTGGGTTGGGGCTCCGAGGCAGAGAGGTCCGAGTGCGCGAGGATTGGGTGTTGAGGGTCCTTCGGCTTTGGAAGGTGGGTTGGGGCTCCGAGGCAGTGAGGTTTGGAGTGCATGCTCTTAGGGCTTTTGTTTCTTAGGGTTTAGGGTTGGTTGGAACGCAGGGTTCGCCAGGGTTTAGGGATCGCCCTCGTATTTTTGGGGTTTGGGGCTAGGGTTGGGGTAGGTTGTTTGGGTCATCTTATTTACTTAAAACCTCGTGGGGGTTAACCTTCTCAATATACTTAAACCTTTCAACTTACTTAAACCCTCGTGGGGGGGGGGGGGCAACTCTTTCAATTTACTGAAACCAGGTTGTTTGAGTCATCTTATTTACTTAAAACCTCGTGGGGGCTAACCTTCTCAATATACTTAAACCTTTCAACTTACTTAAACCCTCGTGGGGGGGCAACTCTTTCAATTTACTGAAACCAACCCTTGCGGACGCTAAGGCTTTTCGGGTTAAGGGTTTGAGGGTTTTCGGGTTTAGGGTTAGGGTTTAGGGTTTTCGGGTTTAGGATTTAGGGTTTTCGGGTTTAGGGTTAGGGTTTAGGGTTTTCGGGTTTAGGATTTAGGGTTTTCGGGTTTAGGGTTTAGGGTTAAAGGTTTAGGGTTGGGTGTGTTGCTTGGGTCATTTCAATTTACTTAAACCGTTCAGTTGCACTTAGAAAAAACTTGTCAATTTACTTAAACTGCCCTATGGTCGACCGTTGCTTGCCTTAAATCCTGCGTACCTGCTGAACATAAAACCAGAAGCTGCGCTGGCGCACCTTCGGCGCAAGCCGTCTAAAATTTAGGGTTTAGGGTTTAGGGTTTAGGGTTTAGGGTTTAGGGTTTAGGGTTCGCCAGCGCAGCTGGCGCCCTGGACAACCCTGTGGTTTAAACAAGGGGCTCCGGCCCTTAGCCCTAAAGCGTTCGTTGACGCGAACCTCGCCCGCGGTCGTTCGGGCAGACGAGCGAACGGGCGCCGGATGGACGCACATGCACACGCACCGACCGACGGGTGTCGGGACAGCGCGGGGCGGGACGGACTCGACGGACCCGAACGGCACGGACCGGGCGCGGCCGGACGGATGGATGTGGACGCACGGACGGAAACGGACGGACGGACGGACCGCGATAAGAAGACAAAAACGACAATTCCAGAAACAGATTTGTTTTTGTGATTTCTTTCGTTCAATTACAAGGCAAACGCGATACCCCTAATCACCAAAAGCCCAAAGTCGAGACCGCAAACGCCAAATTGAATGCCGCCAACCGCTTGATTGAACGCGTGGACAGACGGATGGATGAACGGACAATCACAGGAACGGCCGGAAGGGACGGACGTACGGACGGACGGACACACACGGACAGACGGACGCGGACGGACACGGGCGGACGGACAGGGACGGACGGACATGGGCGGACGGACGGACCACGGACGGACGGACGGACAGGGACAGATGGAGGACGCGGACGGACGGACGAGGACGGACGAGGACGGGCGGACCGACAAGGACGGAACGGAGGGAAGGGAGCGAACGGAAGGGACGGGGAGGGGGACGGAAGGGGACGGATGGACGGACGGAAGGGGACGGACGGACAGAAGGGACGGGGACGGACGGACAGACGGACGGGGAAGGATTCACGGGCGGGGACGGATGGACGGGGACGGACGCACGGACGGACGGATGGACGGGGACGGACGGACGTACGGACGGACGGGACGGACGGAAGGACGGAAGGACAGACGGACGGACGGACGGGGTTTAGAATCCCAAAAACGACAGTTGCCGAACCAATTTTGTTTCGGCGACGCGTGGAAACACAGAAATGAAGATTTAAAATCGATTTTGTTTTGGCGGAGGGGTTAGTGTTCGCGAGAGCGTGATGAGAAAGAGCGAGTGAACATGAGAGAATGAGAATCAGCGAGTGAGAAGGAGTGAAGAAGAATGGTTGAATGAAAGTGAGTGAGTGAGACAAACGCTTACAAAACCTAAAACCCAAGTTGAGGAATGGTAAAAAAATAGCAGGGACTTTTCTTTGTTTACAAGACAAATTTTCTTATCAAATAGTTGGTTAATAGTTTTTCTTTTTGTTTGTGTTTCGGTAGTAGAAGTATGAATTTTAGAGTAGCTGTCGTCCACACGGGGCTACTTGCAAGACTACATAGGTTTAAAGGTTCGAGTATATTCCAAACATAGAACAATTGATATCATTCCAATGATCTGTTCAATAAAATGATAAGGATGCTACGACAGAGAGTTTAGTTTCCGCCGAGGCCGGGGGCGGAAGCCACCGGCCGAGGCGGAATGGTACAAGACTACACAGGATTGAAAGTTTAAGTACACATGTAATAACTCTCAAACATTCACCCTATGCGATGATGTTTATATTTTTATGTAGCATATATTGATAACATTAATATTTGTATCTCTACTTCTGTCTATATGTATATGTGCATAGCTGTATATACATATGTATGAATATAAGCCAAAATCATAGATAAATTATCTAGATTAGTATATGTTTATGGCTGCATGTATATCGTAGTTTGTTTTTAGAGCACAGGTAACTGTATGTATATGTAGTTGTACCAATGCTCAAATTTGTGGATGTATCTAGACCCATAAATATGTTTCTATTTGTCTCTGTATACAAACAGCTGCCTACATATATATATATAAATAAATAAATATATGAATATCTGTATATCTGTATATCTAGGTATGTATTATATATATATATACGAATATATATATATATATATATATATATGTATGTATGTAGATAAGCCCGTATGTCTGTATAAAACCCTAGGTATCTGCCTATCGTTCCTTTTATATGTCTCTCTCTCTATATATATATATATATGTAAATATGATATATTTTCTTCACCTCTCATATACTTTGCAAATGACGAGTCATATTGAAGATGTAGTTTTGGGACAACTCGGATCGAAAGCTAAAGCAAGCTTAAATCCGCACCAGTTCTTCTCGAGATCATAACAGGAACCGGGTTTTAGTAAATTAAAGTATTCAGTTTTGGGGGGCCACGTTGAAGTCAATTGCGGCCATATCTAGGAATTTATCATCTGTTTGTACCTATATTCGCATGTCTGAGCATCGGTACCTCGTTCTCTCTGCTTATGCGTGCATGCAGTTCCTCAAATGCGGTGAACTTCGTAGTTAACTTTACATAATTGCATGACTATATCTACATCTATGTCTGTTTCAATATCTGCTCCCATATCTATATCTTCATGGTTTTATCGATTTGAATTAGTTCATGCCTGTATGTCTTCATCTTCAGTTAGATCTATATCTGCATGCAGGTCTATGTCTAAGTCTATATCTATATCTGTGCCTGTCTTACCTATATCTATACCTTTGTCTATACTTATATCTTTATCCGCATCTATATCTTAACTATATCTATATTCTATTTGCATCGATATCTATACTAGTATCTGCATCTATATCTCTGTGTGTGTCAATACTAATGTCAATATCTATATCTATTCCTATATATATATATATATATATATACCTATACCTATATCTATACGTATATCTATACCTATACCTATATCTATACCTATATCTATACTTATACCTATACCTATATCTGTACCTATATCCTATATCTATACCTATATCTATACCTATATTTGAACCTACATCTATACGTATATCTATACCTATATCTATACCTATATCTATACCTATATTTGAACCTACATCTATACGTATATCTATACGTATATTTAAACCTATATTTAAACCTATATCTATCCCCATATCCATGGCTATATCTATATTGCGACATATACGTATATATGCACATACCGACAAACACATGTTGATAATAATGATTTCTTCACTATACATGTGAATCTGGTTCAGTATATATACACAGATAGCCATGTACTATATATGCTATTCGAATTTATTTGCAGATATTTCTAACAATTCATGCATGTATGTTATGTTTATATCTATGTCCATATCTATATCTGAATCTGTATATATGTATATATCTTCATCTGTATCTATATCTTGATTTATATTTAAGTCTTTGTTTGTAATTATATATATATAGCAAATATCTCTGCCATATATACATACATACTACATATACACACATTTCTGTCTTTTATACCTAGATCTATGCTGTGTGGATCTCTTTTTTTGAAAGATATTTTCTATTTTTCTGCATATGCATATATGTATATATGTCACATATGAATATATATATATATATATATATGAACATATCTGAATACATTTTTCGTTTCAATACATATATACAGCTATACACATGTATGATCTATATTCGTGTCTGTCTCAGTGTATCTCTGCATTTTCCAGCTTGTTCATTGTAGCTAAACCGAAATCTTTTCACATATTGTGCATCTATAAATTTATCGATATATGTACGTACATGAAACCTAGAATAAAGTGTAAACCTTCTCCTATACCTATAATATGTTGCCATTGAAGACACCGGGCGAATGGGTCTGGAGCCAGTCGCACGAAACCTGGCAGTCATTGCACGCAGAGGTTTAAGATAGTTGAAATATCGGAAAGCTCTTCAATTCAATTAAGTTAAACCTCTGCGGGGCTTGTATTTCCTTTCACTTGAAACCTTCCCGCGAATTCTTCAACCTTCACTTTACTTAAATCTTTCCGGGTGCTTTTCACTTCAATGTATTCACACCTCTCCGGAGGTAAAGATGGTGGTTGCGTGAATTGACATATGTAGTAAAAGACGGGAATTAGTAAATTGATATAAGGAGCCAGAGACGGGGTTCAAGTATATTTACATATGAAGTCAAAGACGGGGTTTAAGTACATTACTATAGGTAGCCATAACGGGCTTTAAGTAGACTCACATATGAAGCGGCGAAGCAAGAGACGGTGTTTAAGTAAATTGACATGTGAAGCCAGGGGTTTGAGTAAATTGACATACATAGCCCCAAGCGGGGTTTAACTAAATCGATATATTTCGCCCCAAACGGAGTTTAAGTAAATTGACATGCATAGGGCCAGACGGGTTTAAGTAAAGTCACATACATAGGCGCAATCACCGTTATAGTGAATTCTTACACACAGGCCCAGACGAGGTTTAAGACATGCACAGCCCCAAACCGGATTGAAATAGACTGGCATATATAGGCCCAGACATACATGGCTCCGAGCGAAGTTTATATAGATTGACATATATAGCCTCAGGCAAGGTGTAATTGAATGGACCTATATAACCGCAAGCGGGGTTTAAATGAATTCACAAGTATAGCCCCAAGTGGGGTTTAAGTACATTGACATACAAAGCCCAAGGAATTTAAGTAAGCTCATTTGCATAAGCCCAAGTCCTAAGTTTCATAACCAATTGCTGCGCTGGCGCACCTCGGCTGCGCCGCTAAAGGCCGTTCATACAAGGCGCAGCCTCTAAAATTTAGGGTTTAGGGTTTAGGGTTTAGGGTTTAGGGTTTAGGGTCCAGGGTTTAGGGTTCGCCAGCGCAGTTTTTTGAGACTGCGCTAACAGGCGCCCTAAGCATCTCACGCGAAGCCAGCAGCTGCATCCCTTTCTTTTAAGGAGGCTGGTCCTTAAGCCTTAAAACTCCTTGTCTGCACTGCGATTGCTCTCTGTTGGTTCGGGCTAGACTAAATTGAGTCTTTCGGATTGTTATGGGTTTGCTGGGGTTTGGTAAAAAAGCCCGTTTCTGACAATCGTGTTTTTCGGCACTTTTTCCGGGTTGGGGATCGAAACCTTTGAACTTTTTCTGGCGCGGCCGGGTCCCCCCTCGCGAAGTTTCAGGGGTGCGAGGTGGGTTGGGGCTCGGAGGCGGAGGGTTCCGAGTGCGAGCATCTCACCCGAAGGCTTTCTCTGCCTTAAGGGGGTCCATGTTGACTGCGCTCACAGGCGCCCCGAGCATCTCCCACGAACGCTTGCTCTGCTTTAGGGGGGCTGGTCCTTAGGTCCTAAAGTGTTGCGTCTGCCTCTCGAATGTTTTCTGTTTGTTCGGGTTAAGTTAGGTTTAGAGCACTGTGAGTGTTAAGAGATTGCCGGGTCTTGGTGGTTCTTGTGGTTTCACTGCTTTGAGGGGGCCGTTGCTTAAGCCTTAAACGTTGTCGTCTGCTCCGCGATTGCTCTCTGTTGGTTGGGGCTAGACTAAATTGAGGCTTTGTTAGTGTTGAGGGATTGCTGGGGTTTGGGGGTGCTTGTGGTTTCACTGCTTTTAGTGGGCCGTTGCATGAGCCTTCAAGCTCGTCGTCTGCCCCGTTGTCTGCTCCGCGATTGCTCTCTGTTGGTTCGGGCTAGACTAGATTGATGCTTTCTTATTGTTGAGGGATTGCTGGGCTTTGGGGGCGCTTGTGGTTTTACTGCTTTGAGGGGGCCGTTCCTTATGCCTTCGAACTCGTCGTCGGCCCTACGAGTGCTCCCTGTTTGCTCGGGCTGCTCTTGGTTGAAGCTTTGGTAGTGTTTAGGGATTGCTGCGGTTTTGGTGTCTTTGTTGTTTGAAAGAAGGTCAAGGTTCTCGGGGGCGTTTCTGCCTAGGTTCGGGAGATTTTTCTGGCGTGGGAGGGCCCCCCCTTGCGACGTGTCAGGGGTGCGAGGTGGGTTGGGGCTCAGAGGCGGAGGGGTTCGAGTGCGAGCATCTCACCCTGAGGTTTTTTCTGCTTGAAGGGGGACCACTTGGACTGTGCCAGCAGGCGCTCCAAGCGTCTCGCACGCACCCATCCTCATCGGGCGGCCATCGTGGCGGCCAGGCCACGTTTTGACAACCCGAAGTGACGATCCAGGCCTTGAAGTGAGAATCAGGGTTTTCGGGGTTAGGGGTTTAGGGTTTGGGGTTGAAAGAGCCTCTGCGTTTTTGGTGCTTAGCCGCCACTTGCCAGGCCTGATGGATTGCCGGCAGGTGGCAATCTTAGGGGGTCTAGATTGTGGGGGGTATAGATTGCCAACAGGTGGCAATCACAGGAGATCTAGATTGTCAGCAGGTGGCAATCTTAGGGGGGGGGGGGTCACATTGCCAACAGGTGGCAATCACACCTGCGTTTTTGGTGCTTAGCTGCCACTTGCCAGGCCTGATGGATTGCCGGCAGGTGGCAATCTTAGGGGGTCTAGATTGTCAGAAGGCGGCAATCGTAGGGGGGGGGGGAGGGGGTATAGATTGCCAACAGGTGGCAATCACGGGAGATCTAGATTGTCAGCAGGTGGCAATCTTAAGGGGGGGGGGTATAGATTGCCAACGGGTGGCAATCATCGGCGATCTAGATTGTCAGCAGGTGGCAATCTTAGGGTGGTACAGATTGCCAACAGGTGGGAACCTTAAGGGAGTACAGATTGCCAACACGTAGCAATCACAGTGGATTTAGATTGTCAGCAGGTGGTAATCTTAGGGGGGTACAGATTGCCAACAGGTGGCAATCTTAGGGGGGTACAGATTGCCAACAGGTGGCAAGGGGGAAGTGACTCCAGGGGGAATCGAACCACCCATCTCTCCGGGATTCCCGCACAGAGATTCGACCGGAGCGCCTTGGCCGTTAGGCCATGGAGTCCTTGATGCAGCTGGCCCGGTGTCAGTTGTGGTTTGACTCGCTGACTTCGGCTCCCCTGGGATGGCCACCATCAGGTTTCCTTGGATCTTCGGTTTGTGGTATTCTGAGGGGGTCCAGATTGTCGGCAGGTGGCAATCGCGAGGGGTCCGTTTCTTTGGGTTGTCGGTAGGTGGCAATCTCGGGAGTTCTGTCTATATTGTCGTTCAGTGGTTCCGGGTGGGTCGGGGCTCCTAAGCGGAGAGGTCCGAGTGTGCGAGGCTTGCGTGTTGAGGGCCCTTTGGCTTTGGGAGGTGCCTCGGGGCTCCTAGCCAGCCAGGTCTATGAGTGCGTTCTCTCGGGGGGCACTTACCCAAGGGCACCACAGCCCTCTCTGGGCTTCTTCCTTACCCATTACCCAAGGGCACCACAGCCCTCTCTGGGCCCAAGGGCACCACAGCCATTTCTGGGCTTCCTCACCCAAGGGCACCACAGCCCTCTCCAGAGAGCTTCCTTACCCAAGACCACCACAGCCCTCTCCCTACCCAAGGGCACTGCAGTTTTGTCTGGGTTTCCTTACCCAAGGGCACCACAGCCCTCTCTGGGCCCAAGGGCAACCCAGCCCTTTCTGGGCTTCCTTATGCATGGGCAGCCCTGGCCCTCTTTGGGCCAAACGGCACAGCCCTCTCTGGGCCGCTTTGCACCACAGCCCTCTCTGGGCCTCAGGGCACCACAGCCCTTTCTGGGCTTCCTTCCCAAGCAGCCCTCTCGGGCTTCCTTACCCAAGCAGCCCTCTCTGGGCTTCTTTACCCAAGGGCACCACAATCCTTTCTGGGCCCAAGGGCACCACAGCCCTCTCTGGGCTTCCTCACCCAAGGGCACCACAACCCTCTCTGGGCCCAAGGGCACCACGGCCCTCTCTTGCTTACCCAAGGGCACCACAGCCCTTTCTGGGCCCAAGGCCACCACAGCTTTCTCTGGGCTTTCTTACCCAAGCGGCCCTCTCTGGGCTTCCTTACCTAAGGGCACCACAGCCCTCTCTGGGTCCAAGGGCACCACAGCCCTCTCTGGGCTTCCTTACTGAAGGGCACCACAGCCCTCTCTGGGCTTCCGTACCCAAGGGCACCACAGCCCTCTCTGGGCCCAAGGGCACCACAGCCCTCTCTGGGCTTCCTTACCCAAGACCACACAGGAGAAGCCTTTCACTCTATTTCTGGCTTCACTTGCACCCGCGAGAAGACCTAATCTCGCGCCCTTGCGTGTTGAGGACCCTTTGGCTTTGGGATGTGCCTCGGGGCTCCTAGCCAGCCAGGTCTATGAGTGCGTTCTCTCGGGGGGGCACTTACCCAAGGGCACCACAGCCCTCTCTGGGCTTCTTCCTTACCCATTACCCAAGCGCACCACAGCCCTCTCTGGGCCCAAGGGCACGACAGCCATTTCTGGGCTTCCTCACCCAAGGGCACCACAGCCCTCTCCAGAGAGCTTCCTTACCCAAGACCACCACAGCCCTCTCCCTACCCAAAAGCACTGCAGTTTTGTCTGGGTTTCCTTACCCAAGGGCACCACAGCCCTCTCTGGGCCCAAGGGCCACCCAGCCTTTTCTGGGCTTCCTTATGCATGGGCAGCCCTGGCCCTCTTTGGGCCAAACGGCACAGCCCTCTCTGGGCCGCTTTGCCACCACAGCCCTTTCTGGGCTTCCTTCCCAAGCAGCCCTCTTTGGGCTTCTTTACTTACCCAAGGGCACCACAGCCCTTTCTGGGCCCAAGGGCACCACAGCCCTCTCTGGGCTTCTTACCCAAAGGCACTACATTCCTCTCTGGGCCTAAGGGCACCACGGCCTTCACTCTGG
>CAJNDT010003546.1:0-52500 GCA_905221615.1 Symbiodinium sp. CCMP2592
ACATGTAAGGATCGCGATGGGCTTGGTTGCTCTCGCCGGTTCCAGTCTCGCCCAGGTCCATGGACATTCTGCTCGGGGCATAAGAGGGTGCCGGTGGTGTCCGCGGGGCCGGGTTTCCAGGGCGTCTCTCGGGAGTAGTAGGGCCCTCTTTCCTGCGGCTGTGCTCCTGGAGGATGGCAAGAATGTTGGACCTTGCCGTCTCCTTCGTCATCTCCTCGCCTTGGCAGGCTTCCATGAGTATCTGGGCAAAGTCCTCCTCTTTGTCTTGTCCAGGTTCCATTAGGAGTTGTCGTAGTTCCTCCAGGGCCTCGGAGTCGGGGGTCTCCTTGGGCTTGGCCACCTTCTTGCCCTTGGTCATGATCTCCTTGAGCTCGATCAGGGCCTGCTCTTTGGCATTCATCAGGTCCTCCATCGTCTCCGCAAGCTTTTGCTTCTTCTCCTTGAACTTCTTGCGTTCGGCCATGTATGCATCCTGGAGGCTCTGCTTGAAGAGGTCCCACTTCAAATCGAGTTGCTTCGCTTCTGCCTCCACTTTGCGAGCTCGGGTAACCGCCTTTCTCACTCCGTTGAGTCCTCGCTGGACCCCGTTGAGGTAATGGCCGGTTTCGGGTAGCTCCAGCATTTCCTCTGGCTCTTCTCGTGATGTCGGAGTCATTCGAGGTGCCGTAGAGGGTTGCATCTCTTCGAAGGATGGGAACGCTCCCCCGCGTGGCTGGGCATTGTCCGTCTCCGGCCACTGCTCCTTGTACTTCTTGCCCTTGCCCGCACTCTTGGGATTGCGATACCCATATGAAGATGAGGACCAGGAGGAATCTTCGTCTGTCCATCCAGCCCATTTCGCTTTGCCACCACGTCCCATGGACTCACGGTAGCAAGGTTGGCTGTGGTGCCTGGCGAGCAGCTGTACTGCTCTTTTCGGGCCAGGAAGACCTCGTTGGCGCGCAGCTTTGATGGCAGCACGTGCCTTTGATCTGCGCAGCCTTTCTCGTCGGTGCCAGGGCGGAGATTTCGCCGTATGGCACTACGCGGTCGTGCCTACCGTATCGGCACTTGGGGTACGCCGGCTATAACCACTGTCTTTCCAGTGGTTTCGATCCGAGACCCTGTATGTGATATATATATATATATATGTATATATATATATATATGTATATATGTATGTATGTATGTATGTATACATACATACATACATACATATAAACACATCTTTACATACATATATATATATATATATGTATATATATATATATACACACATACAATATGTACATGTACACGTGTTTGTGTGTTTCTACACACACATATATATATATATATATATATATATATATACCTGCTAAGCCTGTGTGCCAACAATTAGTGTGCAATCTGGAAAAGGTGTAGGAACCATCAGCACCGAACGTATAATTATGTTGCCCACGCTTAAAATTGACCCACGAACGGGTTGAACGCATATTCTTGACTCGGCTCTTTGATTTGCTGGAATCGGTGTTCAACACATGTGGGTGGCTCAACAGTATACTGTTCATGGGGTTATGCTCTGGTTTTGGGTTGAGGTGTCGGGAGAAGGGACCGCAGTTCGGAACTCGATTTTTCAAGGCGTGGCCACTGCTTCTCGCTGCCACAACAACTGCACATGACAGAGATATCGCTCGAGAGCCCTCTGTATTCGCAGTCTGGGGCTCACGGAACGTGTCAACTGGCAAAATTTGCCAATAAAATCTTCATCGATGCTGCAGCTTTCGCTCAAAGGATTCTCGCAGAAGCCATGCTTGGTTGTTTGATCGATCATGTTGTGAACAAGGTGCCAGTACATATGTACTTTCGGCACCAAGGCGAACTTGAGCTCGGATCTCGAATGACAAATACGTGCTAAACGGCCATAACAATCAAGGAAATGGCGTCCAGCCAGGTTGATGCGATTAGCATCCTGTCTCGACAGCCAAGCTCCCCCAGAATGTAGCATTCGCATCCAATCATTGAGTGCACGACTCGACGATGCCTTCTGCTCATGCGACTTAAGTTAGGAAAAGTTGCCCACACGATCCGAAACCTTATAAAAGCCAAAAAGGAAATCTTGCCAAGAGACAATAAGACGGCTCATTTCGTCGGCATGATTTGCCAGGTTCCAGAGAGTGCTTATATGCTGGATGAAGAGGCAAAGGCTTGTTGTCAGGGCACCCTTATTCCAGCCTCCAGAAGCCTCCACGGTGGCACTTTTCCATGCCAAGGTGTCCCTCGTCAATCGCTGAACGAAATTGGTGATTCTGTTCTCCTGATTTGTGTGTGTTTCGATCATATATCTATTGACCGAAAAAGCTTGTCCATGGGCAACATCAACAAAGCGAAACATATTTATGGAGCCCAGGATCTTTGCAAAACTCGAGATAATGTGCCGAAAGCTCCTCCAGCCTCAAGTCAACCGAAGTCCCAGGGCAAAACTCTTGCAGGTGAGCCAAGCAGCTGGCTGCGTAGGTTTTGCCAATGCCGATGCTGACAGTGTGAAATACATCAACTTTGTAGAAAGTTTCCTTGCGATCCGGCTCGTGGAGCAAAACTCTGGTGAAGCAGGGCTCCTCGTCCCATGGCAACTCAGCCCCAAAAGTAGTTGCAAATCTTGGAGTTGTAGACCTCGGCTTAAGGAACAGAGACACATCCAGAAAGTAGCTGCCAAGCTTTATGCGAGGTTGGGAGGGAGATCAACCCAATAAAATCTGAACATGATGGGGCACAGATCTTCGAAGTCGTTTTCTGGCCTTCCGGCCAGACAAAGATGGCAAATGCCTGTACAAGGCTTGCTGGCTTTTTGAGCCTTTGGCCCATTCTTGTACGATCGGTTCATGTCTGCACTGGCAGCCTGAATCAGGGTCCAATGAGCTAAACAACCCGTTCTTTTGAGGATGTATACTCACGAAAGTAGACAAAAAACGAACATGAGCACAAGGAACCAGAAAGGACCAATCGCCTTTCAGGCCAACAGGTACGAGATGCAGCATTTGACCTGATTGAAGTTGGACCCCTTGTCGGCATGCATCATCCAATGAGGCTGTAGCCAACTCCAAATACTGCTTGTAAATATCCGGATTGTTTCGATAGTCCTCCTTTAAACCAGCCACAATCAAAAACCTGCTTTGAAAAGCATGCCCAACGAAGTTCAATAGCTGTTTGTTGTCGCCGGCCACATTGCCCACTTTGTTCTTGGAGGTGCCTCTCCCCAGTGGCGATTGAAATGATAGTACCAATGCCCCATCTCGTTTGTAAGTGGTTCCTTCATCCCCGTGCAAAAGCACTGGGAGACAGCGGCTCAAGGGAACTTGCAGATTGAAGATTTGATGTGTGGGGTGGAGCTGCTTGAAGTTGTCCCAATAAGATTCAAGCATTTTGGGCAAGTCGTCCAGTGAGCAGCTCACCAGTTTACCTAGCCTGCCGGCTTTGTCTAAAGTCTGAATCCAAGATGACACAGGGATGTATGGGTGCTCGCGGTGTTGGCCAATATGTGCATAACATATCTTCACATCCAGTCGCAAACCTGCTTTGGCAAAAACCCGGGCCACCACACTCTCCTCAGGAACCAAGAATAACCGGAAACACCAACTCCGTTTACAAAAGCCTCGATCTACCCCAAAACACTGCTATATGAGTAACTTTATGGAAGTATATATTGAAACCTACGAAGTGCCTGCATGCTGTCGGCTGCATAAGTGGCTCAATGAACATTACATTGCATGCTGAAGCACTGACTTCGACTCGGGTGCATCGTAAAGCTGCAGAAGAACAGGGCACACTTGCATATTCCGTTGTTCTTCTCGATCTCGCATGTCATACTGCACGATTGTAGTAGCCTGCTGGATAATGTCAGTGCACGGAGCCTCGGAAGCAGGAATGCACCCCAGACGTGACGGTTTATAAAGGGCTCTCATAGGGACCTATGTACGGCTTAGGCTTAAGGCTCCTCTTTCACCCTCGAGAAGAATTACCATATACAAACCCATACCTCAACCTATAACAAGAACTCGTCAATGAATTCCCTCTTCGATAGATGGTTCCCCCATGGATGCGAGCCACCCCATTGGCATAGCTCCATGCCAGTCGCTGGGCAGCATCGGAAGGAGCTGGCATTTGAAAGGGTTTGCTGTTATAGTGTATGCATCGGGTGTTCGATAGCAGGCCAGCATACATCTCGGGTTTTTGTCCTGCGTCCCAGGGTTCTGTGTTGTCACACAGCGAACGGCATCCTATGGATCCTGCGGAATTAACGGGCTTTGCACTGGATTTGCATGTAGCAATGCAGCATGTGGATTCACACACCACACCAGCCGGCAAGCTTCAACACTTTAACAGCTGTACAGAAGTCGAAAGGACACAGCTTCACTTCTTCTTGCGTGGATTTTTCTTGGGCTCCGCTTGCTGGTGATCGCTCGGTCGCTTGACTCTTCTTCAGCTCCAGGAGCACCAACCTTGCAGATATCTTCAGAAGAGTTATCAAGCATTGTTTCGAACATGCATGTGTGAATGCAAACGACCAAAAGCCATTAAAACGAGAAGCTTCACCCGAGACTCCATTGCAATCAGTTCGGCACACCTTAGAATCACACGTGAGGCAGTCACATCCTGGTACAGTAGCCCCACAACAACTTCAAAAGCACATGAGGCGAGCTGCGGCTTCTTGATGGTGTCCTTGGCACTGATCACCTTCTGCAGGCACCTGGGCTGAGTTTGGGATTATAAGATTCTGCGGATGTAGGTTTTGGAATTCGGGGCTTAGCACAATGGCAATCTGAGAAGCTCGGGGGTCATCGTTTCCGATTCGCAAATCATTAGCTCGGCCTTCACTTTCGCCAGCTCATTGAAGGCATCTTGAAAGGATTTATCGATGCGGTCCAGGTCTTTCATCAGACTTAGGCAGCGAGTTCTTGAAACGTGGACACAAACACATGCAGGAAAACTGTTTGACGGAACTTGTTAACTCTATAGCCAAAGTGTCTCCGCTTTGGCCGGGGGCAATTTAGGACCATCTTCGGAATCGGAAATCGTTTTCTGCAGCTTGGCGATCGAAGCCATGTGGCCATGCACGGAATCCATCAGCTTCACAAGGTCGGGCAGAGTCTGCAGCAATAAAAGGTTTATAAGTCAGCTGCAGGGTGTATGTTTTATCGGGTTTAAGGTTATAGGGATTGTTAATCTGAAACTTCCATGGCCTTGTCTCCCACCTGCTCTGGCTTCGGCTGTGCTTTGCTTTCGTCCACCATAGCAGGTGCATCCAGGGACATCGGCATGTCGCCAGGATTTTGTTCCTCAGTAGCAGAAGTGACTGCAACCCAGGTTCATGCTATCGCCGTCCCAATGCAGCTGGGCATCTCCAAGATCCATGTTCTCGATGCGTTTCAGCAGCTCGCTGTGCTTGATGGTCTGTTTTGTCGAAATCTCAACGAAGTACTCCGTTACACTGTTGTCGTACTTCCATTTCCTGTAGTCAAGCACGAAAGGGTTTATAAAGGGTTTGGGGGATTTAGGGTTTTATAGGGCTTTGTGGGTGTATATAATATATGTGCAGAGAGAGAGAGAGAGAGAGAGAGAGAGAGAGAGAGAGAGAGAGAGAGAGAGAGAGAGAGAGAGAGAGAGAGAGAGAGAGAGAGAGAGAGAGGGGGAGAGAGAGGGGGAGAGAGAGGGGGAGAGAGAGGGGGAGAGAGAGAGAGAGAGAGAGAGAGAGAGCGGAGAGAGAGAGAGAGAGGGAGAGCGAGAGGGAGAGGGAGAGGGAGAGGAGAGGAGAGAGAGAGAGAGAGAGAGAGAGAGAGAGAGAGAGAGGGAGGGAGGGGGTTTGGCGGGTTTAGGGTTTTAGGGCTTTCGTACTTGTTGGATTTGGGGGGGTCTCGGCGCTCACAGGGTTTGAGGAGTGATGGTTTTTTTATGATATCCTGATACATCCATGAACCAGAGCCTCGTCAAGATCTGTGGAAATCGCTCACAGAATGCAATGATCGACTTGATGGTCTGCCTTAGGTTGGGTTGCTTGCATGTGTCGCTTGCATTCAATGGTGTTGCAAGCACAAAGATCATCAAGCCTAGTAGCTTGCTGTATTCACCCGATTTGTTCATTTTTTCCTCCGTGAGCCATTCCCCGTTCGTCTCGGACTCCTTGAGCATCTGGCGTTCTCGAATCTGTGTCACCCTGACCTTGAAGGATGCCTTGGCCAAGAATCCGGAGCACAAGGAGAATCAGGCCTATGGTGTTTGGCGGCTTGGGGAGTTTCAGGCTAGGTGCTTAAGTGCTTCGAGAAGGTTATATATGAGCCTTTTCAAGGGTTTGGGTTCTGGGATCACGGGTTCGGGCTTTGCTGGAAAGCCCTCAGAATCCGAAACCATAAACCCTGAAATTCATAACTTGTGCATGCAAGCTAGGTGCCTGAACTTGCTTGTGGGCTGCCTTGCCACGTCCCAGTGCAACCGTTCCCACATCTTGCAATGCTTCTAGCAGTGCCATCTCTAGCCACTCTCGCTGTGGCCCTCCACTGGCATACTGCTCGTGAGTTTCATTGTCGACATGACACTTGTGAGATTTCTTTTTTTGCTCGCACATCCTCTTTAACCGCATTCTCAATGCATCTTGGGTCAAGACCTGAGGATCCTATATAGGGTTTCGGCTTTAGGGGTTTAGGGTTTGGGGCTTTTTAAGGATATAACACTACTATATATATATATACATACATATATATCCTAAACCCTAAACCCCTAAGCCTAAACCCCTTAACTATATTAGACATATCCTACAAGGTTTATACAGGGTGTTAGGGTTGATCAAAACAAAAGCACCAACAATTCCAAACCGAACTTGAAGCCAATTGAACCACATCTTGCCTTAAGCCCCAGTCTATCAAGCAACGATGGTGCCGTCTGGCGAGGTCACCATGACCTTGCCGATTTGATCGTCCTGTTCCTCTGGCTCCTCCTCATCCTCGTCTTCTGCGACGGCAGCTGGTGCTGGTGCTGCTGCTTGGGCTGAAGTAGCTGCAGGGCTCGCTTGGCCTTTGGATCGGATTCGGTTTTGCGGGGTTTGGCACGGCACTTGTTTCGGGGGTGCTGCTTTTGTTGCTGCAAGCTGTTGCTCCAGCTCCTTGATCTTTGCCTGCAACAGCGAAACGTCGGTGCAGGCTCCAGGGATGCTTGGGTTTCTTGTTTGGCCGGGCGGTGTGCCTGCTGCTGATGGCGTGGGCGGAGATTGCTTCGGCGGGCTGGATTGCACCGGGCTTGTTTGGGCCTGCACGATTGTCGGCGGGCCAGTCTTTGCCTGCACAGGTGTCACTGGAGTGTTGGTTTGGGCCGGTGTCGGCGGGCTCTTTGCTTGGACCGGTGTCTGTGGGCTCTTTGCTTGGGCCGGTGTCTGCGGGCTCTTTGCTGGGGCCGGTGTCTGCGGGCTCTTTGTTTGGGCCGGTGTCGGTGGGCTCTTTGCTGGGGCCGGTGTCGGCGGGCTCTGAGTTTGCTGCACGGACGGTGGGCTCTTTGCTGGGGCCGGTGTCGGCGGGCTCTGAGTTTGCTGCACGGACGGTGGGTTGCTCGCTTGGGCCAGGGTCTGCACGGGTGTCTGCGGCGGGCTCTTTGCCTGTACGGGTGTTGCTGGGCTCTTGGCTTGGGCCTGCAAGGGTGTCGGTGGGCTTTTCGCTTGGGGCTGCAGATTCGGTGCTTTGGCTTCTGGAGAACCGGGTTCCGTGGTCTGGCTATCGGGGCCCTGACTTGCATCGACCTGTATAGTTGCAAACATCCGTTGGCTCGAAGGCCCTGACTTCTGCAGCTCCTCAAACTGTTTATGGGAGTTACGTAGGGATTATCATTCGGTTTAAGGCTTAGGGTGTTTAAAGGGTTAAGATAAGATATCAGCGATTCGTGCACAGCGAGAGTTGCACAGCAGACGGTAAGCTGTGCTTTTGTTTATTCAACATCCCTATACTATATACCTGCTATATACTTTCGGGTCTATATAGAGTCTATATAGGGGTCTTAATTAGGGGTGTGAAGTAGAAGTGCAAACCCCGATATCCTCGGCGGCGGTCTCAGGTGCGGCAGCGAAGGTGTCCTGCTCCAGCTGGGTGTCCTGACGAGCAAAAGGGAAGTTTAGGGTTGAAGGTCGGGTTTTTTTTGGGTTCAGGGCACACAGGGAAAGCGAATTCCTGGATGCCAGTAGATGCAGCCACCGGCTGAGCAAGCAGGGGCGGCAGCTGCTGGGTATCCTCAGCAGCAAAAGAAGCAAGGAGAGAGAAAGAGAGAGAGAGTGAGAGAGAGAGAGAGAGAGAGAGAGAGAGAGAGAGAGAGAGAGAGAGAGAGAGAGAGAGAGGAAGAGAGAGAAGGACCAGAGAAGGATAAACACTTTGACGAAACCAGTGCAGTCAATACTCAGCTGCTTGTGTCTGCTGCATCTCAATTGGTTCCGCCTTAACCGGCTCATTCTTGACAGCGAGAAGGGGGCTCGGTGCTGCTGTAGCCTGGAAAGTTGGCGATCGCAATCAAATGCTTTTGTTGATTCTCTGGTCGTGCTTTGTATTGAAGCAGGCAGGACCAACAGAGGTTGAGACCTTGCATCCTTTTCTCAAGATCATCTTGCACTCCTGACCAGGGTTGATTCGTGTATTATACAGGAATCTCAGCAAGATTTCGGGCTAGGATGTAGAGCAGCAAAGCAGTCCTGAATGGCCTGCAGCAGTGCTTCTCTTGATAGAAAGGAGGTGTCTAGGGCAAACTCCAAACCCGCCAGATCAGCGGTTGCCTTTGCCCCCTTGACCAAGTCTTCTACAGACATCTTGGCGGCCCAGGCATCGGAAGTGGAAGCCATGTGCAGGCTATCGAAGCACCCCAGATGCAAAATGCAGGGGTGTTAAAGAAAAGCTTGGGTTGCACACACACATATACACACACAAGGCATGGCGAATCTTTCGGTGCAGCAGTGATCGTGCCACAGTGCAAGCGAGGTCTCAGTGAGGCACAATATTGGATACCTTTTTGAGCAGCACTGCAATTCTCTCTTTAGCACCGAGCACAAAGCTCGACACACACTGTGTTGTGCCAGGGCTTCGGTTCTTTGGGGTCCTTATAGGGTTTAGGGTTCGGGGGGGGGGTCAAGATTTATTTAAGGGGTTCGGGTTTGAGAAGGCGTGGGTTCTTTTGGGACCTATATGATTTATAAAACCTTTAGAGGGTTCAAGGTTTGTGAGGTTGTTCTGGATAACCACGGAGCACAACACAGTCTGTTTTGTGTGTTCTTTTCGGAGCTAGGGGTTTAGGGCCTTGGGGCTTAAGGTTTCGGGCCTTGAGGGTCTGCAAGGTTTTGCTGTAGCTCGTGGACCCAAGCACCGGTCCATGTCGGGTCTAGGGATCGATGGGCTTTAATATATAAATAATATAATATAAGATAAGATAAGATAAGATAAGATAATAAATAATATAATATAATATAATATAATATAATAATATAATATACTATACTATAATATAATATATATATATATATATATATGTGTATATATACATATATGTTTTACATGTGTATATATATATATATTATATGTATGTATGTGTATATGTGTGTATTATATATATATATATACCATATATGATAAACTGTGTGTGTATGTATATATATGTGTGTGTGTGATATAAATATGGATATATATATATATATATATATGTGTGTGTGTGTGTGTGTTTCATATATGTATATGTATATGTGCATAATAGGGGACACGGTGTGTGTGTGTGTGTGTGTGTTTGTGTGTCTGTATTTAGAATGCTCACCAGCGGCAATATTTGCTCATAATGGACACAGCAGTCCCAGCCCCGCCCCGGAACAGCAGAGGTTTGTGTCTGGCTGCCTAGGAAAACTGAACTAGATTGACTGGGGCAGCCCAAGTTGGCCCGAAATGCCCTCAAAACTGGGCCCAAACTGGGATCATGGGGAGAACGCATTCCACGCTTTTTTAACGCATTTGGCGAACGCATCCGAACGCATACCGAACGCATTTTGAACGCTTTTTGAACGCATTCTGAACGCATACGCTTTTAACGCTTCCAACGAGTATGCATTTGATGCATTTAACGCATTTCGCCAACGCTTCCAACGGGTCGCAGAAATGCTCCAACGCTTCCAACGGGTCCGAACGCATTTGCAAGGCAAAGGTGACTTTGGAAGAAAAAATGCTGAAAAAAGCTTTGAAAAAAATTTGTTCCCCAACGAAAACCAAAAGGTAGCCTCCCCCTGCTGCCCTTCTCTCCTATTCGGCTCCAAAGCCACCACACCCCAGGCCACCACACCCCACATCCCGACAATTCCAGGCCCATATTCAGCACACAGCCCAGACCAAACCCCCCTAGACCCCCCCACCCCCCCCCGCCTGGATGCCAGCTGAAGACGGATGCGTGGCCGGACACCACAACCCCAGCCTCCCACCACACCCTCCCCACCCCCACCCATGGAGCAAAGCCAGCTAAACGCCCAATGCCACCAGAACCCCAGCCCACCACCAGCCCACCAAGCACACCCCCCAACCCCGCCCCCCCAACACCCAGCACACCCTCACCACACCTCCATACACATGTATATCACATATGCATGTGTGTGTATCAATATATATATATATATATATATATATATATATATATATATATTATAGACAAACACATATGTATGCAGGCATGCATACAAATATATATATATATATATATGTATATATATATATATATATATAGATATATATATGTATGTACAGTAACAATATTTGCAAACTATATAATGCTACACGATGTAAGACTTTTGTACATACATATATATATATATATATGCATGTTACACCATGTAAACGATGCATGTTCTCTCTCTATATTATATATATATATATATGGTATGATCCACTATCACAGGATAACTATATTTGATATATATTCTATATACACACACACACACCGACATGTATGTCACATGTGTGTGTATATATGTATATGCATACACACACGGAAGAAGTTTCGGTACTTGGGTCCCAGTAGCAGAATATATATATATATATATATATATATATTCAGGATTCCCACTAAAAAGCACATAACATATTTGACTCGACCCCCCCACAAACAGAACTTACCATGAAGACCTGCGTGCAAGTAGATACCGAACTTAATGCATACAAACCTTGCAGCCATACCCGATAAGCAGCAACTTGCAATCCCGAACAGAGCCCTCTAGCACTGGACAGCACCCCGGTCTTGGGTCCACCATGCAGCATCTCCTCAGGGTGTCCGTGCCGTGCAGCATCACCTGCAGAAGATGTGAGACTTGGCTTCGTGCTCCCGTCTCTTTGTCTCTCTCTCTCTCTCTCTCTCTCTCTCGCTTTCGTTCTCGTAAAAGTGCCCCGGTTTCGGCTTTCAGGGTTTGGCGATTTTCACTTTGCGGGGAGGCAACCGTTTATGCTTAATGCCGATCGATTCGAACCCTCTGACCCTCTTGGGTGTGTGAGAGTTTAGGATGTCTATGGAGGGGTCCAGGACTCATGTGCACAGCTTAAGGACATTGGGCAGCCAGGTATAAACCGTCAAGATCGAGGCATTGGTTTTAGGGTTCAAGAGATAATTTTTTCGGTGTATAGGTTTTGGGAATTTCGTGTGTAGGGTTCGGGTTTTAGGGCATTGGCATTTGTTTGTGGACCCAAAGACCAAAGACCCATTATAATATATGTACAGCCGAAGCCCCCCAAAACCCTAAAGCCCCAAACTACGAAGCCGGCCTTCTGGAGAGAGAGCGAGCTCCACAAGCAGCAAGGTTCTTCGGTTCTGGGCGAGCTGTGCTCCGAAGCTTCTCTGTATCGATGTACACACTACTCCTATAGGGCTTTTACGGGCTTTAGGGTTGTCGGGTACGTAGCCGGGCTTGTGGGAGCCGAGAACATTTGCTTCTGTTGCAGCTAAAGGCTTTCTTCATATAGGGCTTATAGGGTTTATAGGGTTTTGCGGGAATTGAAAGACTTGCTTTGGCTTAATCTGGACTTGTGTGGGCTTAGGTTTTTTTCCGGGACTTTTGGGCCGAGGCATTGCACGATCGACTTACTTCGGGGGCTTCTGCGGGCTTTTAAAACTACAGGGTTCTGGTGCTTGCGGGACCTCCCAGGATCGAGTGTTCTTGACTTATTACAAAGATTTGGCCTTTTCAAACAGAAGAATCACTAATTAGGGTAGAACCCAAAGCCCCTATGTAAGCTTTGAACCAACGATGCAAATATGTATCATTGTATCATGTATACTATACATAGTATACATGATACATATTTGCATCGAGGGTTCAAAGCTTATATAGTTGCCAGCCCAGGACCCTATATGGAAGTTTCCGAAAATAGAGGACCCCAATATAGTACCCTTAGGGTAGAACCCAAAGCCCCTATGTAAGCTTTGAACCTTCGATGCAAATATGTATCATTATATCATGAATACTATATAGTATACGTGATACATATTTGCATCGAAGGTTCAAAGCTATATATATATATATATACATATATATATATATATATATATATATATAGTTGCCAGCCCAGGACCGTATATGGGAGTTTCCGAAAATAGAGGACCCCAATATAGTACCCTAAGTAGTATATAGGATCCTATATATATATATATATATATTATAAAACCCCAAAATAAGGTATCCCTAATTTTCGGAAACCCCCATGTATAGTCTTTATTAACCTCAAACCCTGAAGCTCCAAAACCTAAAAACACCAATCAATCTCTGAACTCCTGCACTTCTCAAGAGGGTTTAGGGTTTAGGGTTTTAGGGGTTTAGGGTAGACAGAAATCAGAACTATACGACGGGTTGATTGATCATGATAAGCAAAGAGTCGCACCGGCTCATCCCAGGGTGTTGTTCAACACTGCGGCGACGATATCACCCGTGTCCTGAGGCAGGGATTATTTGTTTTCGGCGGTTGGGGTTTTCTCTGCGGCTCGTTCACTGCTGCTGACCCCATGATCGGCAACTTTACACAAACTCCGTGCCTGATCCCTCTCAAAAGCAAGATCTATATTCCAACAAGGAGCAGCTCAAGCATGTTCGGTGCAACTGTGTCAGGACGACGACCTCGATGTGGACCTGGGATCGGTGAGTTCGGCTTCAGTACAAAACATGCACCAGCTTCGGAGTTTGGAATGATCGAGTCATTGAGCAGCAGCTACGAACTAACTATCCTTTGTGCTGTCCGGGATCGCTGCATGTTGGCTTGCTCCGACGGCAACCCATGGCATTCTATGCTGCGGCAGCTATCGATGAACCTGACAATTCGGGATTTCCTATATAGGCAATACTCACATACATGCTTCGTAGCTCTAGCACACACATCACGAAGTAAAGCTTTGCTAAACTGCCGGTGCGTGGAGATCTGGTCGTGCTGTTTAGAGCTCCGAGACATGACCATGCAGTGTTCGAGCTGCCGGCAAAAGGAGTGGTCGATGCTGCCCCAACATCAGACTTGCACGGCCACATGTGAGACCATGGGACATTGCAGGGTTTTGGGGTTTAGGGCTTAGGGGGTATAGAGCTTTGAGAAAGCGGCCGACCCCAATCCAGCCAAAACACTTTCAAGGATTTGCCAGTTTATCAGAACACCAAGAAGTCAGAGCTCCATCAACCCCCACGGGGATTTCAGCTTGTAGACTATATATAGACCCTGAACCACAATTCATATCCTATACTTGGAAGGGCAGGGGACTTAGTAAGTAGGTTATATAAGTATAGAGTTATAAGTGCCCTAAATGGAGTTACCCCAATTATACATATATAACCTACTTACTAAGTCCCCTGCCCTTCCAAGTATAGGTCCCTAAAGGCAAACAGTGCCCAAAGACGATTCTCATATGTAATGAGCATCAGGGCCTTTTTAGGATAAGGGGCGGGCTCATTATACGGAGCTCCACTTTATTTTGGCAACTTTGCAACCGTTGCTTCAGAAGCCACATAGGTTTCGATAGGGGTTAGGAAGTTTCGGGGTTTAAGGTTTAAGGGTTTCGGCTTTCGATAGGGGTTAGAAAGTTTCGGGGTTTATGGTTTAGGGGTTTCGGCGCTCACACCCGGGTTTAGGGGTTTAGGGTTTGGGGTTTGAATTTTTTCGGGGCATATGAAGGCTTAGGAACTTATATGTGGTGTCATGACCCACGATGACGATCGGCCTTAACTGGTCTCATCACTTCCGAATCAGTAAAACCACGAACAATGCATGTATACAAAGCAAGCGAGCCAGCCAACGGTCCAATCGAAAGGAAGGAGCATCGTCTCGAGCTCGCTTTGGCATCCGATCTGCCATGTCACAGCTGGGTGTTAAACATACATCGGATTTGCTAACTTCGTGGGACTGCAGAGTTCAAAACAGTCAGCACTGCACTGCGAAAGCCAGACACGAACAGTTGCACACCACCTTTTTGGCGACTCGGGGAAACGTGCCCAGTCACACCTTCAGCTCAACCCCTGGCTGAACCATGCGAGCAATCTGATTGGACAAACCATGTGTTCATATGTGTGTGTGTGTGTGTGCAAAAGGCTGCAATTAAGCACGATGATGCTCATGCTGCTCGCTGTGCTCCCCTATTAGCTCCTAAGTCCGGGAGCCGTCTCGAAAGCAATGCCTGCAGGATTTCGTGTGGCCCAAGGACAAAAACGTACACACCATTTACCATGCATGGTTGGAGATGATTGCACACTCAAGTTGTATAAAGCTCCACATGCACTGCAGGCACCTCTTGATGTACACTTTTCACGGCAACCATCCTGACACAGCCTCTGCGTGTGCTGTGGCGGCTATGGCTTTGAAATGGCTCAGAGCTCTGCAAGCAGGGTCGGTGTTTCGAGGGAACGAAGAGCACAAAGCAACCTGAGACCAACCATGAATCCAAGTGCACTTTGGAGCTGCATGGGGCCGAATCATTTATGGCACATCACAAACAATTTGGCAAATCATCCAAGTCCCAGGCGAAATACCTTGCCAGCACCCGGTTCGTGCCTGTGCATGTCGTTGGCCTCGAAAAGTACACAATCTGCTTGTACTCGTCGCCGTCCTGCCTCTTGACCCCCACGGAGAATCTGGTCCAATACAGCTCGTAGCGGTAACCATCGGGTGCAAACAACTTCTCCAAGTGATCGTGCTTGCCTCTCTTGTCGGCCTCGCCGGCCTTGTAGCAGTCGATCAAACACTTCATGCACTCGTACTTCAGCACCGCACGAATGTGGTCCGGATTGGACAGAGCAGCATTGGCATTCATGTCATGGAAAACCAGGGGCTCGGGCTTTCGAAGCTGGGTGTACTCATGGAACGTCTTCTTGAAAGCTGCCTCCAAAGCTTCTTTGCGGTTTGCAGTCTTGGCCTTCTTGTTTGCTGGCTCCGGAACATCTGCTTCTCCATCGGCACTCTTGGCTGTCTTGGCCTTCTTGCTTGGTGGCTCCGGGTCATCCCCATCCCCAGCGACAACCTTCGAGGCTTTGGCACTGGACTTCGCCGAGGCCTTGGCCTTGGCTTTGGCTTTGGCCTTGCTCTTCGGCAAGGCTGACTTTGCCTTTGCCGTGGCTTTCGCCTTGGGCTGTCCTCTCGCACTCGGCTTCTTTCTCGGCTTCTCATCCTCATGCTCGCTCTGCTCCTCTTCGGGCTCGCCGTCCTCGGGCTCCTCGTCCTCGGACTGGCCTTCGTCATCGTCACCCAAAGCCACATGATTCTTCATGCGGCGGAGCCCCGATCCTTCCTCCACAGGCCCCTTGCTCGAGGCACTGTACACACCTTCGGGTTCTTTCTTCGAAGGCTTTGACTTTGCAGCCGTGGGGCCCCGGCCACCCCTGCCTCGGCCTCGCCCCCGGCCTCTTTGACCTTTCAATGAAGACTTCATGCCAAACTGATCCCTGCGTGTCACATAGCCCTCCTGAGTAACTTCTGGAAAGCTCGTGTCGCCCGGATCCTTATGCACATTGCCCTCTGCAGTCTCCAATGCATCACCCGGGCCGCCCTTCTCGTCCGGATTCTCATGCACATCGCCCTTGGAAGGGCCCACTGCAGTCTCCAAGGCGGCACCTGGGCCACCCGTCTCGTCCACAGCCGTGCTCTGAGGGGCCTCCACAAAAGGTTCGGGTTCATACCGAATCATTACACATGGCTTTTGTCTTGACATAAGCACGGCTGATGCTCACTGCACTCTACCCTCGAATACACCAGCCCAGTTGTTGCATGAGGAAAGCCAAAACCAATCCATAAGTGCCTCATCCTTCTTGAAGGAATCATTGCTCATGGAAGCAGAGCCAAGGTCACCTGTGGATATAAGGATGTACATCGCAGCTATATACTTGCAACTTTCAAAACTCCATGTGAGTAGTCCAGCTAAAGGCAGGGAGCCATGCTGAGGACTGGCTTGCACTCTCATAGCTCCTCGCTTCACCATGTTGCCCAGACCGGGCGAAGCATTCCTCGGTTTCAACATATTCGGCGGTTGCAAGATAGGGGCACACAACTTCTAGCACCATCAAGCATGCACGGCATCAGACTGCACGACTCATTCGGTTCAGCTGAAACACAGCTGGGCCAGCAGATTTCCAAGAACTGCGGACAAACCCTCGTGGCTGCTGTTGGCCAAGTGAGCAGTCTCCTCGTCGGACGAGCAGACGACCTGCCCACTCAACAATTGCAAACTCTCGCTCAAGACACTATACAGGCGCTATAACCTATACTTGGCATGAGCATGTGATCTGCTGCGAAAACCATGTTCGGATTCAGAATGCCATGCCAGGTCTGAAGCTTCTGTGCAATCCCCGCCTCTGCAAATGGTACTTGTGAAGTGGATGGATCCTGACCAAATGCCGGAGCTCGGGCTTGGCACACAAACATGTATACATCATGCATGTCTTACACAGGAATGCGAAACCATCACACCAATCGTCGTCGATGAGCTAATCGTGACATGAACCTTCCGAAATCTTCTCAATTTGCAATCACACACTGGGGCCTCGGGGGCGAGCTCCGAAACCGGCTGCGAAACTTCTGGGGCCACACTGTCGTGAACCGGCTGCGAAACTTCTCGGGCTGCACTGTCTTGAACCGGCTGCGAAACTTCTGGGGCCACACTGTCTTGAACCGGCTCCGAAACTTCTGGGGCCACGATGTTTTGAACCGGCTGCGAAACTTCTGGGGCCACGATGTTTTGAACCGGCTGCGAAACTTCTGGGGCCACGACTTGAACCGGCTGCGAAACTTCTGGGGCTGCACTGTCTTCAACCAGCTGTGAGTGTTCTGGGGCACTGTCTTGGATCGGCTGTGAGTCTTCTGGGGCCATTGTGTTTTGAATCGGCTGCAAAGCTTCATCGTCTGGAAGCGGCTGGGAATCTTCAACCGTCGGCTTCAAGAAAGGCAAAGAATCCTCCTGCACAATACACTTCCAAGCATTCTCTAATGTGCTAACCCAGCAAGCTTCTGCCATGACAACTTGCAAACATCTCCTTGAAGGACTTCTGCCTCACCACCTTCAGTTGCCCACCCTCCTGTCCGAAGCTTTGTGCACTTGCTCAGTTTGGGCAACATGTTTCGTAGCCAACCGCGAAAAGCTCAACCGAGCAACAACCCCGCCTCCTCCTCACACACACCCATATCCAAGAGAAGCTGCCGGGTTACTGGGTCCTGTGAAAGCAAAGGTATATGACACATGCATGGCACAAACGGAATATGGAGTTTCTTCGGACATGCCACAACATGCTTGCAAACCCATTGTCCTTGTGCCAGGCATGTTTGGTTTTGTTCTTCTTCAGGACTGAAATCATATCCCGGATGGCCCACGATTGCGAGTTTGCAAGGTTCTCTGTAATTGGCATGGAAAAGCGCCCGAACACATCCGCGACCTGCACCATGAGTTTGTCTATAGCCGGAAGGCCATTCGTCAGCCTCATAATCTTCAGAACAGGTCCCAACACGGCAGCATTCGTTCGAACATTGTGTGCGGTCTTCTCCACCTTTACATTGAGCTTCTTCTGAAGTTTGGGATCGTAATGAACCAACAGGTTGAACTTCTTTCGCATTCGCTGCCTCACTTCCGGATTGTTGTCCCACAAGCATGCAAGCCCTGAAAGCGAATCATCTTTCGACCCAGACTGGGAGTCCTCCACTGCTTCAGGCTTCGAAGCATCCATGGCCAAAGCCCCACTCAAAAAGCTTTCTCAAGCCCAAAATCTCACTTGCAAACAGGCTTCACTGCAAGACATCAGCACATGCCTGCCGACCACACTTGACTCGACCCTCAGACAAGCCGGCAGTACAAGGAGGCCAGGGGCACAAAGTCCATGTACAAAGGCATGACGGAGCACCGAGGGCTCGAAGCTTTGGGGTGCAGGTTGGGATTTGTGTGCGGCTGAAAGATATACCGAGGGACGTGATTCAGAAGTTTGGGGGCTAAGGTCGGGATCGATGTTGTTCGCACATTGGGTTGCTAGCTAACACCATGGATTATCGGACTGTGCCTGGGGCTTTCTGAATACTCTGAATCAAACATGCAAGCCCTTGGGCCCTTGGGCCCTTTCTGAATCTCGGAATCGGCGGCCAACGCATTTACGCATAAAGTTGACCCCGTCAAAAATTCTTGACCCATTCGCCTGATTCTTAGACATTTGAGGATCCAATGCTTTATTCCAGGCTCCGGGGTTTAGCAGGTACATATATGTGTGTATACGAGAACATTTATATATATATATATATATATATATATGGTCACGTGCTCCGCGGCCCCCCCCCCCCTCCCCCCCCAAAGGTCAATAGTCCGGATATAGGGTGGACCCCCCCTCCCTGTGGTGTGGGGTGTGGGGTCCCTCTTCCCCCTGTGGGGTGGTTGTGGGGTTTTGGGGTTTAGGGTGTAGCTTAAGCTTTTGAGTGTTGGGTTTGCGGTTACAAGGTATAACGCTTCGAGTCGACAAGGGCTTAGGGAGGATTTGCGGAGTATGTTCTGCTTTAGGCTTAGAGCCTGCTATAGGTGGGATTTAGGGTTGGGTGTAGGGTTTGAAGTACAACTTAACGTTACCCAGAACAAAGGCACTCGCTGCGTTATAGGGTTTACGGCTTGCTTGCGAAGGGCTTGCGTGTGAGCCCTGGCCGCCAGCACCGTCTCACCATCCAGTGGCAGCTCCAACTGCCCCGACCACTCCGCGCACGCCAGCACCCCCCCCCCCCACCCTAGCAGACCATACCATTGGGGCGGGGGGGGGGTGGGGGGCTGGGAACGCCAGACGCCTGACCATATATATATATATATATATATATATACACATGCAAAGATGCATACATATGTATATATGAATGTACATGCACTAACATATGTGTATACGTACACATGCAAGTATGCGAGTATGGACGTAGGCCTGTATGCATGATAGGTATGCAGGTATGTCGGTACGTAGGTATGCATGTGTATATATATATATATATATATATATATATACACATGCATGTATGCATGTACGTACTAATGCATGCATGCATGCATGCATGTATGTATGTATGTATGTATGTGTGTATGCATAGAGCGCCGTTTATGGCTCAAGGCTATACTGGGCTTGATAGCATGCTTTCCATGACCTTTAGGACCTTTACATCTGTCTTGGGCGGTACGTAGGAAATTAGGGACGAAGCCTCATAGGTTGGCCGACTGTTGATTTGGTATGTCCGTCCCTATTATCTAGCCTGTCTGGACCAGACACACTTCCATCTCCCCTCAACCCTCGCACTGCACGTCATAGAAAACGGCTACAAAGGTCTTGGGGTGTGGGAAACTTCAAGCCTTTTCTGAACTTGAGGGCAAAGATTTTCTGAACTTGAGGAAAGGACTTGATTAGGTGAGTTTGCGCAGGAAGGGTTAAGTGGAACGATAATTCCCGGTCTGGCCACGACCATTTTCAATGACCATCTCTTCGCGGGGGCTGGAATAGAAAGAGACATCAGACATATAAGATATTGGAAGTGGCAGCAAACAGAGAGTGCTGGGCTCGCGTTTTAGCCAACGGGAGGGACGTTGTATAGTCCGCGCCCAGGGCAGGACCAAAAGGTGAGTTTGCGATTTGGCAGCTACAGTAGGGCTTGAAGGGGAGTTTGTAGCTCCATGTTAAAAGAAGGGGTTCGCGTTCAGATCTAGGTTTCTGAGGTACAGCGGAAGCACGGAGGGAGAGACGGAGAGAGATGGATGTTGGGCTGGCATATAACGGGCTGTCAGGGTTCTTGGTCTGTGCTTAAAACTCAAGGTGACTGTTCAGGGAGTAGCACGAGCGTTTAGGGCGGGTTAGGCTGTAAGGCTCTTTAGGGTGGGGTCGAGGATGTCCTGCAAAGGGCTTTGGGCTTCGAGCTTAGGGAGCACTGGAAATGAGAACCTATCAATCTTGTTGACAGACACGCTGGCGTCTGTCCCACGGTAAACCATAAATCCTGAAACCATAAATACGAAGAACCCTAACGCCTTAAACCCTGAAGCCCCAAAAACCATAGCCCAGCTGCATACTCATCCTCGAGCTGCTGTTCGAGAGCCTGTCGTTGTGCTTCACTGGGTTAGTTCTTGCAAGTCTAGGGTTAAATGCTAAAGGGTTTAAGGGTTTAGCGCCAGGGGTACCCTCTCAATAACACTAAGTCTCCAAAGGCGTGAAGTAATGACTGCCCCTCAATGTGCAATCAACCCCTCCGAAATACCATCCTACAGCTCTAAACCCTCTCCCTCCAAGCACCTCATAGTTCGAGCCCTAGAAAATTTAAAGACCCCATAATTGAGGTCCCTGGAGGCATAGGGTAAACCCTAAACCATGACAGCGGCTTCCTTCAAACACTCCTAGAGGTTTCAGAACTCTTCTCCCAGACCTAAGAATAAGCTGGGAATAAACAGGGTGCCCTTTGGTTCAAATGGGATTATAAGGGAACCTAACCCCTAAAAAAGGGAATAAGGGCCTACTCTGGGTCCTAGTCTCGAACACTGCCGGGTTTCGAGTTTAAGACTGAGGATGGTCGGTAGTTTAGGATCAAGCCTTTAGGTTGGGTACGGCCCCCACTCAGTAATAGTTGAGTAATTTTCATAACATAGAAATATATGAGGACCTTATAATAGTAGCCCTATTATAGACTCTTACTGTATGGGGGCAGCACCTAAGCTTTAGGGGTTTAGTGGCAAGTTCTAGTCAGGTCTCGTCAGGGGCTTCACAAAAGAACCAAGCAGGGACGTGTGCTTCTCCACAGTAACCCCCGCCACCCTACACTTCAGACCAGCCACCCTAAAGTCAAAGGGGAAAAGGAGGGACCCTTAGTGGGGACCCCTACCCTATAATGGGCTATATAATGGGTATATAATGGCTATATTAAGGGTATATACCTAGGGGTCCTTATTAAGGGTCCCTCCTTTTCCCCTTGGAGAAAACCAAAACCCAACACCAAAAACCATAAACCAGCACAAAGAAGCCCCTGAAGCCCAGCACCCAAAACCCTAATTTCAAACCCTGAACCCTGAAACCCTAAACAAATTCAGTCTGGACCATGATTTCGGGCTCTCCACCCTCCCGAAACCTGAAGCCTACGCTGCAAACTTGAAGCCAAAACCCTAAACCTCAAACCCTAATTAGACCCTGAAACCCTGAAAATCCTAAAGCCTGGACCCTACATCCTAGACCCTAAGACCCTAAAGCCCCAAACCCTACACCCACAAACACCCATCACCGACCTCCCGTTCGCGAGCACGCTGTTCGCGCCACTGCTCAAGTCCTGCTAGGCATTCATCCATCTCCTCATTCCTTGGAGTTTAAGGCTTAGTGCTTTCTTTTTGGTTTTGGAGTCTGGAGTATAGGCCTTTGGGGTTTTAAGGGTTTAGGGTTTGGGTGTTTAGGGTTTAGGGCTTTCGTTTCAGGTTTAGTGTTAAGAGGCCTTACTCTGCTCACGGGGGCAAAGGCTTCTCGAGCGGGTTCGACAACTGCAACGTAGAATCCTAGACTTGGCAAGCTCGAGCCTCTATACTGAGTCTATACAATATACGCCCTAAGCGATCGTCACAAGCCCTAAACCGGTCAAGTTGTGTGTTAGTCTTCGTGTCTTGTGTTGCGTTCTTCAGGGCTGTTGGGATTCGGAGATGACAATGAATTCGGGCCTTTGGGGTACTAGGGTCCTTCGAGAGGGCCCTTACGGTCCTCAATAGTGGGTATTTGGGGTATACCCAGAGGCTCCATAGTAGTTCCTTTTTGGGATTACCTTATAGGATTCTATATATGAACCCCAAAAAGGAACTACTTTGGAGCCTTAGGGTAATAAGAAGGTAGTCCGGCGGCGCTACAGGCCAGCCCAGCGCTCTGGAATGCAGCTCTGCTGTGAGCTACCGAGGACTCAGCACTGATGACCTGCAACATAGAACATGAGAACGGCATTGTCTCGGACTTGCCCAAACCGAGTATGCCAGGTTGCCTAACCCAACAATTACCATCCATCATCACGCATTGTTTACATGACAGACACATATCTACATACATGACCCCACAACTACCCTCTATGATACCCAGATACACACTATGGACGATTAAAGGGCCCCTGCGGGTCCTGGTACTGAAGCAGCGTCCTGCACACCGAGTTGGGGGCTATAGCCAAGGCACAGGGCTCGGATCTCTTCCGCCACCTGGTCGTCCAGAAGAGCAGCCCTTAACGCTGCCTCCTGGCGTGTTCTTCGTGTGCGCGCGCATGTGTCTGTGTGTGTCTCTGTGTGTGTCTCTGTGTGTGTCTCTGTGTGTGTCTCTGTGTGTGTCTCTGTGTGTCTGTGTTTGTGTCTGTGTTTGTGTCTGCGTGTGTGTGTCTGTGTGTGTGTGTGTCTGTGTGTGTCTGTGTGTGTGTGTGTGTGTGTGTGTCTGTGTGTGTGTGTGTGTGTGTGTGTGTCTGTGTGTGTGTCTGTGTGTGTGTCTGTGTGTGTGTCTGTGTGTGTGTGTCTGTGTGTGTGTGTGTGTGTGTCTGTGTGTGTGTGTGTGTGTCTGTGTGTGTGTGTGTGTGTGTCTGTGTGTGTGTGTGTCTGTGTGTGTGTCTCTGTGTGGGTGTCTGTGTGTCTCTGTGTGTGTCTCTGTGTGTGTGTCTGTGTGTGTGTGTGTGTGTGTGTGTGTGTGTGTGTGTGTGTGTGTGTGTGTGTGTCTGTGTGTGTGTGTGTGTGTCTGTGTGTGTGTGTGTGTGTGTGTGTGCTGTGTGTGTGTGTGTGTGTGTGTCTGTGTGTGTCTGTGTGTGTGTGTGTGTGCTGTGTGTGTCTCTCTGTGTGTGTGTGTGTGTGTGTGTGTGTGTGTGTGTGTCTGTGTGTGTGTGTGTGTGTCTGTGTGTGTGTGTCTGTGTGTGTCTGTGTGTGTGTGTGTGTCTGTGTGTGTGTCTCTGTGTGTGTGTCTGTGTGTGTCTCTGTGTGCGTGTCTGTGTGTGTGTGTCTGTGTGTGTCTGTGTGTGTGTGTGTGTGTGTGTGTGTCTGTGTTTGTGTCTGTGTGTGTGTGTGTGTCTGTGTGTGTGTGTGTCTGTGTGTGTGTGTGTCTCTGTGTATGTGTCTCTGTGTGTGTGTCTCTGTGTGTGTGTCTCTGTGTGCGTCTCTGTGTGCGTCTCTGTGTGTGTCTCTGTGTGTGTCTCTGTGTGTGTGTGCCTCTGTGTGTGTTTGTCTGTGTGTGTCAGTGTGTGTCTGTGTGTGTGTCTGTGTGTGTCTGTGTGTGTCTGTGTGTGTCTGTGTGTGTCTGTGTGTGTCTGTGTGTGTCTGTGTGTGTCTGTGTGTGTGTGTGTCTGTGTGTCAGTGTGTGTCAGTGTGTGTCTGTGTGTGTCTGTGTGTGTGTGTGTGTGTGTCTGTGTGTGTCTGTGTGTGTCTGTGTGTGTGTGTGTCTGTGTGTGTCTGTGTGCCTGTGTGTGCCTGTGTGTGTCTGTGGGTGTCTTTGTGTGTCTGTGTCTTTGTGTGTCTGTGTCTGTGTCTGTGTGTCTGTGTGTCTGTGTGTCTGTGTGTCTGTGTGTCTGTGTGTCTGTGCGTCTGTGTGTGTGTGTGTGTGTTTGATGCCGTTTTTGGTGTTTTGCTGGTTGGTTGTGTGTGTGTTTGTGTTTCGTTTGTTGGTTCGATGGCTGTGTGTGTCTGTGGCTCGTCGTCTGTATGTGTTTCTGTCGCTGGGTTGTTTTCCCATATGTTGACTTGGGTGCGTTGTTGAATGTGTAGGTTTCCCATCTGGAAAAGGAGTGCTATAGGGCTTCTGGTATTAGATGGAACGTCTCCTACTGCCTTCTGACTGCATGTTTGTCTTGTACTGTAGAACCTCAAGAGCTCCGAGCTGTCGAGACCATTAGAGTACCCATAGGCTCCATAGCAGTTCCTTTTTGGGATTTCCTTATAGGATTCTTAATATGAACCCCCGAAAGGAACTACTTTGGGGCCTTAGGGTAGAATAGCTGCAATGGCTCTTGAAAGTCTTGTAACCTCCTTTCGCAGCAACCGGTAAGAACAGCAACGCGAAAATCAGAAATGATGGACTCTGCCCAACGATCGCTGAAAGGCTTAGAATTTGGTGTAGACACGTGGTTAATAGACTACCAGTGAGCCACGAACAAGGACCCCGGATATTCGGACAAAAGGCACATCAACTCCCTTATTGCAACATTGAGGTATGTACGTGTGTGTAGATACATTTATATGTACTATATGTATACATATACAACTTGTAAGCGTACATACAAACAAGTGTGTGTATACATATAGTCATAAAAGTAAATATACAAGTAATTAATGTATCTATATTACATATATATATATATATGTGTGTGTAGGGTAGTTGTCAAAACTAGGGTCCCTTCTTGGGTACCCTAAATATTAGGTGCCGTAGTATTGTAATAAGCACCTAAAACGGGACCATACTGTTGACAACCACCCTTTTAAATATAAAAATATACATATACATATATATATATATATATGATCCATACATCAGGGACCATGCGCTCTCGAAGAAGCTGAAGCCAAAAAGATCGGCTCGCTCCTCGTCCTCTTCTGCGGAATCGTGCACAGAGAGCTCCTGAGGCAGATTCGGTGGTTTTCAGGAAACCACGGTTTAGGGTTTAGCGTTCCCTAAACCCAAAACCCTAAACCCAAAACCCGGCCCGTTTGGTATCCATGTTTGTAGGGCCTCCTCAACTTTCGATATCAGCATTGATGGTCAGATCATGCAAAGAAGCAGGTCGTGGTAGGTTAATGGGAGCTCGTAGCTTACTGCTATTTCTGGGCGGGGGCCTAACCCAAAAGAGACCCCCGCACATACCCGAAAGGCTTTTTTTTAGATTCGTAAATGCCAGGATCCTGTGTCTAAAGGCCCGCAAACCCAGAGTCTCGAGCCAAGGGTTAATAATAATACTGCTAATAATCATAACAATAGTTGAAAATTAGGATAAGGCTTCGGGGTACACTATACTATGAATGTAATCAATGACTAGCAATAGTAGTGATTAGTGTTGGACCCCCTTTCTTAACTCGGCACAACCACCTAAGTCGCGAAGATACAATCAACATCGGAGGGTTTAGGGTTTAGGGTTTACGGGTTTAGGGTTTAGGAGAAAGCGCCGTAGACCGAGCAGAAGAAGCAGCAGTAGCAGCAACACCCACAACAACGTAACAATCCTGATAATGCGGCCATGCCAGCAATACACAGCGCTACTAGTTCAGGACCAACAGCAGTGCAAGCAGAAGTTGAATCAGCTGCGCTCGTCATCAGAGCTCCTCAGTTGAAACGTCGTCCAAAGGCGCCATGTTGCAGGCAGCGGACTGGTACAACCAAAACAAAGGGACTTCAAGGATTCATCGGTTCAGCGCTGTGGCTTCGTCTCGAATTGAATGGAGTCCTTACGGACCACGATAGTGGAAATGTGGGGCGAAAAGGGAGGGTATTGAATTCTGGGGCGTCGTATGATTCGGCATTCTTTTCTGAAATCGGCTGTCAAGTCGGAGAGCTTCCGAATGCAAAGAGATCTCCGCCTTTAGGGCTTGAGGGTTTGGGTATCGCCAGGACCCCCCCAAGGCCCTTCTAATAGAGCCCTGATGGTCCTTCGTAGTGGCAAGTTCGGATATATTAGAGGGTAGTTGGGGGTGCTGGTAGGGGTTTAGGGGTTGCAGGGTTTGGGGTTGAGGGTTTAAGGGCTTTGGGGGTGTTGGGGTGCGAGAACTACGGAGTGTCGAAATACCCAACACGTAGGAACTCGGCCTCAGAGTACTAATCCCTTGCTGTAGATTAGCATTAATCAAATCCCAGAATCAAACAAAAGGACACGCATAAAACAGCATTGAGGATCTTGATGTTTAACAGGAAAAGGCACAACACATGCAGTACAGTATGTAAAAGGTAGGCACATACGGCTGAAAAACTAGGTAGGAAGACATAAGAGAAACACGAAAAAAACAAGGAAGAGTCTGACAAACACAAGGAACATTGGAGAATCATAGGCACTTGCAAAAGCCGAAGCAAGTCTCAGGTACTCAGACCGCCGAGAGGATCCAAAAAGTAGATCCCTTAATGGGGAGTTCCTATAAAGTACCCTTAGTAGTATAGGGAACAATCTTCGAAAGGTAACAGGAGGGACCCTTAATAAGGATCCCTAGGTATATACCCTTAATATAGCTATTATATACCCATTATATGGTCCATTATAGGGTAGGGGTCCCCATTAAGGGTCCCTCCTTTTCTCCTTTGATATAGGGAACAATCTGATACATTGTGAACACCAGTTGACATCCGAGGCAACATGCCTGTGGCATGCAGGAGCTAGCAGGGGACTTCGCTGGCATCATGCTCATCAGTCAGAAGACTATAGAAACCCTAGGGTGTAAAACATGTAAGTAAGTATGCGTAATGTTCACATTATATATATATATATATACACGCACACACACACACACACACACTCACAGCCATAAATTGAGGGCTTCATCCATCATTTTGTGGGTGACTGTTTCGGAAAGATCTAGGAAGAGGGCCAAAGGTCTCACGATTCGTCTAGTACCAGAACTTCCGTGTGCCCTTGAGGAAGTCTTGAGACCGTCCAGCATCGAACTGGAAGCCACTTTTTGCAATGAGCTGCACTAACCGGAGACAGTCAAGGCGACCTACAGTAGACATCGATCGTGAGGGGCATGCTCAGGCTCAGGGGCTTGGCTGCGCTTGAACTTTCGATTGCCCTCGCCTGAGCATGACCATCACAAGACCCACAAAACGGCCATCATCGACAGCCACTTTTTGTTGACTCCACGATGGCTCTTGCCTCCGTGGATCCAAGACCCCGGATGCTACCATGCACTTCGTGGCATATGTGCATCCCAGACTCGCGACTTCTCTGACGGAAGTGTAGCTTGCATGCAGCCGCACCGGACATAGTGGAGGAACTGGGGGGGTCATAGCTATGGTTGATTAGGTGCGTAAACGTAAGGCGAATAACGTTAACCGAAAATGTTACTGAATCCGATCTGGCCCGAACCAATGTTCTTCAGGCCTGATTACAATATACACCTAGAAACCTGGGCGCTAGGCTGGGCTTCGTGAGGATATAGGCAGGCCCGCACCCTGTCCAAATCCCGGGACGAGCTGGAAGTACCAAACTTCCGCAGAGATTGAAAGATGCTCAAGAACAAGAAACCTTGACTGTGTGTCGGATGTTGGGCTGTTCTACATTAGGGTCCCTCCCGTGTCACACTGTGGATACCCAGAGTATAGCCTACCTACAGTCTCCATTGTAGTTCCTTTTTGGGGTTACCTTTTAGGATCCCTAATATAGAAAACCAAAAAAAGGAACTACAAAGGAGAGTATAGCCCAGAGTGCCTGTGAAGGGAACCCTACTGCAGACGAGCCACGTCTGACTGGATGGATTGCATTCATGCAACTCCGTCATCTGCACCAAACGCAGCTAACCAGTGGTTTTGGGGGTTGCCTTGGCTCTTTAGCTCCTTACTTAACAGGGATTATCATCATCCCTGGCTCCTTAGCTCCCCCAATATCAATGGTTAGGCAGACTGACACATCTCGGAGCTGTGGCGTCTGGAGTAGGTTGAGAGCTTGCGGGCTTGGTTTGGGACTTTCGGGGTGTCGGGTTCATTGGTTTAAAGGGGCTTGGGCCGTCGTTCTTACCCAGGGAAAGCTCATGCCTCGACCCTACTCAGAGAACCTGAGCCCTCAGCTGAGGCACAATATGAGCCTCAATGGTTAGAAGAGGGCGCAGGTGCATACTGTAGCATGATGGTGTAGGGACTACACAACAAGATGCTACGCTACCGGTTCAGACACGTATATGGCATTATTCCTATGGTAATTGAAGGTAGTTTCCCATCAACGGCCTGGCATCCAAGTCTATGGTCAATATATATATATATATATATATATATATAGATATGTATGTATATATAACGCAAAGGTTTACACATTAATAGAAACATGAACACATGCTGCATACATATATATATATATATATATACATATATATATATATGTATGCATATATACTCCCCCCCCCAACTCCTCTTCCTGGCCAAGCCCTGACCCTAAGCCCTCTTGGAAATCCTAATCCTGAACCCTAAGCCCCTAAACCCATAAACTTAAACCGTGATACAAGGACCTAGGTTTGTTGACGAGAGCTGTAAAGGTCGCTACCCAAGGGATCGCGACTCAGAATCTGTCGTTTCGGGTTGATGGTCTACCTGGAGCTATCATAACCTACGTTTTGCAGGTTCTCATAATGAACCCAAATATGATAAAATGGGGCCCCCGCAAAAACCTTGGTTTTGGTAGTTTGGGGTGGGGTTTAGGGTTGAGGGTTCGGGATAAACTATTCGGCCATTCAGGTCTCTATGGTCTATAGGGTTTAGGGTTTAACCCGCAAGCTTATGCAGATCTTCGGCACCCTGTTCAGGGTTTATGTAGGATCTCGGGTTCAATTTAAGGCTTGTGGCTTGAGAGCCTGGGCTTGCGTATTGGGTTTCACTAGGCCAGTTTAAGCGACACGACGCGATCATGTCCGGTTTAGTGTTACAGGATTCACACGGCGCGTTTGGGCAGCTCAGGTCATTTGCGTGCTGCGCTCAGTACGAATTGCGACTCGGCTCGGCACTTTGTCGCCGAGAACACCGCAGCTTTCAGGGACATGACAGGATGAGGCGAGGGTCGGGATTCCATGGTCCGTTCCCGTGCGGCTTATAACAAGGCATCTGCTGTACATATCATACGACAACCTATGCCGGATGCTTACAGCAGTCGGACGGGGGCTCACGTGGCACGCCCCTGGACGGCTCGCACCTACACCTACGATGGTTGACTGCACAGAGCCTGCTGGAAGAGGGCTCAGATGTGGAATCGCAACCTTTCCCTATCAACCAGAGGCTACTAGCATTGATATTCGTTGTTATTACTACTATTCTTGCTATTGTTTAGTATTACTGTTACTAGCAATATTGGGCATTATTTGTATTGTTGGTATTATAATTAACACTATCTGTAAACCCGCAACCGAGCACCCCGACTACCAGGAGGAGGTACAATCCTAACTGAGACAATTTCTGCAAATCCATGTTTCAATTTTTAAGAAAGCCTAGTAAAGTAGTAAATCCAATGTCGTGTGTATGTATATGTACGTAACTACATATACAAACAGGTATATATTTATATGTACATGTTTTATATTCCGATTAGATTGATTTGGCGGCTCATACGAGAAACCCTAGACAGGAACTGCATCTTTCACCTGATTAATCTTGGGCGGGGCAGATAAACATGCTTAACATACCCACTACGCACAGATATGTTTGAACAAAAAGTCCTGCAGCTGAAAATATTTCAACGGTTTCTACCGTTCAGATGCCGTTCAACCATGGCTTGCGCAGTTGAACTTTCATTAACCGCTTCAAATCTCACGGTGGTACTCGTATCCTATCCCTTGCTGAAGCCCCCCCCCCCATATGCCTGAACTTTCAAATCTCTCTCGCTGAACCTAAGTCGTGCAGTCATTGCAGGCTCTTGCAAAAACGGCGGGACACTCTAATCCCATTGGCAAAGACAATGGTGCAAGACGTGAATACAATACAACGAGATCTAAGACTATGTGAAGACTTACTCGTAACAGAACCATGAGGCCCCGAAACGAAATTCTCCTCTTGTCCAGATAGATCCTTGACTTAGCAGGGGGAGACCATCAGGCAGAGGAACAACTTGAGGGAACAACCTGAGGTAGAACTGCATTTGCATGTGCCTACCTCCGATCTGTATATATAAACTGCGTAGACGCATATCTACTGCGTTTTTTCACGAATAGGATTGTAAAGATGTATATACATGTATGTATGCATGCATGCATGTATGTACGTATATAGGTAGGTAGGCGGGTAGCACGTGGGTAGACAAGTAAGTAGGCACTTAGGTAGGTCGGTAGGTAGGTAGGTAGGCAGGTGTCCACGTATGCATGTATGCACTGGCAGATGTCAGCATTTCTTTGCCCATGTGCCCCTCGTCAACGAACCTCCCAGCCCAACCGTGTGGACACCCACAGACACACACACAAAATAGAACAAACAACACACATAAACTCAAGCATCTGCTGAGTTCATTAACCCCTGGTCTTCTTAAGCATAGTTTCGTATTCCGTTCGAAGGTGAGCGAACCCAAAAACATTTGGAGAGCCGCAAAAGCCTACACAAATTAAGAACAGATGACACACATAAGAAGTCGAACACGTGAACCACAAGAAAAAAAAAACGTACAACAAACGGTCAGGACTTCCTGGTACTCAGTCTGAAAGTATCGGACCTTCCCGACGGAGGTTCACTTTTCAGTATACACGAATACTCCCAACCCCTGTTAGGCGGCTTCTGTTCAACGAAAGCATATAGTTCCACATAAAACCGAACATAAAACCCTTATAGACCCTCTTAAGCCTCATTATCCAGAATGACTCCGAGAGTATCTTCTGCCATCACCCTTAATAATTAGGATAGGGTTGGCGGGTAAACTCTACTATACTTATAATAAGGAACCCTAGACTAGATAGTTCCCTGCTTCTGCAACCGGCCGCGCTTCAAGCAACCAAGCTTCGAGCACCACGCTTCCAGCACCACCAACACCGGCAACAAGCACCAAAACAACACCACGCACCAAAGACAAAGCATTCAACAACCTTGCCCTGAGAAAGTGATGCAGCAGCCGCAAAACCGCAAACGACAAAACACCAATATGTAGCAACGGTGCCCATGCATTGATGCGGAGGTTTTGGTTAGCGAAATCGTTGTCTACCCTTTAGGGTAGGGTGGGGCAGGGGTTGAGTTGGCAAGGAGGGGGTCAAGGGGGCTGCTGCTGCAGAGAGCGGTAGGGTAGGGTAGGTAGGACAGGGTTGGGTCAAGTTCGGGCAGGCAACAAAGGTCAGGGTGGCAGGATAGTGAAGGTCAGGGTTTGGCAGGAAAGGGTTGGTAGGGCAGGGTAGGGCAGGGTAGGTCAGGGTGGGGTAGGGTGAAGTGAAGAGTAGGGTAGTTGCTTGCGGGTGGTTTAGGGGGGTTGTGCGGGGTAGGTAGGGCAGGGTTTGGTTTTCGGGGCAGGGAGGGTGGGTAGGTTAGGGTAGGCTAGGGGGTTCGGGTTTGGCAGGCAAGGGTTGGGGGTCAGGCGAGGGATAGGGTAGGTTAGCGTAGGGCAGGATGGGGTCAAGGTAGGTTCGGACAGGAAAAAAGGTTTAGGGTTTGGCGGGAAAGGATTGCAGGGCAGGGTAGGTCAGGGTGGGGTAGGGTCAAGTGAAGAGTATTTTGGGGTAGAGTAGGGTGTGGTAGGGTAGGGGAGGGGAGGGTAGGGTAGTTGCTTGCGGTGGTAGGTTCGGGTAGGGTAGGTTAGGGTAGGTTAAATTAGGAGGGTTGGTTTGGATTGGGTAGGACAGGGTGTGTCAGGGTGGGGAGGGTAGGGTAGTGTGCTTGTGGGTGGTTGGAGTTGTGTAGGTTTTGTGGTAGGGCAGGAAAGGGTTGGTTAGGGTCAGGTGAGGGATAGGGTAGGTGAGGGCAGGTTCGGGCAGGCAGGGGAGGTTCGGGTGATAGGTTTCGGGTTTGGGGTTTAGGGTGCAGGCAAGGATTGGTTAGGGCGAAGAGTAGTTTGGGGTAGGGTGTGGTAGGGTAGGGGAGGGTAGGGTTGAGTAGTTGCTTGGTGGGTTGGAATTTGTAGGTTTTGTGGCGAAGAGTTGGGCCGGTTTTTGCAGGGTGGGGTAGGGCAGGGTTGGGTTCCCGTTGTGTAGGTTTTGCGGGGAAGAGTAGGGTAGGGTTGTGCGGCTGCTGTGGGTTGGGTGAGGGTAAGGGTAAGTTAGCACAATGGGGTCAAGGGCAGGAAGGCAGGGGAGGTAATGGTGGAAGCTTGAGTGGGGTGGGTCAAGTAGGGTGGGACAGCGTTGGTTAGGGAGCAGGGAGGGTGGGGTAGGTTAGGGTTGGCTAGGGAGTTCGGGTTTGGCAGGAAAGGGGTTGGGGGTCAGGCGAGGGATAGGGTAGGTTAGCGTAGGGCAGGATGGGGTCAAGGTAGGTTCGGACAGGAAAAAAGGTTTAGGGTTTGGCGGGAAAGGATTGCAGGGCAGGGTAGGTCAGGGTGGGGTAGGGTCAAGTGAAGAGTATTTTGGGGTAGAGTAGGGTGTGGTAGGGTAGGGGAGGGTGGGTAGTTGCTTGCGGTGGTAGGTTCGGGTAGGGTAGGTTAGGGTAGGTTAAATTAGGAGGGTTGGTTTGGATTGGGTAGGACAGGGTGTGTCAGGGTGGGGAGGGTAGGGTAGTGTGCTTGTGGGTGGTTGGAGTTGTGTAGGTTTTGTGGTAGGCAGGAAAGGGTTGGTTAGGGTCAGGTGAGGGATAGGGTAGGTGAGGGCAGGTTCGGGCAGGCAGGGGAGGTTCGGGTGATAGGTTTCGGGTTTGGGGTTTAGGGTGCAGGCAAGGATTGGTTAGGGCGAAGAGTAGTTTGGGGTAGGGTGTGGTAGGGTAGGGGAGGGTAGGGTTGGGTAGTTGCTTGGTGGGTTGGAATTTGTAGGTTTTGTGGCGAAGAGTTGGGCCGGTTTTTGCAGGGTAGGGTAGGGCAGGGTTGGGTTCCGTTGTGTAGGTTTTGCGGGGAAGATTAGGGTAGGGTTGTGCGGCTGCTGTGGGTTGAGTTCGCGCAATGGGGTCAAGGGCAGGCAGGCAGGGGAGGTAATGGTAGGTTAGGGTAGGTTAAATTAGGATTTGACGTAGGTCAGGATGGGGTAGGGTAAAGTTTAGGGTAGGGTAGGGTGTGCGTGCGGGTGGTTGGAGTTGTGTGGAGCATTGGCAGGAAAGGGTTGGGTAGGGGCAGGGCAGGGTTTGGCAGGATCGATTAGGGTAGGGTGGGTTAGGGGCCTAAAGGCTAGGGTGGGGCAGGGGGTTGAGTTGGCAGGCGGGGTCAATTAGGGTTTGGCAGGAAAGGGTTGGTTAGGGCAGGGTAGGTTAGGGTGGGGTAGGGTAAAGCGGGGTTGTGCGCGTGTGTTGGGTTGGGTGGGTTTTGCAGGGTAGGGGAGGGGAGGGTACGGTACGCCAGGGTCGGTGTAGGGCAGGGTATGGTTCTTCACAGTGGGGTACAGTAGGGTTGGGTAGCAGAAGATGAGATGGGGTTGGGGTTTTGGTGGGTTTTTTTTCGGGTGCTGTGGGTGGATGGTTGCTGCAAGAAGTTGCGGTGATGGGGTTCGATAGGTTTTGTGGTCTGGTGCCGGTGGATGCAGTTACGGAGAGAAGGGAGGTGGATGGGGTTTCGGGCTAGGCGGGTTGGACAAGGTAGGTAGGGGTTTATAGGGTAGGGTGGGGCAGGGCAGCAAGGGCAGAGGGTAAGGGTCAGTTAGCAGAATGGGGTCAAAGGCGGCACACAGGAGGTAAGGGTGGTCGGAGGGTGTGGAAAGGTGGGGTGGTGAAGTGGTGAAGGGCAGGCTAGGTTAGGGTGGGGTAGGGTAGAGTTGGGAGGGGGATAGGGTGCGGTCGGGTAGGCAGGACAGGGAAACTTTCGTGCAGGGAAGGGGGGTTGAGGGTGGGGGGAGCTTAGGGTCGTGGCGGAACCAGGGCTTGTTGGTGCTTGAAGCAGGTTGGTGCTTGAAGCAGGGGTTTTGGTGCTTGACTCCGGGGTTTTGGTGCGCGAAAACGTTGTCTACCCCCTAGACTAGACCCAAGAGTAACCCAGGCATAAAAAGGATGCCCTTTTTGGTTTAAAGGGGCTTATAAGGGAACCTGAACCCTAAAAAAGGGAATAAGGGCCTACTCTGGGTCCTAGTAGAGCATCTTGTATCATCACTCTGCACCATCCCAGGGCATGGTCGGGTGCCTTCCCTGGGCCAAGTGGAGCACTCCACTCATAGCTTCTTAGCATTTCCCGCGTGGGCGCCTTTTGTGCAGCTCAGGGTGAAGCTGAAAACTCGAGGCTTTAGGCTTTGCTGTTTTGAGGAGTCTGTCTAAATACATTATGCTCTCCATGCTTGCTGTTTTCTGAAGTTCGAACATGCTGAAGTGCAGCGCTCGGAGTTTGCAGCTAGCGCGTTTTTGAGGTCGTGGCTTCTGCCTCAAGCACTGTCGCTTTGGAGACGGGTGTTGCGGGCCCAGGGGCATCGAGCTAAGTCTTTCTAGGGTCCATAATGACTCTTAGCGTTCAAGGTTTGGGGACCAGACACTGCTCGGAGCCTGTGACATAACTCAGGCTTTCTACGGTTTAGGGTTTAGGGTTTAGGGTTTAGGAATACCCTTTCGAAAAAGCAGGGTATGTCATCACATGCCAACATCCGATCGCACCGACGAACAAGCCCATCTCAAACTAGAACAGTCAATATACTATACAACAACATGATGGAGTGCATTCACAAGCGCTTGCCCCAGCATACAAAACCTAAAAAACTAAGCCCAAAAACCTAAAACCCTCAACTCCTGAGCCCTAAATCCCTAATACCCCGACCAGGAGCGCCCATCAGCCCTCAACCTTTTATCAAAGGGGAAAAGGAGGGACCCTTAATAAGGACCCCTAGGTATAGACCCTCAATATAGCCATTATATACCCATTATAGGGTAGGGGTCCCCATTAAGGGTCCCTCCTTTTCCCCTTTGATTTTACGTGTGCTGCAAGATCTGAGAGCCAGCCTCGGTAGGAGCCCGGTCCTCAACGTGAGCCGATGTTTAGGGTATATATGGTTTAGGGCTTAGGGTATATATGGTTTAGGGCTTAGGGTATATATGGTTTAGGGTTTAGGGTTTAGGGCATATAGGGTTTAGGGCCGAGCTTAGGGTATATAGGGTATACCCATAGGCTCCATAGTGGTTCCTTTTTGGGATTACCTTATAGGGTTCTATATATGAACCCCATAAAAAAAGGAACTACTTTGGGGCCTTGGGGTAAGCTGAGGAATTATAGGGTTTACCGAGACCCTAGAGAACCAATCTTTTTTTGGGGGGTTCCTCTTGTCAATTTCCTTGTAAAGGCCTTTAAAAATGTAGACACTTAAGGGCCCAGGCAAGGCTTAGGTTTGGGGGGTTAGGATCTAGGGTTGGGGTTTAGGGCTTAGGTTTCGGCTTTACAGCGAAAGGCTGGGAATTGCCGGAGCCTTTGAATCTTCGGATTTCCGGCTTGCACGGGGATGGTTTAGGGCTTTAGGGTTTGGGGTTTAGGGCTTAGGGTTTAGGGTTGGATTTCAGTGTTCTGGGTTTCTCCGATTCAGAGACTACCGGGCGGTGGGGTCTCAGGGTTCAGACTTTTTGGGGGCGGTAGGTTGAGGCTGCTGTCCTTGTTAAGGCTCCCTACAGAGATGCATGCGTGTATGAATGTATGTATATATGTATATAAATAAACATATACATATATATATATATATATATATATATGAGAAGAAACCGAATTAAGACCCATCCACAACTATCTAGGTTCCAGTAGGTTCGCATCTTGTGTGTTGCGAGGATACATGGTTTGGACGAAAGGCATTGGAGAAAGGCTGGGGGGGGGGCCGTGGAAACCAAGAATATTGACAAGGAGCATCAGGGTTTGGGTCGAGGAATGACAACCAAAAGATGCAATTGCTCGGTCATCTCCTGTGTGTGGGATGATGGCGCTACTGCCCCACAGCCTCTGAGACTGCCAACATTTCCATTGCCATCATCTTATTTTCATGACCACCACCATCACTAACCTGAGTGCCGAGTAAATCAGCACCATCACTATCACTGAACTCAGAACAGATCACCACCGTGCTTTAAGACAAAGAAGGAAAAACACATGGGTGGTTGTCAAAATTATGGTCCCTTTTTGACCCTAATTTTGACAACCACCCACATGTCATGACTCGTGAGCATCACAGGAGGCCCCTGCACTGCCAACACGACACGGCCACCTTTACCATCATCTAAACCCTAAACCCTAGGCCGTTGACCTCAAACCCGACTGACCCGAAGTTACTGAGACCCTAAATCCTGAACAAGAAGCCATTACCCCAAGGCCCCAAAGTAGTTCCTTTTTGGGGTTCATATATCGAATCCTATAGAGTAATCCCAAAAAGGAACTAATTCGGGGCCTCTGGCTATACTGGCCCGACATCCCCAACTCTACACCTAAATCCGAAATCCTAAGCGGCCCCTACATTGATGGAGAGCGGTTCCGTATGCATCAAGAAATTACAGAAGTGGGTCTGAACACTTAGCCAGCCATGGCCTAACCTGTTTGATTGGGATCTAAAACAATCAGAGTTCGGATGTATTTTCCGAGCACGGGACGAAAAAGACGATGGTAGTTTAGCATGAGCGATACATGGTTCTGTATCACTACTGTCGAGAATATACTTCCTCACGCGACAATTGGTACTGCCGCTGCCTTCTGGCATTGCTATGCTGCAGCTACGGATTCTACTTCTGCAGTGCTGAAACTCGGCATTGGTTCTGCCATGTCCACCAGTCGTCTGAGAAAGAACTCGAGTGGCCAATAGTCTACAGCCGCTGGCTGACCTAACTTGGTTCATGAAGCAGGGTTTTGGTTTTGAGGGCTAAGGCTAGGATGCATTCTCGGATGGAACGTATTCTGCTTCCTGACCGGCTACAGTGGGCAAATCCTGGAATGGACACCCATATTGGAGTTGCGAAAAGCCTAACATCGGGGCCTTAATAATTAGAATAGGATTTTGGGGTCCACTATACTATCATCATAGTAAGGAACACCCAAAATAGTCTAGGTAATCATTGAGGCCACTATAGTATCCCGAACGGATCGTTGATCTCCGAACAGGGGGCCCCCCAGTTACACGTGGGAGTTTCCGAAAATGGGGAACCCTAATATAGTACCTAAATAGTAGGATCCTTACTTTATATAAGGACCCCAAAATGACACAAGGTACCCTTAGTTTTGGGAATTCGGAAACACCTTCGTGGAGCTCTTTCAGTTTTGTCTGAGCGGCTCTCGTGGGCTCAAATGCGGACCATCGCGTGGCGGTTTGCGCGAGCCTTGGACACTCCATTTATGAATAATGGGTTTACCCATTTGGGACTACCTTATAGGACTCCAAATATGCACCCCCAAAAAGAGCTACTACCAAATATGTACCCATAGGCTCCATAGTAGTTCCTTTTGGGGACTACCTTATAGGATTCTAGACATGAACCCCAAAAAGGGCTACTATGGAGCCTCTAGGTAGGGTTTAGGATTGTCTAAGGTTCGGCGTGTCCTATCCGGGGCCGAGTGCCCATCATTTATAGATCAGGAGCGCCATGAAGTCAAAACTTGGAAGTGCCGTTGAGGCGGCCAAAAACACACAAAAGCAAATGCACACATGTTTCTTCTCACATCTACACCCTTACATACGGCTGCAGAGTGTCCTAGAGGCATGCTTCTTTTTCTACGATTAGTTCTCGCACCATAGTCCCGTGCGCTAAGGATGCATCGGGCTCTGATGAACATGGGCCTGGGGCTTCAGGAGCTGTCTTGCCAGAACGGGGCGGGGGGGGGGGGGTGCCTCACCAGCCTGAGACACTGTTTTTACGGTACTAGGGTTGGCCATTCCAAAGCTACAGTAGAGTCTAGAGTTCGGGTTTTTGTGCTACTGTAAGGCCTCAGGGGGCGAAGGGTTTGCAGCGTCGAGACAAGGCTCGAACTCCTGTGATGCATGAGCATTCGAGGGAAATTCATGCCAAAAGCCACCGCAAGAAAGGATGCCGATCCACCTGGATGCCCCACATGCCCTTGTCTTAGAGTCTTCCTTAGGACATCCACAGGACCTTCTGTAGCGACACTGAAATTGCGGTCCTGATACAGATAGGTCAGGTCTCCTGAGGTACTCGTAAAAGAACTAGGGTAAGCAGCAGCAGCTGCAGCCGTAACAATCAACGAGACGATACTAACCATAACACTGTCGACGTAGTAACAGCAGCAGTGGTGGTGGCAGGGGTCGTGGTAGTGCTTGTGCTTGTGGCGGTAGTAGTCGCAGTAGTAGCAGTAGTAGCAGCAGCAGCAGCAGTAGTAGTATTAGTAGCAGCAGCAGCAGCAGGAGCATCAGCAGCAGCTGTAATTCGCAGTAGTTGTAGCAGTGGCACCAGCTGTCGCTTTTGCAGTGGCAGTGGTGATAGTAGCAATGGCATTGACATTAGTGCAGCAAACGTGTTAGAGGTTGCGGCATCAGTCCAGTCTGCTTCTTTGACCTGGACCCCAAAAGTATGTAGAATAATGGCCTTTTGTGGGTTTCGGGCCAATTCTTTTGCCTACTTTAAGACTTTTCGGGGGTTCAGGTACTTCTTACCATCCCCACACCCTCAACCCTAAACCCTAAAACCCTAAACCCTTACACCCTAAACTCTAATCATCCCAGGGGCGTCCAACTCCAACTCAAGGTCGAGCTCCAGATCTTCGTGGGATTTATTCTGCGAGGCGACACCGGCAGAGTTTCGGTCCTATGTCCTGGGTCCCTGGGGATGGTGACCCTAAACCCTAAACCCTAAACCCTAAACCCTAAACCGTGAGTTTAAAAATTGCTGTTCAAGGTACGGGGCCTTGGGCGCAGACTCATGCTGGGGGGTTCGTGCGTAAAGGACCTGGTTGTCGTGACAGGTGGGGGAGAGGCCACAAATGCCGGACGCAAGCCACAAGAATGGACGCTCTTCAGTGAAACCCAATGTCAGATGATGCACATGCCCTACTTTCTGCACGACACATGACAAAGGTCACACCCGCTTGCGTTGTCGCAGCAGCATTGGTAGTAGTAGCAGCAGCAGCAACAACAAGCAGTAGTCCTCGTCGTAGAAACAGAACAGCAACTAGCAGTAGTCGTATTGGTCGTCGTCGTTGTCGCCGCCGTCGTCATCGTCTTGGCAGGTTATTGTCATTGTCCAAGCAGTGGTAGTTGTAGCTGGTCGCAAGACCTGAGTTTTTGAAACTGACTGCGAGGGTGCAACAATGTGGGGTCGGTGGGGCTTGCAACACCTTCGATTCGCAACGACTCAGATAGCTTCTGACAAGGTAAGTAAAGCCCCCAACTCCGCAAGCCCCACTACCAGTCACGGCCATAGGGTCTCAAAACTTAGCAGCAGAAGGGAGCGGTGACCTCCCAAGCCCACATAAAGCTCAGGTAATGCTGGTGCAGCTTTCTCGCGTCCATCACCTTCGATGTGGCTGGCAAGGGCTTACCCTAAGGGTCCAGGTATCTCCTTAGGATTAGGAGGGTCCGGAATCTCCTAGAGAGAGCCCTTGGGTCTCTGTGGGGTCTTAGAACTCCGAAGTGCTAGGAGCTGGTGACGGGCTTGCGGATCCAGTGTAGAGGCCCGCGTGACTGTTGTACCGGTCTTTGCGGGCGTAAATTATTCCCTTCCTCCCTCCCTCCCTCCTTCTCCCTCCTCCCCGTCTCTCTACACATACCTACATTCGTGCAGACGTGTCTACCTGCCGACATGTCTGCATACACGCACTTGTTTTCTTACTTGCATGCATGATACCTGCACACATGCATGCACGTGCATGCAAGCATACACTTGTGTATAGACCATACGAGCGTACATCCATTCATCCATTCATATGCATACATACATACACACGTACATACGTATGTACATACATACATACATACATACATAGACTTTTACATACATACGTACATACAATTACATACATATACGAAAGAATACACTGTCATACATGCATGCATGCATCTACGGACGGACGGACGGACAGGGACGAACGGACAGACTAGATGTACACCTGCACGCCTGGACACATGCCGGCTTACGAGCACCTCGACATTGATCTACATGGACTTGTACATTTATACACATTTATACATTTATGTGTATCATGCTCTTGCTAGAGTGTCTTTGTCGTTGGGTACCCCCATTTATGTATGTGTGTGTGTGTTGCGGTGGAGTTGTGGACAGAGGTCTCAATTGTAACTTGGACATGGCTAGCTGACTGCCAACCCGAGACCTTTAAGCCCTGAGCCCTACACCCCAAATCCTGAACCCGGAACCCAACTCCCGAAAATCTATCAGACACCCTACACCCGGAATGCTAACCTCTATCCGTTAGGCCGTAAATGTGCAAATGTCTTGCTTCGTGAAGCATACGAGCCCCACACACCAATTGAGGTCATTTCTCCGTATCAAACCGGCTTCGTAAGACACATTCGAATGACTAAACAAAACCATTATTTAAGCATCATTATAAACCTTGTTTTCTGAAAATCCCGAACTGGTCCCGAACCCTAAACCCTGAACCAACCAACCCAGAACCCTTCACCTCGCTTCCCTCGGGCCCGCGCGGACGCAGCACCTGCAAATTGGCCCTTTGCGCCATCCTCACGAGAGTAGACAATTGAGATCAAATAGTAAAGTGGAGTTTAACCTAAACCGTCAACCCCAAACCCCATACAACCCAAACACTAGATCGCCGTCCCTATATCAGCCTTATATCCCCAGAACTCTCCTGATGTCTGAAATCCTCATATTAGCCTTATATCCCTCAAAGGGTCCAAGTACTTCTCGGCGAAGATCATGGCGCTGGACAAAGTCAAAACGACCTCGCCGAGGGGTTCAGAGGGGCTTCTGAAACTGAGGAGTTTGTAGAGTCGCATAGGGCGCTTTAGGGCTTGGGGTTTTGGGGCTTTAGGCAATCAGGGTTTAGGGGTTTTGGGGTTTGGGCTTCGGGTTACACTGTCTTCTAAAAGAGTTCCATGGGCATGTTCTGTAGGGCTAAGCGGCTTTGCTTGGCAACTATGGCTGCTTCCAACACTTAAAGCAACGCTTCTCTTCGATTTCAACATCGAGATCCTGATGCTGAGGATCATAGGTTCTGCGGTCTGTGTTGGGGTCCCAGCTTTCCTGGAACTCCTTTGTGGAATTCAAGTTTCAGAGCTTTTGGGTTTCGGTATTTGGGGGGTTGGGGTTTCGGGTCCCGGGAATGTGTGTTCCAGGGCTCAAGAAGTCAACTTGGGCCACCATTGACTGGCGGTACCTTACCAAGACCTGCGACTGCAGGGGATTGTTGACTCAAAGTGCGACATGGCGGCGTGATCCCCAAAACTGCTCACGTGCAGCCTGTAAAGAGCCTACTATATCATTCCGATGCCCTAAGTTGGGAGAGTATACGATGATTAGGCACTTGGACCATTAGGGGCTCCTCGTTTTGGAGAAGGAGCCCGAGAGCAAAAAAGTAGACAACAACAAACCACTGTTCTAGCAGCGTAGGGTTCAGGGTTTAGGGGATCCGTAAACTCGGAGAAAAAACTAACCCCTATGCCCCGAATGCAAAATATGCTCGAGCTTCGGAGTTCGCCCAGCCTCGTCGTGCTCTTCGAACTTTTCCTGGATGCCAGGGAACCTTGCCGAACGCAAGGAATTCTCTGCATTAGGGTCCCAACTGAATATTTTGTAGCACAGGGAACTCCAGAAAGTTGGAATATGGTTTCATGGTAGGATACCTTATAATTTACCATACAAGGGCTAGGATAATCATATTCCAACTTTCTGGCTTTTACTTTATACCCTGAGGCTCCGAGCCGGGTCAAGGGCTTTCTGAGGGAGGGTTTGGGCTTTGGGGGCTGAGGTTTGGGATGTTGCCATGCCACTACGAGGGTCTAAGAGCCTTAGGGTACTGAATTATTGCAACCTAGACCCCCAAAAGTAGGTAAAATAATGGACCAAAACCAATAACCGGCTATTATTCTACATAGTTTCGGGGTCCAGGAAGTACCCTAAACCCTAAACCCTTAAACCCCAAGCCCTGTCAGCTTTAGGCCGGTGCCAGAGCTCACGGGCCACGTCCGAGCCGCGGCGATCTGGCGGCGTGTTTACAGGGCAGCTCTGGAGGTTTAGGGTTTTGGGGCTTTAGGGGTTTAGGGTTTAGGGGTCAAGGGTGTAGGGGTTTCGGGTTTAGGGGTTAAGGGTGTAGGGGTTTAAGGGTTTAGGGTTTGGCGTTGAGGTGTTTGGGGGTTTTAGGGCTTGCTCCTTCTACGGATTCCGAAAAAAAGGAAGCTTTTTCTAGGTTTCCTTGGAGGATTCCTTCAGAAGGCCTCGATAGGGTCGAGTGGAGTTCCTGTGGGGATTCTACTGACTCTAACCGGTTCAAAGGTAAAAGCCAGAAAGTTGGAATATGATTGTCCTAACCCTTCTATGGTAAATTATAGGGTATCCTACCCTGAAACCATATTCCAACTTTCTGGAGTTCCCTTTATAGGGTTTTGAGGTTGAGGCGTTAAGCGTGTGCGGTATGGGAGCTGAGGGCTTAGGGTGTGGGATAGGTGGGGTTCAGAGCCACCCTGTTGTAGAGGGGCCCTTAGGTGCGGCGGCTTTGACATTCGTTGGAGCTTATATTGTTAGGAAAAACAACCACCTTTACGTGCCAACATAAACAAAACAAACTCTCTCTGCATTTATACATACTACATAAGTATCATGTGACAACGGCCATTAGAAGGATAACGGCCATGCCAGCGTCACAGATGCCGCAAACAGACAGCTCTTCGTCCTGGAGCACTTCCTGCATGAATCGCTGGCATAACAACAGAATAGGGCTTCTCCAGAATGGCCGCGCTCAGGCGAATATTCTATAAGTGCAGGCTCAGGGATTCAATTTGATCTAAGACTCTCATCAACAGCAGCAGCAGCAGCAGCAGGAGCAACCATGATGCTCTGAACAATTACTCGCGCTACCACGCTATCCTTATCCGTGCCACGATTAGGTATGCGTATGACAACTGCTACCGCTGGACATGCGACATACGACTGCTGTCACGTTGATCTTGCGATTGCTGTTGCCATGTTTCAGCTCACACCCATGTCAATGTGTTGCTTCTAATTCATGCGACTGCTTCTGACCGGTCGCGTTGGGAGTACGAACATGGAGTAGAGGTATGAATGGACGAATAGTGCCTTCGTGCCAATAGCAAACATGCGCATAATTCATACTACCAGGTCACCATCACCATCAGCATCACCACCATCGCCATCATCATCATCATCATCATCATCATCATCAGTATCATCCTCGTCATCGTCACCAGAGTCATCGTCCTCATCATCACCACCACGATCGTCTTCATCACAATCATCATGGCAATGACAGCATTCATACCAGCGGCGATTCTAGTGGTGACCCGCGCTGCGACCACCGTAACCGCACCCTTCGTTCAAGAGTCGACAACATCGAACCCATTCTCATGAATCTGGCGAGAACGATCTTGAATACCAACAACATCACCACCAGCACCCCCGGCCAGCACCAGCACCAGCAGCACCACCACCGCTTCTACTGACTAGTCTCACTAGTATCACTGTCATGACTGTTGCTACTGGTGTTGCAATTGTTACGATTATTATGGTAGTCGCGATCATTACGAATACTGGGTGCATTTGTCACTATTGCAGTTATCAGTCCCAATACTATCATTATTCTTCTGTACTATTGATACAATCAGTAATAATTGGCAAGATGCAAAAACCTTAAGGTTGGAATCTCAGAAAGCCTGAGCAGTACCCTAAACCCTAAACCCTAAAACCCTAAACCCTAAACCCAGCCCTGGAGCCTAAACCGCAACCATCTAACCCTTGTACCCCAAACCAAGAGGCCGCTGGCTCAACACCCCTACCTGTAGTCTCCATTGTAGTTCCTTTTTTTGGTTTAACCAATTCTAGACCCAAGAGTAACCCAGGCATAAAAACTGCACAAATTATAATAATTACAACTCGAAATTAGGCGGGTGACGTCGCGGATAATTTCCCGTAGCGGTCGCTATTTAATTTCAAATTCGAAATTAGCGGGCTTGGGGCTGTGTGGCTAATGGGAGGAGCAGCAGAAGTGGCAAGCCGTCAAGTCAAAGCAGTCGCAGTCGTCCGTCACCGTACAAGTGACAGTAGTAGTAGTACTAGTAGTAGAAGTAGTGGTTGTAGTTGTAGTAGTAGCAGTGGTAGCTCCAGCAGCAGTAAAAGTCGTAGCAGTCGCAGTCGCAGCATAGCAGTCGTAGCAGCAGTAGCAGCAGCAGTAGCAGCAGTAGAAGCAGTAGAAGCAGTAGTAGTAGTAGTAGTAGTAGTAGTAGTAGTAGTAGTAGGTGTAGTAGGTGTAGTGGCAGTCGAAGTGGTCGCAGTAGTTGTTGTAGAAGAGTAGAAGTAGTGGTAGTAGTAGTAGTAGTTGTTGTTGTAGTGGTGGTAGTAGTAGTAGTAGCAGTAGCAGTAGCAGTAGCAGTGGCAGTAGTAGTAGTAGTAGCAGCAGCAGCAGCAGTAGTAGTAGTAGTAGTGGTGGTGGTGGTGGTGGTGGTGGTAGTGGTCGTTGTGGGAGTAGAAGCAGAAAGACTGCTTTTTTTTTTTTGCTTTTTTGGTTGCGAGCTCAGATTCCCAAGCTGTCTGTCCCCGTGCAGTCAATTTGGACTGACACTCAAGACAGCAATGTCAGGGATCCGGCAGTCCATCTTTCTTTTTTTTCTTAGGCGGAGACAACTCCGCATAAATCTCGGAAAGCTGCACATTGTCAGCTGCCACCATCTGTACAGAAGCATCCCCACTTCGCACAAGAAGTCTGGCCTTGTTGGACTGTGTGAGCTGAGCGACACGCTTCTTGCGTTTGTAGTTTGGCCGAGGCTTCCCCTTGTCGCTCCTTGGAGCACGCCTCCGGCGCAAAGCCGTCCGTCGCTCTGTGGCGCTGAACCTGCCCAGGACCCGTTTGATGAAGCCGCTGGCCCTGGCTTCCTTGACAGGCCTTGCGCATGCCCCGATCAACAACTGTTGTTGCAAGAGTGGCGCCGTGGAATCGCATCCCAAGTGCTTCCTTTGGCTGCGAAAAAAGCACTATCTGGATCAGAAAGGGTCTTTTAATGGGGAGTGCGAAAAGAGCACTATCTGGATCAGATAGGGTGTTCTTTGGGACTGTCACAAACATGTCCGCCAAGCGGCTTGTACTCCTCAACAGTTGCGAAAGCGCGCTCACATGCAGCACTCTGTGGTTGAATAACCAGGAACGAGGCGATGATGTCACGTGCCACGGCATCGGATTCACTGCTGGTCATGTGGGACAAGACTCGAAGCCACACCTCCTTGGATCTTGCCGTCTTGAGAGTGCTGTCCTCTGAGATCAAGGAGTCCCGAATGGCAAAGGCTGCTCGAAGCTGACTCACCAGCACCTGCTCATCCACCTTCCAAAATGTTGCAAGTGCTTTGGCGCTTTCCACCAGCTCTGGCTGTTTGAAGGACCATCGCGGAGAAAAGATTTGGTGAGCCAGCACCAAAGGCACATCACCAAACCGCACCACCAAGTTCTCCATCGTCTGTTCCGCGAAGGAACGTATTGTCCGAAAAAGTTCTCTGATATCGGCAGGTGACCCCAAATCCTTCATTTCGCACCAGTATTCCTTGGAACTGCCACCAGTAACATCGTATCGAAGCCGAAGCTTGGACCCCCGCATTGCCCGATACTCAGCGCAGCACTCTTCAATCTTGCTTTTCCCAGCAGCTACTTCCCCTGAATCTGTTGCCAAGGCATAGGCGCTGACAGATTCTTTCTCACAATACCGGGCCAGTTCACATTTCAACCTGATGGGCACCCGCAAGCAATCCTGCAATCAAAACCTGGGCCTCTAGAGAAATACTGCTCAATCAGGAAAAGCCGCCTGCTCACACTGGTCGCAACTTCATCCAAAGAAATGTCACCTTCTAACGAGTTTTTGCAGGCACTGCAAAGGGAAAGGATGTCAACGACGGCTGCCAACAACACCTTTGTCGGCCATGAGCACAGTAGCAAAAACATCCATCTCACAGTCTTCTTGCTTTCCTTCTCGCAGTGATGCGAGAAAGCATAGTGGAGGTGAGCCAAGACAGCATTGAAGGACCTGTACAACTTCTTCATTGGAGCTAACTGGCTCAGCCATCTAGTTTTGGCAACCGCCAAAGAACTCAGGAGTGGCTCTGATGTGACTTCGCTCCAAAATTGAAGGTCTATCTGACACGCTGGATGCTGCTTCACATGCCGGAACAATGTGGAAATCACACTCTCAAGGCTGTGCAATGACTCTCCTTTGTACGCAGCAGAAACTGCCAGGTTGAGTCGATGAGCAGCACAGTGAATCGTTACGAGAGGATGCTCCACCCACTTCCGCAGCTCCGCTGCGACATTCTTTCCGCTAATGTTTTCCATGCTCCTCATGGTTCCATTCAAGGATGCCCCATCCGCAGCCATCGCCACCAATCTCTTTGTGCACACGCCCCACTGCTGTAAGACCTGTGGAACAGCAGAACAGGAACCGAGAGGGCCCTCCTATCGGATTTGCACCTATAACACAGAAAATCACCTCGTAGTCGGCCTATCTGAACCAGATAGTGCTTTTTGGGTGCTTTCAAGTGGATCTGACCTTTGTAGCCTGCACTCCTGCAAAAACAGCCTATCCGGCCCAGATAGTGCTCTTTTCGGATTTATGGATTCTCTGCCTGCTTCACTACGTCCGCAACATCAGACGCTTCCAGACCTGGTAGCATGTGATAGGCGACAGGAATGGTCTCTCGCCGTTCTGCGCTGACGTCCAAGTACGTGAGCAGAACCACCAACTTCGCATCCTTTTCATCTATAGACACGCAAAGAGCTGGGCTCTGGCTCAACTTTTGCATCACATCTACCCGCAACTCTTGCCAGATCATGTCTCGGATTTGAGATAGGATTTCTGGACCATCGTGTCCACCCGAAACATCGTCTGTCAACATCTGCCCAAACTCTATCATTTCTGAGAACACTGAACTTGACCACCCACGTTGACAGACAGTGTAGCCTGCCAGCACGTGGGGTAGGAAAGGCTGGACCTTGAACGGGCTCTTGCTCGGACTCCGTTGGTCCGAACCTGTTTTCGAGCTTTTCGTTGGAGAAGCCTCCACCGACGTGCTGCTATTTCCCCCAGCAGCCGTCGGCGTGCTTGGGACATTCCCTGCTGCCCCTGCTCTGGAGATTTCACATTCCTGTGGTGCAAGACCGCTGCTACTTTCACAGGCCAAGGCTTCCCCATGCACGCGACACGAGGTCTCGTGGCTCAGAAATGTTCTTTTGTACAGGTACCGCCCCGGCACAAAGGTTCCGCTTGCTAGACCTGACTTTTTGCGCTTGGTTTCAAAAGCCATGCAAATGCGGCAGCCAAGGCCCGACTCAGTGAGACTCAACCAAGGAATCTGAGACCTGTAGGTGTCGTATGCTTGGCGACACTTCTCCATCGACTCTTCGACAGGCTTCTCCATGCAGCACAGTTGTCTGCATGCAACAAGGGGAAGAACTTCTGATCTAAACGGGGTGAAAGGACTTTGAACCGAAAACCTCACTCAGAAGCAGATTCTAAGTAGATGCTTCCCATTCTTACGCATTCATCGACAAAAACAGCCTATCTGACTCGGATAGTGTTTTTTTGCTCGTGTACCACTGCTCCCATCTCCAAGGAGCCTTGTTCAACACTCCAACCCTTGCCATGCGCAGGCAATGGCCGAAAGGGCCCTATCTGACTCAGATAGTGTTTTTTTGCTCATGTGCCGCTTCCAGTGTTACTTTACGCACAGGCAACGGCCAAACAGCCTCTGACTCAGACAGTGTTTTCTTGCGCAAGCTTTTTTTTCCGCTGGGCATTCGTCGCCGCCCAGAGTCCTCACAAGCACAGAACCGACACTCTCCAGGGCTTGAGCTCTGAGGTTTGATGGGCCGCCAATTTAATTTGTCAGCAAAATGTCCTGAATGTGAATCCGTCCACGGTGCTGCAGAGCCTGGTGGCAGGTTTCGTTTTTTTTAGTTTGAGAAACACGGTTCGGCTTTCGGCCCCGCTTGCGGTTGCTTCGCGCAGTTCAATGCATTTAAGGTTTTGATCTTTGACGGGTGTGTAGAAAGCACTCGACATCCAACCAAACATTTAAAAGCCCACGTTCAAACACAAAGCTTCTTCGAAGCAACTTCTTATGAAATTCTGGCCAAACAAACAGTTCACCAACCGCAGCATCGACAAGAGTTCCTGTGTGGTATGCACAGCGGTAAAAATACAGAAGCATGAACACCTTAACGACTGTGCGCATCCAGAGACTCCAATATCCCTTAATTATGGAATATACCTTCAAAATTAGTTGGATCCCAATTATGATTTTTGGAACATTCCTTAATTCAGGCATATTGGAGTCTCTGGGCAATGCACATATGCATACACTCGGAACAGGCATGTCAGGCGTATCTGTACATACATCGATAGTATATGCAGATTAAATAGCACATCATTAAAGATATGGGTAAACGCGAACGAACGACACGACAGCAGGAGGAGGACGTGGGCCGCAGCTCACGCAAGACCTCCCCCTGCTGGCAAAACCTACGAGGCGGGCGAACGAGGGTTAGGGCTTCTTGAGGGTCCAAGTAGATATTGCCTGTGAGAAAGCCCGAAAGCCTCTCAAGAGATCTACAAATAAATATAGATAAAAACAAATGTAGGTTTCAATGTACCTTATAAATCAACTGTACCGTTTTCTAAACCTTCAGGTTCCACGCGGAATAATCCCCCTAACGAACCCCTAGACCCGAAACCTTCACCCCCTTGTGGACCTCAAAGCACAAGGCCCCCGTATGGGCCACGAAGCTGGTGTTGGGATCGCAATCCTTCGTGCTCTCTCCGGCGGAAACGTGCTCCGGTTTACTTACAAATTACGGTTTAGGATTGATGATTGGCCGGGGCTTGGGGTGACCCGTAAAATAGAGAGCGCTGCGAACAAACCGCGCTTTGGAAGCCCATCAGACTGTTAGAAGCAGAGTTAAATGCACTCTAAATGGAGCTATCATTGTGATTAGATTTGTTTGGGCTCTTCATGGCTTCAGGGTTTGTGTGGGGGGTTGAAGGCCGTGGTGGGCGAGAGGATACTATGATTCATGCTATCCTACGGCTCCATGTACCGCTATAGTAGATGCTTAAGCCTTAAAGGGGTCCCTATGTAGGTACTTTACGGCTTAAGTATATACGATATGGGTACATGGAGCCTTAGGGCGGAAGTAAATGCCTCTAAGAGACAAAGAAGCGAAGCCCGGAACCACTTGAAGGCTCACAGCCGGAGCCGCAAAGGACCTGTACGCGTTAACCCTCCCTTAAATCCTAACCGTGCAAAAGGATACCAGGACAGGGCTCAGCTATGCCGCCTGCCGCACCAAGTCTAGGACTTTTGCTTCGATTCTGAAGCGTGCTCAGGGGTTTAGGAATTAGGGCGTAAGGGTTCAGGGGTTTGCGCTGTTGCAGCCGGAAACACGAGTCTGATCTATCCAAATATATGTAAATAAAAAATGTAAACGTCTCCATATGTTTACGCCAACTTCTATATTGGTATGCACACCCACTTGCTGAGGTATGCCTATTTTGTTATGAAACGCACGAACGGACGAAACGGCAGCAGGAGGAGGACGTGGGCCGCGGCTCACGCAAGACCTCCCCCTGCTGGCAGAGACCTACGAGGCAGGCGAACGAGGGTTTAAGGCTTTGAGGTGATTAGATTTTTTAGAGTAGCCTGTCCCTGCTCTTTTGAGCAAGCAAGTCTTAATGACCCCAAGTATTGCGTTGTCAATGCAAAGGAACTGTTTAGCAAACTGTCTTCCGAAACCCTCAACTTGGCGTAAACTCCAAACCCGCAGCCCCTATCTCCCTGTCCGTCACCTGCTGATGTTCGAAGTTGCGGCTCTTCGATCCTCCACAGGCTCGTGGGGTTCGGCTTCAAGCTTCAAATTGTGTGCTGAAGTTCGCCCGTTTTCAAGGCACTGCGTGCACTCAGTCGCGGTGCAAATGCCTTAGCATCGCAAAGTCCTTTGGCATCACAGTCACGCGCCGAGCGTGATGCGCAAGTGCCGAAGTGTCTGCAAGGTGGTCCACCAAGTGCCATTCGGCCGCCGTTTGCAGCGCATTCAAGCTGTCCGTGCTGAAGCGCACGTTCTCCATGAGGCCCTCTCCAATCTCGCGCACCACAGCTGCAAATGCGCTCTTCGGGATCAAGAGCTGGTCTGCAGTTTTGCTGCTCTGCAGCTTCTGGATGGTTCTCATGACGCTCGCCACCCTGCAACAGGGATACAAGGTAAGACTGACCCCAATATTTGAACAAGTTTCCCTAACCCCTAAACCCAAAACCCTACACTCCCATTTAGCCTGCTGCCCATTCTAGCGTGGTCAGTGCGAGGAGATGGTCTTGGTCGCCTTATCGTCTTGCGGAGCTCTTCATCCGCAGGAAGGTCCATAGCAAGTTCCTCGCTCGTGATATTCAAGGCAGTGTTTATCGCCTTGTCTTCCTCCTTTCGAGCCGCACGGAGTTTCGCTCTAGCAAGCACCGGCTCTAAAGGGGCTTCAAAAAAAGGCCAAGAGGGACGGAAGTACTGTGTCCCAAAGCAAGATAGGATGGTAACATAACCGGAAAGCTCTCCACATCTCACTTTCCTGCGCACAATGCCACTGGACAGCGTCTCCGGTGGCTCCAAACATGTGACTTCGAAACCTGTTGTCAATCGAAGCAAGACTGGTGAACAGATGCTTGGGCCCTCGTGCAGCCCTGTTTGGACAACTGCACACTCCAAGACTTCATTGCATAATGTCTCGATGGCGGAAATTCGGATGCCATGACCATGATCGGTAGAGAGGTCGTTGCAAAAGTCTGAGATGTCCGTGTTGGCAAGCTCGGGCGGACTGCGAGGAGCATGAGGAGTCCGATCTCGACTGACCGCCGTAGTGCGGGATTCGCCCAGGCCGAAACACTTGTCCCACCAAGCCGGTATATGCTGTTGCAGAAACCTTGGCATGGTCGGAATTCCAATAATCCAAAACAAGCCTATCTGGGCCACATAGGCCGAAACCCAAGCCCAACCCCAAAACAAGCCTATCTGGGCCAGATAGGGCGTTTGGTGTGGTGTCGGAAATCACGAAATTGACCGAAAACCACGCCACAGAAGCCAAACAAGCGTGGAAAATCACGAATTTGGCCACAACCCAAGCCTAAAAACACAAAACAAGCCTATCTGGGCCAGATAGGGCGTCTTTTTGCAAAACAAGCCTATCTGGGCCAGATAAGGCCCTTTTGGTGTGGTGGGAGTCGAAAAGCACAAATTGGGCCGAAAACCAAGCCCCAGAACCCAAAACAAGCCTATCTGGACCAAATATTTTTTTTTGCGATGATTTTGCTGCAACCCAAGCCCAAAAACACAAAACAAGCCTATCTGGGCCAGATAGGTGTCTTTTTGCGAAACAAGCCTATCTGGGCCAGATAAGGCCTTTTTCGTTTGGTGGGAGTCGAAAACCACGAATTGGGCCGAAAACCAAGGGCCAAATAAAGCTTTTTTGCGGTGATTTGGCTGCAACCCAGCCCAAAAACACAAAACAAGCTTATCTGGGCCAGATAGGGCGTTTTTCTGTAAAACAAGCCTATCTGGGCCAGATAGGGCGTCTTTTCTAACAAGCCTGGTCGGAAAATTGACGGGCACAGCAGGTAATCTCTCGCTTTGATCCAACGAACACAACAACACATTGCCAAAATCAATCGAAGTTGCTGGCAGAACGTGTCCTTCGCGACAATGCCGTTCTCCGCATTGTCTTGCAGCCAGTTGGGCGGCAGGCCTGCAGCACGGATGACCTCACCGAATCGCTTATACCGGATCTCGCGTGGCGTGCAAGCAAGAAGCACGATTCGAGTGGAGTTGCCGTAAGCCTCCGCAATGCTTGTACTTGTGACCTCAACTCGGTCTAAGCTGTAAAGAAGCACGTCTTCCACATTCAAGCCGATTTGGTCTGCGACGCGCTGCTGCACCTGAGCGAACGTTCTGGCAATGGTGCGCAACGGGAGTTGACCGCTCAGCAACACCAAAATGTCGCGTCCGGCCCGTGGGCCCGGCACTGGCATGCCGCCCACTTCATCGAATATTTGCTCCAGATCCATGGACTCGAAATCTTGCTGCTCTGCAAGTGGCTCAGCCATGGACTCATCTTGCTGCTCTGCTAATGGCGCAGCCTTGGACTCTACATCTTGCTGCTCTGCAAGTTGCTCAGGCACAGGTG
>CAJNDT010003546.1:60000-105000 GCA_905221615.1 Symbiodinium sp. CCMP2592
TTGGAGTTGGTGTTGTATTTTAAACCCTAAACCTAAAGCCCTAAACAACTATGATAGAACACAGGGAGGGCGAATACTGGTGTTTATGAAGGCTGCATCCAAGAACGGGAGGTTGGCGGATCCCATGCTGCAGGTGTTTAGGGCCGGTTCAGCGAACAGTCTAAACTGGAAACACTTAAAGGTTTAGGGTTTAGGGTTCAGGGTTTAGGGTTTATAACTCCTGAAGAGGCCATAAAACCATGTGATTCCGTGATGATGGTCGCAAAAGTAAGGCCCAAATCCCAGGGTGGCAAAGCATGCTGTCCTGCGTCACTCTGCTGCGAGCCCTTCAAAGTCAGGGTGTCAGATATCAGAACTTTCCCTCAGGGCTCCCCAGACACGGAGGGCTTCATCTCCAACCTATCGGCCCTTTAGTCTAGAGCAACCTCCACAAAGTTGGAAAGCGAATTAAGGACAAATAGTGCTGGGATTCCCTATACTTTACTCTTAGGGATTGAGGCTATCGGGTTTCCAACTTTTTGGCTTCTACTGTATACACTTTCGAAACTCACAAAACTCACAAGAAAAATCAAACACAAGCGTCCTTGAACCGGGAAGAACAACAATCCAACAAACAGACGCCTGCAACACACACAAGAGCCAACACAAAACCAAAGGCAACGGCAAGCCCTGGACCCCAATCTCCTAAACTTCCCCCTGACTCCACATCCCCACCTCCAACAGCACCCAACAAAACAGCAAACCCAATAAAATCCTATCCCTAAGGCTCCATGTACCCATATAGTATGTACTTAGGCCTTAAAGTACCCATATAGGGACGACTTTGGAGCTTAAGTATCTACTATAAAGGTACATGGCGCCTTTGGGTATTCGACCTCTACAAGGCGCAGAAAGCGCGCCTTGCTAGCTGAAGCCAAGTCGAGGGAGTGCTCCGGCCCGAGGAAATGAATCACCTCGGCGAGGGAATATGAAAATCCCTAAACCTTAATTCTTATCCTAAGCGCTGTTATAGAGCCGTCATGAAAATATTGTGCCTAAAGACCCCTTGGAGTTTGATTGGAAGAGAAAAGGAAGATATGTTCCTAAGAGCATTAAAGATATAGTGGCCCGAACAGGGTTTTGGCAACGGGGCTTGGGGTATAGAACTTGTACCATAGCTATAATAAGGAGCCCTGGGCAATCGTGCTGGTAATACTTCAGCCTTCTACGTTACCCTAAACCCTAAACCCAAACCCTAAACCCTAAGGTTAGGCTTTGCGGCTCCAGGGCTTGAGACTGCAGGCTTTGAGGGTCTGGGTTCGGGCTTACGACTTCAGATGGGGGGGGGGTTTGGAGACTTGCTGTTAAACAACTCTCAAAACCCTAAATTTAAAGCCTAAGAACAATCTAAGAAATGAGCCTTAAAGACTTAGATGTCCTCGTTGAGGTCACACGCGCAACCAACTGGAGTTGGAGTGCTTGCACAATCTATCGGCTTGCGCTGCAGACAAGAAAAGAAAGAGTAAGCACAGCGCGAAGAGCTTCGCGAACTCGAAACAGGATTGGCAACCTAAGCTGGCACTTGGCAGGATGGCTCCAGGCTTCTGTGGCATCGTGTCTAGGGTTCAGTGTGCAAACTTGCTGGATACTGGGCCAGAATGAAGCTCTGTTGCAAGAGGCCACAGAATATTGTTCAATCGAAAGTCTCAACAGGTCATGGAGCTAAGGGCGTAAATGGGTAAACCCCCTAAACCCTGAAAGCCCTTTCCAGAAAAAATTGCTATCGAAAGTCTCGACAGGTTTAGGGCCTGGGGTTTCAGGATAACCACCACAAACCCTTGCAGCTCGTTTGCAAGAGGCTCCAAAAAAGTGGTGACTCGAACCTCTATAGGCTTAGGGCTATCGGCTTAGGGATTCACACCCTATACCTTAAACTCCCAACATAGCAACAAGTGTGGACAATGTGCGGAGCATCACGCGCAAACGCTTCGAGCGAGGCAGGGCCGAGGGGTGCTGGATAAACCGTTTCACACCAGCTCCCCAAAACTTAAGGTTTAGTGCTTTTGGGTTTTTAGGCATTCGGGGTTTAGGGATGCAGGGGTTTCGGATTTAGCGTTTTTCGGGGTCACGCACTTCAAATCGCAAAGCAAAGCGAAACATTGGATACCCAACATGCGGAGATTCGGCTCTGGGACCAGCGTTATTGGGGCCTGAATACGTAAACAGAGTAGAGTTTAGGGGTTTAGGGTTTTGAGGGTTTAGGGTTTAGGGTTTTGGAGCGTTTTCTGCCATATCGTTATGACAAGGAACACTAAGCGGCAACATTGCAGTCCCCTTGTAATGGGCTTCTTAGGGACGAAACAAGAAAAGTGTCGCTCACTAGGGCTCCTGTTTCGAGTTTAGGAAAGCTTAGCTAGAGCTGGCCCGTTTTCTGGACTTCCATCTGTTGTCTTTAGGGAGGGTTCTCATAGAGTTTAGGGTCCTAAGTACCAACTCATACGAGAACTACAAGGCCTCTAGAATGCTTCATACGGTTGATGAATTTTAAATCCTGCATTACCCATACTAAGGAAAGTACCATAGTTCCCGTAGTTTAGGGTCATTAAGGTAATGCAGGGTTTATATCATCAACAGTAGAAGGCCTTGTAGTCCTAAGGCCCAGATACCGAGTATATCAGGCTGTTTCTCAAGGGCCCAAATCCAAAAGCCTGGTGAGAACCTCAAGACTCAGGAATGATAGTGCAATCTAGGGGCCTTAATTTTTTACCCACATTCGTTGTAAGCCACACGAGCCTCCGAACGTCAGCGACACAGTTGGTCGGAAGTGATTAACGACAAAAGCATGCAAAAGACTCTACGCTGTTCGTCAGACTATCTTATCCCACAACGGAACAACAACCGCGGAAGGCTTCACCCGCTTCGCAAGAGGTAGCTGCGAGAATTGCTCGGCAATAGTCAAGCACCCAACCATAATGCGATCCTTATGGCAAAACTCTCTGCTCGCGGTAAACCCACTAAGTGCCTTGAACCCTCGACCGAAGGACCTGAGGTGGCGCAAGCCACTGACTGCAGGGCACACAATGCCGTGATGCTTCAATACATGTAGGAACCCGTCCCGAAATCTTCGCGTCAACACACCCATAGTCATGGATTTGTTAAGGAAGCTAGCCTGGAAACCGAACGTAAAGATGTATTCAAGCATCACTGCAACCCATGTGCATCTGTCGGCTGTTTGCTTAGTGCCCCATCGCCATTTGTCTTCGCAAACAAACCGCGTAAGGGAAGCTAACACATCGTCGCTAACCGCACACCCTCTTAACTTCAAAGACGGGACACCTTGTGGCACTAAGTACGGGGACTTGGTCCCTATACACTGGAGCGCTGCGCTCAACGACGGGTGAACTCTCCACACATTGACATGCACACTAGCAGGGGGAGCACAACCTTGAGTGATGGCAGCACAAAACTTCTCTTCTGCAACGCCAACCCGATACATACAACATGCTCCATTGCACCCAACAGACCGTTTACTTCGCACCCGCGCTGCTGGAGGACAAGCGCAAACCACCGACTGTCGAAGACCCGTATTACCTATCCAGGATTGAGGGTCGCAGTCATAATTAAAACCACCTGTGAAAAGCTGCTTGCGTAGCTGCAAAGTGGCAACAAGATGACTCTGTATATCGCATGCCCTCGAAATGTACGGCTGTAGTTCCTGTACTTTTGCCTTGAAGGCTCGCGATGCCAAATCCCGGGCCAATTTGTCAGCACGCGCATTATTCTCAGTGAAGAAAGGCGCTTGGATGGTATCACTAACACTTCGATGAGCAGCAACTTTGACCACATCAATGGAAACCCCCTCACGTTTCCAAACTTCTTCCAAGAAACATAACCACAAGTCATGGTTATCAAAAGTCGCGATGTCCTCAAGCCTATAGCCATCGGCCTTCAAAGAACAAGCTCTATTGACCACGTTCGCGCAATCAGATGCGATACGGACCGGTCCGGTTGTGAGCTTGAGAGCCCATACAACTGCATATAGCTCTGCTCTTTGCGACGTGTGATCATCTCCTGGAAGCAAAGTCACCTGCTCTAATTGACCTGGGATTACCACTGAAGCTGCCGAAGTACGGAGATGTTTCCACGTCTCGTGAAAGGCACTGCCGTCCACAAAAACTGGAACTTGAGTTTCTACTGTGCTTGTAACATCCGGAAACGTGACTTCTGATGAATACGATTGCGCAGCTTCGCTTGGCATGAACATGATCCCGGTCGACCATGATAACAAACTTTCATTACCACGAACTGGTCGCGATTCAGAGTAACAAGGGCACTCAACAAACAGATGTTGATGAGTTTCACGAACATCGCATTCAGGACAAACATCCGTATCAACCAACCCTGCTGCCGCTAACCTAGGGCCTGTGTAGATTGCCCCTGTCAATAAGAGATCAAGAACAGCTTGAGCGTGACTGAAATCACACGGAAGCCGATTCAGAAAAGGCTGCACAAACTTGAAGGTTTCTTCCTTATCGAAGGCGCCGTCTAACAGGAATCGAGTGAGAAAGATATCAACATTTAAGTTCTCAGGCTGCGTTGGGCAGTCATGTCTATCCCTCACTTGGGAAATTAGGTATCGACGCACAGCAAACCCAACACGCTCCTGAAAAAACTGGTTACTCCCAGAGTCGAGGCCAAAGAAAGAGCCGTCTGGCAACTGCAACTTTAGATTGTCTGGGTCATGGATGTCCCACTGCAACTCCCTACAAAGAAAAGCCACAACTGATGCGATGCCATTGCTAGTCTGCGTCACTTTGTTTTTCAAAGGTTTGGCCCGATGCAAGATTTTGATGACTAGTGCGCGGTTTTTACGTGACATCTTGCGCAGCCTACCAAACGTGTGGAGAGCCCATTTCCCGAAAGGGTCGAGAAATGGATCCTCCCTCGTAGCTAGGGTAAGGAAAGGGGATCGCACGCGGTTTCGTTTTGGGACGATGCACTTAACCACTGCTGCTCTAATACTTCTCATGCTTGCGGCTGAAGGGGCTTGAACCTCAGATCCATAAACCCACTTTGAGTGCGCATTTGCATGGACATGAAACTGCTTTTGTTTAGCAGGAATGGGTAACGTAGCAATCTTCTTCAAAGTTTCGCAGGCTTTACGGGCTTTGTTATTCTGAGCCGCTGGTTTTTTGGAACCTTTAAACCCTTGTGCAAAACCCAAGGAACGCACATTGCTCTTAGATTGGTATTGCCGACCAACATCCCTCAGAAAGCGTTTTGCTCGAGCCTTTCGTTTGGCTAACACCGCTGTTTTTTCACCATTAATGACCTGACCAACTGCACTATCAAACTGCTCAGCTTCGCTAAGGGCATGTTTCAACTGGTTTTCGTTATCGGCGCCCGTCCAAAACTTCGCATCATCGATAAAAGACCTGAACGTGATGGCCGGACAGACACCCTCAACATGCTTAGCGAACACAGCATACATGGAGTTCACCATAAGAATACTGAGACTGCAGCCTTGAACAGCAGAGTTGGAACACATCACTCTGCTACCGAAGGCGGTGCCCAGTTTGAAAAACTTGACCTGTTGAGAATAGAACCCTAAAGCAGCTCGGTGAACATTCACGGGTAAACCAAGCCTCAGCGCGATTCCCAAACTGACTTGAGGAATAACCAAATCGAAGCACTTAAACCTATCCAGAAAAATACCCATCGTTTCTGAAGTGGTGTCATGCAAGTCAAGGGATAACTGCCACTCAGATTCTTCAGCATTCCTGCCGTGCAAACCTCCTATGAGACAAGGTGGAAACATGGAAGACTGCCATTGCATTAAATGCTTATATCGAAGGGATGACCAGAGGGAATACACAACGGAAGCCACCCCTATGCATCGCACATTCTTGGGCTCACTCATATCTACACCCTTTGAGATACTGGCTACGCTAATCAATCTAATGACCTGCGGCCACTTACCAGTAGCCTCAGCCAACCGCATTGTAAAAGCGAAGGGTACCCATCCACATGGGGGAAGCTGCTGAAGCTCCTTGACTTGCCATCCATCTAACCCTGAAGCTTTCAAATCAGACTTCTTTTGAAAGGCCTTGAACAACGCCTGATGATCAATTGGAGGAACAACAGCACCACAAGCCATACCGTCTATAACATGCTGGTATTTTGCATAGAACTCCTGCTCAAGCTGCTGGAAATTTTGATCGCGATGATGGTTGTAGATGGATTCCATGTGATCACTGAGCATTTCGAGCATCTGATTTGTGTCAGCCGTAATTCCCCCGTCGTTTGTACGGAAAAACTTAGGCGCTCCTACACGCTCCTGTTTCAAGTATCTGTGAAGGGCACGCTTGTCGCCGCGCGCGGCACGTTGCATGTTTTGTTTCCATTGTTGTATCCTAATGACTTTCGACTGCCGGTCAACACAATCAAGCTTAGTCAGAACCGTGTCTACGCACCGCTTGCAAGATGACAACACAGTTTCAGGAGAGGTAGAATCAACATCTAAATCACACTGCATGTTTGCACCCAGGCGCAATACGTTACGTGCAGTTGCATGTAGTTGCGAAACCCATTGCGAACTTTTACTTTGATCCCAGTGTTCAGCTTTCTTCCGAAGTTCGTGTAAGCACTTCAATACATGTTGGCCTATACGCTCATGTTTGGACAAATGCTGCTGACGAACCTGCTTAACTTTTCTAAACGCAGGAATCCTACCTCTCGTTGATGGGACAACCTGCTCCGAAATACGGTTTAACATACTCGTAGCAATCCTACACGCGACATCCCAAACATGCTCTACATTTAAATCCTCGGCCGCCTGAGCTAGCTCTTCAACGTAAGACTCCAAGATTTGTGAGCACAACGCCTCGCGCTCATCCCACTGTTGCTGAGAAGCAGGTTTGGGAGGCAAGTTCCATTTAACATGAGGCTTCGCGCACAACACTTCAGCGGAGAATGGTGCGATGTCAAGCGTCAAAATGCATGGACAATGGTTTGGGAGACTGGCATGCCTGTATACGGACACATCCCTAAACAAAGGCAGGGCATGTTTATTTAGAAGAAAGTAATCAATCCGTGTTTTGCCACTACCAGTGAAACCTGATTTCCAGTCTGTTTTGGTAAATGTGGCCTCAACAGTCTTGCCCAATGCTGTCTGTTGTTCGTGATACACATCGAACCAATCATCAGACAACAACGCAGTAACCGTAGAGGGGTTATCAGAAGGTGGGGATTGGAAATCACCGCACACCACAACCGGTTTCGGTCCCAGAGAGGCAGCATACGTGAACAACACATCCATAATTTCAGCGCGCTGCGTGCTCGCTGCTGCGCCTGTAGGCAAATAACAGTTGATGACGTAAACACCTGCACCGCCGATAGCAATCCACAAGCATTGACAATAACATGCCAGGGAAGCAAACCCAGACCCGAAGGCAATATCAACACACTGACAACCACAGGAAATAGCAGCAACCCCCCCAGTAGTCTGCCTAAACCCAGAAGCATTACCGGTCAAAGCCTTCAGCTCCGGCTGTGGTCCTACATGCAGGTTCCAATCGTGTTTGCGGAATTTTGCGCAAAGAGACTTCGTCTCTGCAGCAGGTATTCGGGATTCTTGCATCAGCACGCACGAGGAATCACCCTCAACCCACGTACGAAATGAAATAATCTCATTCACGTGCTTGACACAAGATGTGACGTTTGAAATAACTAATTTGAAAGGTCCTTCTCCTTTGTAGCCTTTGCAAGGCACGAAAACCAACCACATAAAGCCGTGATGGAAACTACACTGGTACATAAGACGAACATTGAGCGCGCAGAGTCGCAGATCATGAGTGTTTCTCATGTAACTAACCGTTGCCTGGCCGTCACCACTACATGGATTCACACAATGGATATGACAAAGCCAGTTTCTGCAAAGGTGTTTACACACAGCCCTTGCAGACAAGTAACGAATTACAGGCCACTGTCCTGATTGAACACTCCCACACGAAGAATCTGACGGTCCATAATAGAGCTGCTTCACAGGCCAGACCAACAATGAGGCATGAGGAGTTTCTTGAGCAACCAGGTTTATGGCACAACACAAAGCTAACAATCGAGTGGCACGCAGCCTTCTTCTCCTCGCAAGTTTTCGCTTTTCGATGCGCGTATGGCACCTGCTGAAAGCTCGCGGACTGTGCTCGGAAACAATAACCAAACAAATAACGAGAGGGATGCGCCCATGAAAGTAAACAGCCCCCACAACAACAAGGAAACCAAGTTCATAGAGGTGGAGAAGAAAGTCAGTCAACCACTGCGATCGGAAAATAAGCCTACTGGGGGCTACTTCTTTTGCACCTTGCTTGGTGGCGAATTGGGCTTACTGGGAGAACTTGCCGCGGCAGAACTACTTCTGAGCTCTTGGATTGCAACCAACAAATTCTTGAAGCCATCATCCTGAGAGGCTTGAAGAGACTTGATCTGGGAGTTGGTTTCTTTTTGATTGGCCTCGAGGGTCCCAATTTGGCTATTAACTTTCATCATTTGTTGTTCCAGCTCCTGAACACGGTTAGCCAAACCGGTGTACGGAACTGCTAGTAATGATGGTCTGGGAGTGGGCACTGAAGATCCTCGTGACTCCGCGGTAGTCGGATGCGAACTTTGTGAAGAGGAACTCACGTTGCCATCAACTTTGTTAGGCCCACTTGCCCACTGACTGTTTTCACCTGACCGGGACACAAAAGCCTTGCGTGGCTTGCGTGCCTCATCTGATATGAGCAAATTTCCCAAACTGGTTGGGACTTTGGAAACGCCGGGCTCAACGTCACTTGCCACAATAGCCACTGCGAGTTCATTCACATGAAACACTCGAACTGGGATCACGTTCCATCCAAAAGCTCGGGTCACCTTGAGGATGTCGGGAAAGTTAACACCTGAAGGGAAACCAGAGATCCTGAAGTGTTTCGCAGCTTTCATTCCAATGTTTCCGTCGTCGAAGCGGGTGTCCCCCACATACCAGTGACTGCGCGCATCCTTGATGTGAGCATCCGCAACTCGGACATAGTAGGCCCCTTGCGTGGAAAATACCCCGAGGAATCCAGCCACATTTTCACCATACTTCACAACAGACGAAAGGTCATCACCCCCATTGTCAACCCTCAGAACCTCTAACCCGGGCTCTGGCGGATCAAACGGCCGCCTCGCAGCTCTAACTTGTACGGAGTTCTGACCGGACTTGCAGTAAAGCATGTCTCTGGATGAGGGTGGGATCATTGCTCTGCGCATGAAGTAGCCTGACTTCTCCACTACCCTGTTCAAGACCGTCTTCTCTCTGATGCCCGCGGCTTTTACAAGCGCCTCCACATACAAAGTGAACGCTGCAACACTGCCATACGATTTCCAATCAGCTTTTGATGCATCGCACTCACGAAGCTCAAAGTACACCGTAAGCTTGCTTTCATCACTCAGCTCTAAGGCACTGTCATCATGCGTCTTGCACAGGAAATCCGTTTCGTCAGACGCAGCATTCACCACTGTAACGGCTCTACTCTCGTCACTGTTACACACACCGTCCCGCAGCGTGAGTACCAACTGAGAGATCCTAGGCTCCTCGGTTCCTATCGCCAGCACCTTCTGCTTGACGAAGCCCTTCAATATGAAAGCCATGGGTTTCATAGTGCGAATGTGCATCATCTCCTGGAACTTCACGAAGGTAACAAATGATACACCTGTGGAGCTATCATGTACTTGATCGGCGGGCACATTGAGCAATTCAGAACAAGCCATACCAGTAGGCAACGACAGCTCGGAGCAATCTGCCAAGGTCAGACCAATTCTGTTCCCATTGCTCTCCCATGGGGCACGTTTCTGAAAGGAGTTCATTACTCGGAAGGAGGACGCATGACGACCAATACCACATGAGGCACCAGTGCAGGTAGACACTAGCCCGTAAGATAAAAGCACCACCAGTGCGATGCGAACGACACAAGCCAAGGTACCCATTAGTGCTTTCTACCTAAAGCCTTCCAGCTACACCACGTGGAGGTTGGTACCGTAGTAGACCCCAGAGGCCTCGCCTCAGCTCGATAGCCGAGACAGCTGCAATCTAGGGGCCTTAATAATTAGAATAAGGCTTTGGGGTAGATTATACTATAACTATAAAAACGAACCCCCCAAAAATAGTCTTGGCAATTATTTAGACCCTTATAGTAGGGTTCGGAGTTTAGGGGATATGATTTGCTCCTGTCCGCGGGAAGCTCTGAGAAAGGCTGCAAAAACTGCGGAGGAAACGCTGCAACGAAGCCCTAAACCCTAATCCCTAATCCCTTAACCCTAAACCCTAATCCCTAAACCCTAATCCCTAAACCCTAATCCCTAATCCCTAAACCCTAAACCCTAATCCCTAAACCCTAAACCCTAAACCCCTAAGCCCTAAACCCCTAAACTTCCGAGCACCTGACTATCCTCGATCTCCTTCGCATAGTCGTCGTAGTCTCCCTGCGCACGGAGTTTTGCCGGTCTTCAGCTCCCATACTGCGTACTCTTGATAAAAATGTTGATAGGGTTTTTGGGGTTTAGGGTTTAGTGTTTGATAGGGTTTAGGGTTTAAGGTTTAGGGTAATTATTCTACAGTTATTAAAAGGACCCCCCCCAAATGGTAAAGGTAATGATTTTAAGTCCCCTGTAGTAACAAGGATTGGGGTCTTCGGCAGGCCTTCTGGAGGTCTGAGGTTGTAAACGAATGTTACACTCCCCTCATGTATCCATGCACATCCTCCACCTCTACTTGAGGCGTGTCTGCAGATTCTATTGTTAACCCCCACCCTCCACTCCGCAAGCCCTACACCCTATATGCTCACGGTTACAAGGGGAACAAGAAGGCCAGGGGCCCCAAAATCCACACCGACGATGACTGCACTGCGCCTATGATCCCGTCAGTCGCCTTTGAGTCCCTACAGCCCTGTATAGAAGCCCCTTACAGGTAGGTAGTTCCTCTTCCATAATACTCCCATACGACCCCCTTTACCTTATAGGAGTGGTATGGGAGGCTTATGGGAAACTACCCACCTTATAACTACCCACCTGTAAATGTCTTAGACTGTACCCTACCCACCTCGGCCTCAAACCTAACGGTTCTATGTTTCACTTTAAGGGGTTTGCAATATCCGGGCCCCGACCCCAATCCCCGCTGCTGTATTCCAAACACCAAACCCTGACTCCAAACTTTGCCTGCAAATTCAATCACTGCAAAGAAAATAGTCTACGACCTTTCCACTATGGGGTACGGGGGGGGTACCGCTAAAGCTAAAACAGTAGGGTTTTGGGTGCCCAACCCTACACCGCTACACCCTAAACCCTAACCTTCAAGTCTCGAACTCTTCCACTATGCGGGGGGTTGGAATACTGAGTAATTGTATTCCAACTATAATAACTTCTTTCACCAAAACGATATACTACCCCATACAGCCCTGCAAGGCTGCGATCCGCTAACCCCTGAACCCTGAGCAACCCTACACCCCGAAGCCTAGGCCCGCCGAAACCCCTAAACCCTAAACAGCTAAACCCTAAACCCCTAAGCCCCTAAAGCCCCAAACCCCTAAGCCTAGGCCCTCAAGCCCTAAACCCTTAAGCCCTAAACTTTCAGCCCTACCTATACGACCAACTACCCTCTATGAGACCACAAATACCCCCTATTTGGCACCAGAAGTAAGGGGTCTTTTTGAAGCGCTAAGCCCCAAACCCCAAATCCCGTCATAGAACCCTTATAGAGCCCTTTAAAGGAGCCCCTGACCCCCTATAGATCCCTTTAACGGAACCCCTATAGATCCCTTTAAAGAAACCCCTAACCCCCCTAAGGAACCGTAAAACCTGAAACCTTAAACACCTGTACATCCCTTATACTATGGGAACCCTTTAAATGAACCCGAAAGAACCCCTAAACCCTACAGTAGCCCCACCCCCTAAACCCTAAACCCTCAACCCTAAAGCCCTAAAGTTTCAGCGCGGGCAGGACGCCTGATACTCGGAGCTTCGCCACTCGGAACTCATGGCGGAGGCCAGAGGCAGGCCGTTGAGCCTGCTTTCGGTGGCCAGGGGGGGCTTAAAGGGGGGCTTAAAGGGGGCTTAAGGGGGGTTTAAGGGTTTTAGGAACCCCCAGAATAGTATAGGTAATTAATGAGGCCCCTATATTATAGTACCCTTATAGATCCCTTATAGTAACCCTTATAGACCCCTTTTAAAGGAACCCTTAGGCTCTATGGCCTGGGTTCTGCGGTTTAGTAAGGCTTTCGGTGGCCAGGGCTTTAGGGGTTTTAGGGGCTTTAGGGGTTTAGGGGCTAGGGGTGTAGGGTTTAGGGATTTGGGCGTTTAGGGTTTAGGCGTTTATGGGTTTGCGGTTTAGGGTTAATGTTGTTGGGGTTTATGGCTTCCTTAGATCTGGCAGGTTTGTTGTAGAGCTTCGTGGCTTTGTACGACCGTACATGGTTCTACAAGGCTTTTGGAGGGCTGTACAAGGGCTCCGAAAGGGCTTTATAGACGAGCTCTACAAGGCTTCGATGATTCAGGTCTTATGCACTTGCACCAGGCTTTGTTGATGGGGTTCATGCAGGTTTTGAGACTTCCACATGGGGTTTTCGAGCTTCTTCAGAGCTTTTAGAGCATGTGGTATGAGGGCTTGGGCAAGGGTCTTGCAGGTTTGAGGATTCTATACTGAACTTAGAACCCTGGCAAAAATTATAATTTTAGCTGTTTCTTAGGGAGTATCATAACCAAAAATTAAAAAATATTTCTAAGTACCCCTAAGGATTGAGGAGCTTTTACAGGTGCAGATGTTCAGGTCCTTTCTTGTTCCAAAAGGGTTCTGAAAGGATGAAGCACTACAGGATTTATACGGGCTCTGTGGGCTTGTAGGATGTTGTAAGTAAGGGTACTTTTTTATCACGGTTTGCAACCCTAAGCCGAAAATCTAGGACTTCGTAGTGATTGGAATCACCTCTAAATTACGACTCTTCGTTCCTCAATGACCCTGGCCATATGCAAAAAAAAGTGATTAGGCTTTGGGGTTTATGGTCAAGCCGTAGGAGCACACTGTTGCCCAAATGCTACATGCCACAACTCAAAACGGAAATCTGAAGCCTAAACTTCATAGCACTCCCCTGGAGACCGAAACCCGTTCCGGGGTCCTAGACTTGCGCCGGCGACCAGGTAGATCGAGGGTATAGACCATCTTGAAACCAGCACCTCGTCTCGAACAGTGTCACCCACTATGACTAAACAGGGCCTAATATCCTAGTCTCGCCATAGGATCCCACCAATCTCATCTACCAGTGTTTTCGGACCCAAAACCCAAGTCCGTTCCTGATCCCTGGGTCATGATTGAAACAAACAAGAAGGTCATTCTACTCACATCGCCACAAGTCGGACTATGATGGTTGGTTTCCTCAGGTATTACCACTGCTATCAGTGGACTTCCATTGTTGTTTCTGTGGCTGCTAGTACTATGACTGGCATGTCTCGCCTGCACGGTGCTCTAGCTGATACATATGACTTTCGGCCGGATTTCGCCTAAACTGCTTGAAGGCGTCTTTTTCTCTAGATTCGTTTCGGTAGTTAGTCGGTAGGCAGATTGAAGGAATAGTACCGCTGTTTTCTCAGGACTCAGGATCCGTCTCGTTTCAATGCTTGGCCCTTCTTCAACCCTTAACCCCCGCACCGTTGTGAAACCCGATCCCGTCGCGGGAATCCATGCGGCTAAAAAAAGGGCCATCCAAATAGTTAGAACAGGTATCTCGTCATTTCGTGTATATTGAACTGAAAACCTAACTATATGAGGGACTAGGGGGTATATTAGCGACAACTAGCGTTGCTAACAGTTCCGACCTGTTTGTAAGGGGCTCAGGGTATGTCCAGCCTCAGTCAAGCCCTGCTGTCCCCAATACTGACCGGATCTATAGTATCCAGATACCTTGCTTGTCCTTTCTCTAGGATCCTGACTTCAAGAAAGGAACTACATATAAGGGAACCATAATATCAAAAGGGTTGCTATAAGGGAACTATAAGGGAGCTAGGGAAGCATAAGGGAACTATAAGGGTGCTATAAAGGAACCATAAGGGCATACATGGGAAACAGTCGGCAGCCCAGGAAGTATACTTACTGTGAAAAGAAAGTACAAGGTTTTTCTGTCCCTGACCCTAAACACTCGGTTTCAGGCTTTAGGGAGGCATGTTCGTGGGTTGTGAAGTCAAGTTGCTGAAGCAACAACGCAAGCAAACGAACAAACAAACAAACAAAAACGACAAAGTAACTAACTAACAACAATCTCTAACACCATAGCTGAGGACCCTAGTGCTGTCGCTGCTGTGGCTCCTATTCACGACGGAGACGACGACTGACGACGCCTACTACGACTGCCACGGCGTTGATTAACACTATGGCTACGGTTGGGGCTATGATTAAGATGGCGACTACTGCGTAGTACTTGGCGGTACCAGCGCCAGCAGTGCTACATTCCCCGATATGTGGGTAGTTCTCCAAGGTAGGGCCCCTTTGCAGGTCCGCAAAATTGTACGGAACACTAATAATAAGGGAACCTAAAAGGGGCCCTAATTCACAGAACTGTCCCTGTGCATACTCATCCATCCAGGCATCCCAGCCGACACAGTGCTGCCCAAAGAGGGCCTTTGCCCGCAACATGGCAAAGTTCCGCACCTGGGCATCTGCTTCAGGTTTGATTCTAGGGCCGTTTGGAGCAAAGAGTTGAAGTGTCCAGCACCCATCTTCAGGGGAATTCATGCTGTAGGAGTGATGAAGTTATCCAGTCGACTCTTCCCCTTGATGCATGCTCAGATTTGAGAGTGAATGAAAGTGGCTACACGGTCCGGGGTCTTCGCCATTCCGGCTTAGGGTTGAGGACTTTCACGATCAAATGTTGCGGCGCCGCTTAAGCGAGTTACACGTTTCCTGTTGTGTTAGTTGTCTTGTGTCTGCGTTCCAGGATCCGAACCGGAAAACAACCCGAATCCTGAACATGAGCTGCGAGAGTAGAGGTAAGAATCTCTAGAAGAAAGACTGGTCTTCGACCGCCGGTGGCCTCAAGTACCTAGAACTCGAAGCCTGTTTGACCCCTGAACCCTACCCTTAAGGGTACAGGTATCTCCGGAGGGTCCGGAATCTCCTAGAGAGAGCGCTTGGGTCTCTTTGGGGTCTCAGAACTCCTACAGTTTGAGGTTCCCCGAAGTGTTCGGACCGTTAGGGTAAACCCCTCAACCCTGAACGGACTCCTTTTGGCGGTTCGCAGGCGGGGCTCTCAGGGTCAACCCGGGAGATGAGACTGTTTGGGGCAGGTAGGGAGGGAGGCTCCGCGATGCAGAAGTTAATGTAGGAAGCTGATTAAGAAACCTTGGGCCCTTATTAGGGTTCCTTATATGAATCCTACTATTTTGGGGTTCTAGACCGAGGGTTTCTTAATTAGGTCCCTACATTATTCTAGAAATAGGCTGATGCGACTTTGCATTGGTTCGAGTGGTGTTCTTTGAGTTGTTCGAAAGAGTGGTCCACCCAGTGCTTTACGGTAGCAGCCACTAAGCCACCAGCACAGCGAAGCCCCACTGCCCCCCTTCAAGTGACACAAGGCTCTACGCTTGGGTCAACCCAGTACCACTACAGGTTATACTGTGCGGCATTGTTGAACTAATGTTTGACTGCAGCTATGCCTTGCAGTGTGCACGTGTGTGTATATGAAGATGTATACTCATGCAAACCATAGTCAAGGTTTCTACCCGGATAATCGCAATGTTGCACAGTGACATATGTGGCGGTATGTGTGCATGCAAACAATACTAGCCGTAAGTAATATCGCTACAGTACCTATGTACAAAATGCAAGTGCAATCGTCCCAGCTTCTTGTATGTACGGCTTCACAGCTTATGAGATTTAGAGGGGATAGTACAAGCGCTTGCGATCTGTATGGAGGCTTTCTAACGTGGCGTATACGTAGAACATCATGCTTTTGAGCGTATCACTGGTGGTCTATAGATCCAGCAAGCTTCACGGTAGGTCGTGGGCTAGGGGTTTAGTATCGGCAGCTCTGTTGAACCCTCTGGCTGTCGTTCAATCTACCCTCAAGCCTCTCTTCTAATTGTTGCGGTCCACTCGTCAAGGTTCATGGTCCAGCAAAGTATGAAATATATACGTGTGTGTGTATATGTATATACTTGTATATGCAAATATATATATATATATATATACTATTGTTATTATTATACAGGTCTCCATGTAGGAAAGCCATGGATTCACATCTCTGCTCAATGGCCAGCTGCCCGGCTCGATTGAGATAACACCAGCGTAGATTAGCCTATCGAACCCTACCTATAGGCTCATACCCTACCCCTTTTTTAAGGTACCTACTTTTCTATATAGGAGATCCTAACCATAAAGTTAGGTACCCTAAAAAAGGGGTAGGGTATGACCCTCTAGGTACTTCTTTGTCGGTTCTTATTAGGAACCCTAATATGGAGTTTATAGGGACCCTACCAAAAAGTAGGGTTTGGTAGGTTAAGGTAGGTAGATTACTACACCCACGACCGCACCTACTGCTCCTGCTACTCGTACTGCTCCTACTCCTCCAGTACTCCTGCCACAGCTACTGGTACTACCACTACTACCACTACTACGACTACTACTACTACTACTACTACTACGACTACTACTACTACTACTACTACTACTACTACTACTACTACTACTACTACTACTACTACTACTACTACTACTACTACATACTACTACTACGACGTGACAACTTCCACTAGACTTGCTGCTCTTACAATTCGCACTCCTTACTACTCCTAATTCTCCCTCCAGCCCTACTTCTCCTACGATGAGTGCTCGGCAACTCGGCAACCCAACACTTCAGCAAGTCCGAAGCCGTCAGCTTGTGCAGTTCACGATGTTAGGGGCATGCCGCCAGTTGCCACGGGTGTAGCCTGCAGGCCAGGCGTGCTTCTGCAGGCCAGGCGTGCTTCAGGTATCATTTTTCAGGACCTTTTGAGGGGCCTCTAAGCTATCCTTCCGGATTCTTTTCGTATAAGGGTTCTATGAGGGTCCTGGAAAAGATCCGTAAGTGTCTGAGGCTCAGAATGTAGCTCTATGTTTTCTGGCTCAGGGTTTAAGTGCGGGGGCTTAAGTTATGAAACCTTCAGGCGAAACTATCACCGTAAATTCAGACATTAACAATATTGACTTGCATCTAGTATCATCTAATGCTTCAAGTTCTGTAAAACAACAGCCACAAATAGCAAAACAACCATCACGTGGTAAGAACTAGTAACAGTTCATGCGCTCGCACAGAAAATCATCCAAGCACTGGGCACACCGATAAGCAGAGTCGACTCAATTTTGTGCGCACCACCAGTCGCATGAGTTCACAACTGTGAAGTCCATCTGCGACTTTAAAAGCTTTAGAAAAGACGGTTTGAGAAAGTTTGAGTAGTCCAAGCCAGAGCACCCGAACTACGAAACCCATACATGACATGTGTTTCCTGCGCTTACCATTACTGCTACCAGTTCCGTTACGACTACCTACTACGACGACTACTGCTGTGATCACGGCTGCTAAAAGCTGGCTTTCCCAAAGGCTCCATGTACCTAATTTATAGTAGATACTTGAGCCTTAAAGGGGTCCCCGTATAGGTACTTTAAGGCCTAAGTATATACTATATGGGTACATGGAGCCTTAGGGTTTGACAGATCGAACTTGCGGTTCGGACGTTCGGACCACGGGCCAAGATGGAACTGACGCAACCATTCTGCCTGCCAAGACACGGGGCGCATTCACCAGCAGTTGCTGCAGTTCGTTAAAATTAGGGTTTAGGGTTTAGGGTTTAGTTAAAACCATACTCGTTTCGGCCAGGCTGGTCCCAGTCAAGACCTGATGGTTTGAAACGATTAGGGAACAAAACCTCAAACCGCCGTGCATCTTATGGGCACAAGCACAGCCGCATATACAGCTACACACGCACCAATCTCCGGACCTCTAGACTCATGATGACTTAGGACGGGGAGCCCGGCGCCCCATGTGCATCTTTGCTAGGTCACGATAAGGAATTTAACCAACTGTGTGTTCAGGGTTCAGGGTTTGCGATTTGGGATAGTTTGCATACCTGGCATTTCTCAACAGTAACAGTCGGATAGTGGTGGCAAAATCATAAAACAACGATGGTCGAACCAGTCCCTGGTTGGATAACTGCTGGATCCGAAACGGCTTCCCGCATCCGCAGAGGTGCGCAAGCTTCGTGTTTTCACGAGGCTGCTACGCGAACTTCTCAGAAGCACTGGTTGCGTATTGCTTGCCAAAAATGGTTCGGAGCCAATATTGTACTGGCTGCCTCGGTATGAGAACAGTATGGAAACAGCAATTGCGGCAGTCCTGACGACAGACTGCCTTGATTCGGCATTCTGGTGTTACATTCAGAGCGAAGCAGCCACCATATCGAAACTTATTCGCTCTAAGCCCATTACGTGCCCCGCATACATCTACATGGCGTAAACAGACATCCCCATGACATTACGAACATTAAATAACATAAGGAACATAGGGTCTCTGCCTTCGTTTGGAGAGGAAAATCCTCTCGCTCCGACTTAAGGTAACCGCACTGGAAACTGCAACTACTACTACTACTACTACTACTCCTACTACTACTACTACTACTACTACTACTACTACTACTACTACTACTACTACTACTACTACTATTACTACTACTACTACTACTCCTGCTGCTGCTGCTACTACTACTACTACTACTAAACTACTGCTACTTCTACGTCTACGATTATCACTACTACTGCTACTGCTACCGCTACTGCTACCGCTACTGCAACTACTTCCTCCTGCTACTACTACTACTACTCCTACTACTGCTGCTACTACTCCTGCTGCTGCTGCTATGACTACCACGACGATACTGGTTCTACTGCTACTAGTTCTACCGCTATTACTACTGATTCTTCGTCTACTACTACTCTTACTACTGCTACTGCTACTGCTACTGCTACTGCTACTACTACTACTACTACTGCTACTACTACTACTACTACTACTGCTACTACTAGTACTACTAGTACTACTACTACTACTACTACCACTACTACTACTACTACTACTACTACGACTACTACTACTACTACTACTACTACTACTACTACTACTACTACTACTACTACTACTACTACTACTACTACTACTACTACTGCGTACCTTGACAACAGTGGTGGGCAATGTCTTGTGGGCTTACAGGTCTTGACATTCGGGATTTGGGCCATAAACATTTGCGAGGTCTGACACAACGATGCATTTCGACGTTCGACTGCCAGGAAGATTCCCCATAGTCTGCATTGCACTTCTTTTCCGTTGGTTAACCAACTTTATGCTTAGGGTCATATTGCACAACACTGAAACAAAACAAAGTACCAAACAAGGACGTACAAAGGAGATATAGTCTAACATAGCATGGTATAGTGGGATGAAGTATACCCCTACGGGTCCAAGTGCCTGAGAATCATATACTCTCCCAAATAGTAACCTACAAACCTACTATCCTAAAGGGTAATATCAATGGAGACACTGGGTAAGAGCAGATCCCCGCAAAGTGCAGGGCTCAGTGCCGTAGGGGCTGCTCTCCAAATCTCTTCACTTCAAGTGCGACTCAAAGGATCATTGCTTAGGGTCTACCTATAGTCTCCATTGTAGTTCCTTTTTGGGGTTACCTTATAGGACCCTTAATATATAATTGGTTAAGCCAAACAAAGGAACTACAATGGAGACTATAGGTAGGGCTAGCAGATATTCCCAGGTTTGGGTTCAGGTCATTTATGGAGGCTTCTCAAGAGATTCTGTCAAGCACTACAGGTTTGGTGGGATGCAGGATTTAGTGAAGGTTTCAGAGGTGCCAAGCTCGATGTCTCCCTTCTCTAGGACTCTATGCCATTTGGACGTCGCTTGGAAGCAGGGTTGGGGCCGAGACGAGGGAGGGGGGGGGGGGGGGGTATACTCAAAGTGTTGATAAATGATCTTCGTAGCATTGAAGTTCGATGCAGATTCCGGAAAAAAGCAGCAGCTAGCACATTGGGTAGAGAAGCGTCCTTCCACTCCGCCGTGCAATGCTGGGCAGCTCCTTCCCATGCTGTGCGGGGTGAGTCTGAAACTGAGCGTGGTACGGTTTCAAACTTCAAGCCCATGGCAACCCCTCCTAGATTGCCCCCGAGCAGAGCAACACAAACTCTTAAAACCAAGAACCCCCCATTTAAACGCTCAGGCCCTAGTAAGAGCACTAAACCTCAAACCCATCAACAAGCCTAAATCCTAAAGCCAAGAACAACTCTGATCCCGAACACCAGCAGTAATTAACGAATCCTTGAAACCCTGAAAAGCAAACACAACCCTAAACACAATTCTGCAACCCTGAACACCAGCCTTCTGTGGATCCAAGGGTGTATAAGGGAGAGACGGTGTAAGTAGGGCACTACACTCCCGTACGAACTCCTCATGACGGATGAGCGATTCATGAGATAATCGTGAAATCCCTGAACCCCTGACTGATCTAGACCTAGATAGTTATAGGATCCTTGTTGCAAAAAACCCTCCAAGCTTGTGTTTTGTAATAGTTATGGAACTCAAAACCTAAACCCTTTAATAAGAGGCCCTCATACAGATCGCCGATCAGATCATCGTCTTCTTACCGACTCAAAAAACTCGCTGCAACTAGCTTGTTGGTGAAGCGATCAAAACAGCCACGAGCCCGACGAAAGCCTCAAAACCTAGGAATATCACTAGGAGTGTTGTAAGACCTAAATTCAATCCTAAACTCCTGAACCCCAAACAAGAAATCCAAAACCCCGAACCCGAACTAAAACCTTAAAACTCTAACAGTCCTTATAGAACCCATTAGTCAATATACACCCTCAACTAAACCCTGCAGCCATCCAAAGCTTGTAACTTGTAAGCCAAACGTGGCTCTCCTTGAAAACTTGCACATGCGTCTTGGATTTGGAATAGTGCGCCCCAAACCATAAAACCCCCGACGCTCTGAACCCTATACCGTCCTTCCGATCATCCGAATAGGGTTTTGGGGCCCATTATACTATAAATACATCACGGAACCACCAAAAATAGTCCTTCCGATCATCCTCGCTCCGGCTTTTCCGAACGCCTCCTCTGAGGGGTTGAACCGCCCACCCCCCCCAGGCGCCTCGGCAACCACGCTTCGGGGAGGCTTAATTCTGTTCGGGTTCAGGGGAATGTATGACTAGGGTTCCTTTGAAGGGGTCTATAAGGGCTACTATAAGGGATCTATAAGGGTACTATTATATTGTATGAACCGGGCCATTATTATGAATCCTACTATTTCGGGCGAAACCCTAAGCCTGAAATTGGGGATTCAGGGATTCGAAGTCTGTGCGGGCCTTGTGGCCTTTCCCTGCATCTAGGGTTCCCGCGAAGAAAGAGACGTAATATAGGGGCCTTAATAATTAAATTAGAACAGGGTTCCTTAAAGAGTTCCTTTAAAGGGGTCTATAAGGGATCTGTAAGAGATCGATATAGGGGCCTTATTAATTGGAATAGGTTTTGGGGCCCATTATACTATAAATATCATAAGGAACCCCCCAAAAATATTATAGGTAATTATTAAGGTTATATAGTAGAGAAGCGCCCAAGGTTTGGAGCACTTGCATCTCAGGACCCGGGGTTCCTTGACAGGGATCTATAAGGGTTCTATACAGGGCTTTGGGGCTTACCTGGACCCCCCAAGAGCCCTTTAATGGAGCCTTTATGGTCCTTCATAGTGGGTATTTGGGGTGAAAGAGAGGGTAGTTGGGGGGTCTCGGAACACGACCTTCCCCTGTTTGTAGCTGCTGCAGCCGGATGCCGAAAGCACCCGGGGGTGTAGGGAAAACGGGACAGTCAGAGCCTCTTGAGGTGGCCAACAGCACTTGCATGCTGAATTCAGAAAAAGCTCGAAGAGAACATGAATACCCCTACACATTAGGATCCCAAATCCAAGCCCGTGTACTTCCGGACCTTTGAGCACTGTTGCCCTCCTACCCTTGCACCAGAGCAGAACAGGATACCAGTAGCTGCTTAGAGACTCCAATATCCCTTAATTAAGGAATATTCCTTAAACCATATTAGGGATCCTATTATAATTTAAGGTATATTCCTTAATTAAGGAATATTGGAGTCTCTGGGTGTCATCCTTCATCCTGGCTCCAATCTTTCAGAGTTTGCTGTAAACGCCTTTGAACTACTGAGGATAGTTTTGAAGAGCCACCAACCTCTCTGAACACTCCAAAGCCCTGTTGAGCCCATGGTAGAACCCTTGTAACACCATTGTACTTATAAGATCCGAAAACAGACATGAAGCCTGAAACCCCTCAAACTGTACCGAACTCCATGGACAAAACAACGTCCTGGCTTCCCTGAGCCATGAATAGCCTAAACCCTGAACCCCCAAAACCCTCGCTGACCCCTAAACCCTACCTCTTCCATTCTGGATCCAAGGAACTCGAGCCCTGCTTCGAACCGAGACATACTTTCGCAGACCTGTTTAGGCCGTAAGAACTTTAGGGTCAAAGGACTTTCTGAGGCTTTCTGGGGCTAAAAGCAACAAGATTTTTCATGTGCTGTAGGTTCGGGGCTCAGGGTGTAGATTGGTGTAGGTGTAGGGTTTGATTTTGGCGGCTACGGATCTGTATGCTGCCGTAAAGGATGCAAGAGTTTCAACGGGTCCTGTTAGCATATGCATATAGATAGACAGAGAAGTAGCAGACAGGTAGATAGTGCTGCAGACATGAACCACATGTCCATAGACATACTGCATATGTAATTGGCTCGTGCGCTTTTGTACTGTAGGCTTGGCCGTTTAGCCCGATACAGAAGTGCAAAAATCAGACTCGTCACTCCGAAAGGGACTATAAAGGAATCCTTTAAGAGAGCCCTAAAACCTAGAACCCCAAAGCCCCTTCAAAGAGCCCCCGAAACCCTAAACCATCCTAAACCCTATAGAACCCTTATAGTACTGCGACTCTTTGGGGGTTCCTTATTCTCCCAAGTAGAAGTGTATAGATGTTTATGTATACACATATAAACTAGCTAACTATCCGAATCCTGACAGCAGCTACAACCCCAGCCGAACTCGACACTCCACACTCCGCGAAAGAAGCCATTAAAAGTCTACGATGGGGTTTAGGGTCTTGTAGGGTTTAGGGTGTATAAGGGTGCTCGCCAGCGCTAGACGGCTGGACCTCTAGAGCCTGAACCTTAAACCTATATTTAGTTTGAACTCTAGAAGCCTCGAACAAGCCTGAGAATATCTTAGACAAGTTTATGCTATACCCGGAAGCCGACGCCGCACTTGATTCCGGATCGCCAGACTTCCGTTGTGATGAGCCCCTGAACCCTAAACCTTGAACCCTAAGCGAAGGTGCAGCGCCCCAGCCTCGGATAGCCTGTCCTCCAGACCCTGGCATTGTGGTTTGGCTTCAAGGAAAGTGCCAGATCCTTTGCACTTTTCTCCAGTTCTGTGGGTTCATGTTATGGAGCATGAATTTAAGTTACAATAATGGGGACAAGAAGTGAATAATAGGGCTTCTTTCTTATGCTAACTTAAGTTAAGTTCCTGAACAAGAGCCCAGTTCAACGTTTACAGTCTACAGTAGTCTACAGTCTCATCAAGCCACAAGGCCGCTAGTTCATGACGAAGAAAGCCCAAAGCCTCCATGTACCATTATAGTAGATACTTAAGCCCCAAAGTAGTCCCTATATAGGTACTTTAAGGCCTAAGTATATACTATACTATATGGGTACATGGAGCCTTAGGGAAGGCTGAGCCCCAACATCCTGCAAACGCGAACGATTATTGTTGTCAAGCCGCTACGCTACCGCTGGAAGCAACCGCAAGCGCAAGCGCCGATCCCAACCTCAGCAACAAAAAACAACAACAATCACAAGCACCACCACGCCAGCACTCACACCGGCACCATCACTACAAAAACAACAGCAACAACAGCAGTAGTAGCAACAACAGGAACAACAACAACGACGACGACGACCACAACAAAAAAAGCAGCAACAATAACAACAGCAACGGCAACTGTAACACTAGCAGCAATAACAGCAGCAGCAGCAACCGCAACAGCAGCAGCAACCGTAACGGCAATAACAAAAGTGACAGTGATAGCGAGAACAGTAGCAACTGCACCAACAGCAGCAACAGAGCAATTGCAACCATAATGTCTGTAGCCAGGACCACAACTGCGACCATTCTTATCATCGCTGTCATCATCATGAGCATCACCAACATCAGAAGCATCATGGCCATCATCCACACCACCGTCATCATCACCATCACCAGTGTCATCATCACCGTTAGCTAGCGTCAGCATCATCATCAGCAGCAGCATCGCCACCAGCCGCAAACCCCAAATGCAACCTGGTCGAACTCTAAACCCTAGACCCACCTTCAGGTGGAGATCTTTCAGACTGCAAAGTTCCTGACGCAGTTCTGCGCCTGGGCGCCGGCAACAGAAATCCCAATCTCATTGAGACGTGAAAATCAAGGGATGTATACGTGGGTTTTGAAAGGAGTCATAGCGTTTGATAAGGGGCGTAAACACGGAAGACCACACACGGACTCCTGTGCGCAAGAAGCCGCGCGTGCGAACCCAGCATAGCGACTCCGACTTGGCAAAGTGGCCCTGTGCTTCCGCCCTTACCACGATCCTTGCTACTAACCTGATTACTATCAGCATTGCCATGATGATAACACTACCCTAAGGCTCATGGACCCTTGCAGTGAGATCCCAAACCTTATAGCCCCCAAAACCCCAAACCCTCCCCTAGAAAGCCCATGACCCCTTTTGGAGCATTAGGGTAACTACTATTTGCTTAAGGACCCCCCAAAAGAGAAAAAATATATATTCCTTATGGGGGTAATATAGGGATTATTATTTTTATTTTTGGGGGGTTTCTTAAGCAAATAGTAGGTAACCCCTTTGACCAGGGCCCTAAACCCTAAACCCTAAACCCTGAACCCTAAACCCTAAACCCTGAACCCTAAACCCTAAACCCTAAACCCTGAACCCTAAACCCTAAACCCTAAACCCTAACCCCTTGACCCACCGTCTGTATCGAACCCAAGGTGCCAGACTCGTGCTGCTGCTGGGCCAAAGCCATGGCGACCGCTTCAAATTCGCGTTTCAGGGCCTGCATCGACGGATGGGTGTGAGTTTATGGCTCGTATGTTATATATATATATATATATATATATCATACATACATGCATATGTATATGTATATATATATATATATGGATTTATTTTCCTTTATTTGTTTACTATGGTTTAGGGTTTTCGAGGTTTAGGGTCGGGTATAAAGTGCAGGGCTTTAGGGTTTCGGGTGCTTTAAGGGCTGACAAGGCTTCAAGGCTTGCGGTTCAGGACTTTAAGGCTTGGTTCGGGCTAGGGCACAGGGGAGCCACAAAAGGAGACCAATACTATAGATTGTAGGAGCCTGATTAAGAAACCTTGGTCCTGCAATAGGGTTCCTTAGGAATCCTACTCTTTTGGGGGTTATAGGCCCAGGGTTTCTCTACTGAACTTAGAACCCTAGCAAGAATTATGACTTTAGCTGTTTCTTAGGGATTATAATCACCAAAAATTGAAAAATATTTCTAAGTACCCCTAAGGTTTAATCAGGTCCCTACATTACCGCTCCAGAGGCTCCCCACCTAACCCTGCTGGGACTACGGGAAGGTTCGCTTCTCTGATTCATAACATGAGTCAGGGTTCGAATACAGGTTCGCCTTTGGGTAGTGCCCCCATACAGTAACAGTCCATAATAGGTATGAATATTATCCAACTGTTACTGAGTGGGGGCAGTACCCAAGTTCGCCTCATGTTTAGGTAGACAACCTTCCACGGCTCCATAAGAACTACTAAATTCATCTTCCATACGGTGGATGATATAAATCCATTCCCCAAAACATGGAATATACCATAATTCCCATAGGTTGGGGTTGAGGTAATGCAGGATTTATATCATCAACCGTAGTACGGAATCCCCTACTAAGTAAGAGATGTGAGAGTCCATGAGCAAAAGTCTCAAAGATGTACACCCTCAACCGCCATATACTCAACCCGAAAGCTCTACTGTAGAATCCTAAGTGGTTGCGAGTAGTATACCGGCGGATTCCTTTATCCAGTAGTTGCGCGAGAATTACCAATACCACAACATAACCCAAAACCCTCCTCTGATGTATTCAGGCATCAAGATTTTCATAAAAACCCTACGAATCCTTGAACCATTGAAGAGGGGCCTGTTCCAATGATTTAGGCCATGAGCCCTATAGACCCAAAAACGCGTGAACCTCAAACCCCAACCCTAAATCCCGGAAACCCCCCTGAAACCCCCGACGCTCTCCTTCATTCTCGAGTTTACATATGTTGTTAAGAATTCTTTTCTGTGCTCTGTAGCGTGGACTAGTAGAGGCCTAAGTTTGCCAGCGAATTCTCAACCCCCACCCCCGGCAAAAGCAATTTAAAAACGCTTTGTAAACAGCTCTCGACTCCCCTAATCGAGCCAGGAGTGTTTTTGAGAGAACCTGTTTTTAAAAACTAAAGATTTTTATTAAAAACCGAAAAAGATTTTAATAAAATCTATTTGTAATCTTATTTCCTCAAGAAGCGAGTTTTTATTAAAAACCGAAAAGATTTTAAAACCGCTGCGAATTCAAAGGTTCTTCAATGAAAAATCTACCTATTACCCAGAAACATGGGCGATCTTTTAAAATCTCAGGGTAGGGGTGGGGGGTGTAAGTTGGCCGATGATAAGTAGTCAAACAGCATAAATTTTGGGGGATGCAAAAAGCTTCCTGTTTGGCACCGTACATTTAAGATCTTGTACCGAAGTACTCTGTCAGCAATCACTAACCCCTACAGGCGAACCAACAATTTTCTGGAAGGTTTGGGGTTGAGGGTTTAGAGCTCTATACTGCAAACTCCCCAAACTCGTGATGGGCACACCTCCTCCACATCGCCAGCCGAAGTTTTCTCCAAGCGGTTGGTGCTGGATTCAATCTGCGCCACCATGGAGTCTACCTTTTTGGGGCTCAGGGTTTATGTTGCAATTTGGGTCTAGCTACTAGAGTCGAGTCGCTAAGACAGCTAGATTCATTGAGCTCGGGTTTCCTTGCTGCCTTGTTGAACAAACTCTGCAGTTAGAGGCTCTTAGGGGTTTGAGCGGACCACGGGTTGAGTCCGATAAAGCCTTGAATGGCCTCTAGTTCAAAGGAAGTTGCGATGAAGAGAGTGCATGTTTGGGCACCAAACACTGCATTCTGAACCGTTTGGGTACTAAACCTGCAAACAGCATTCCTGCATTTAGACCCTACCTGGACCCCAAAAGCATGTAGAACAATAGCCTTCTATAGGTTTTTCCTACTTTCGGTGGTTTACCCATAGGCCCCAAAGCAGTTCCTTTTTTGGGGTTCATATATAGAATCCTACAAGGTAGTCCCAAAAAGGAACTACTTTGGGGCCTATGGGTAGGGAAGCGTAGACGGAAGGGTCCACTCGTCGGGTGCCTGCCTCTGGGAGTCTTGAGGCTTGGAGTCTAGGTAACTACTACGGCCCCGGTTGGGTTTAGGGTTTAGGGTTAGGGGTTTAGGGTTTACCTATAGTCTCCATTGTAGTTCCATTGTAGTTCCTTTTTTGGCTAACCAAAATCTCTATTATAGGGTCCTAGCCATAAAACTGGATAACCAAAAAAGGAACTACAATGGAGACTATAGGTAGGGTTGTAGTACATGCATACCGCCGAAACCCCGGAAGCTAAGGACCTTAACCGGGTAACCCTGAAGCCTGCAATCCCCCAAAGCGCAAAAAACCTTGACACCTAAATCCTAAAACCACAAAACCCAAACCCTAAAGGACCTTAACACCTATATGATAAATCCTAGACCACAGAACCCCAAATCCCTATAGGACCTTAGCACCTATATCATAAATCCTAGACCACAGAATCCCAAATCCTAGACCACACAATCCCAAATCCCTAGAAGACCCTAAGGAGCATTGAGCCGTGCGACAGCAGCCTGCAGGTCGCCAGCAATACCTCTCGAGTCGCACAAGGCAGCTTCCGGCAGGCACGTGGGTGGTTGTCAAAATTAGGGTCCCTTTTTGGGTCCTTATTACTATTATTATTGTTATTATTATTATTAAGTTTTATTAATATTATTAACGGACATCAGTCGGTTTAGGGTTTAGGGTTTAGGGTATAGGGTCCCTTTTCTGGACTTTGAATTAACCAAGGAGAAAAAGCTATAGACTTTTAGTTCATGATGGTTCCCTGACGGAACAGGTACCAAAAAAAGTCTTCAAGTATGGTACTCCAGACCCAGGTTTTCGGGTCCTTATTATAATACGGCACCTTACCCAAAAAGGAGCCATAATTTTGACAACCACCCACGTCGGACTCCGGCAACTTTGGGGGTTTGAAAACCCAGGGCCCCGCAAGGGCCCTTGAATAGAGCCCTTATGCTCCTTAATAGTGGGTATTTGGGGTATGATAGCGGGTAGTTAGGGGATCTAGAAGAAAGTTGGGGTTTCAGGAGTTGGGGTTCAGGGTATTTGGTTTAGGGCTTAGACTTCCACTCGTATAGGGCTTTGGGGTGCTTGGTTTTGCATTTAAGCACTGTGTGGGTTTCAAGCCGCTTTAAGATTCATGTAAAAGGGCTTCGGGATATTTGGAGGTGAGTGGCGTGGGATCTCCAATTCAGATCTCGGGGCTGAGTCGGTTAGGGGGTCTCAGGCCTGAAACCCTACCTTCGGTAGTTCCTGCTTTGGCCAGCCACGCATATGCCCACGATCATTAGGAAACACTGCAACCGAAAAAGGAGCTGCGATTTAGTGTATAGTTTGCCGCCCAATCCTAACCAACCGCTCAAAATCAAGACCCTGTGTAGCCCGAAAAGAAACAAACAAACCGCACCAGAGGATCCCCCCTCCTGAGCCCGAATCCGAGTTCTAAACTTAATTTATCGCGTTTGGTGCTTCTTCGCCTTTGGTTGATCTGAAACTTTTCTTGGATCGAAAGGCTCACTTAAGGATTTAGGGTGTGCGGAACTAAGGGTTCACGGTTTAGGGTTTAGGGTTTAAGGGTTTAGGATTTAAGTTGTAGGGTCTAACTCCGGAGAGTTGAGACATTCTATTGCCCCGAAACTCTTCATGTGCGATAGCACGTCGCCGTCCGCCCGTGAGCGTTCTGCTGGGCTTGCAATCCCGACTGCAGATCAAGGTCATCAGAGATCGAAGGCACTGCTGCAATGTAAAATGGAGTTTGCTCATGTATCTCCATGACAACCTGCTGGAAGCTATTCTGGATTTACGCCTTCAGGAGTTTGGGACACTTACGACTTTGGGCCTTCAGGGTGTAGGGTTTGGTTTCCGGGGCCTTGTATGACAAATAGCCTAGCTCAGGGTTTGGGCATGCGCGACTCGGGATCTGAACCCTAAAGGCTCTTTATGATTTGCAATTACATTGTGGTATACAAAATCTGACTCTCTTCCCCTAAACCCTAAGCCCAAAACCCTATTCGAAGTAGTAGAATCTACCCCAAAACCCTTTTCCAATAAATAAGGCCCCTGAACCCTCCAGCCGCCTCCCTGGTCCGTGTTGCCCTTGAGCTGCTCCGTGATGAGATCTTTGATATCAGCCTCTCTCGTGGGTATGATGTAAGGTTTAAGGTTCCTAAGCTCTAAACCCCAGCCTAAACCCCATGCCGGTAATTGCTGAATGCTGGACCCTGTACTACAGAGGCCGTAGTAATCCGAACAGGCTTCTCAGTCTATTCACATTGGACAACCTACGTTCGGGACACGGCGAATTGTGCAGGCCCCTGCATTATCCGGAACCCTGGCAGCTCTTCGGCGTGACCAGAGAGCCTTGCTATTCTGTCTGGTTCTTAGTAGGGATTGGGGGAATGGGTCATGGCAACTATTCTAGGGGAATTATACAGGGACTACTATACGGATCCATTCCCCCATTCCCTACCAAGAACCAGACAGTATTGTGCCAGGGTTTTCTGGTGCCTCCTCACTGGTTCAGGTCCTTGGGGGCCGATGGGGGCCTAGTAGGTAACTTTGGTGCTTTGATACTATAATCCCTTTCCTGTTCACATGATATAGTTGCAGTTATGATAGCTATGACGATAATGGGGACTATATGGGACACCAGGAGCTACCACACATGGGATTTCTTCTTATGATGACAAGGAACTCTACAAGGAATAATGAATGTTGGTAAGCACACGCCATTTAACCCAGAAAACACCAAACTCACTCTAAGGAATCCTATACCCTAATGCCTAAACTCTAAACCCTAACCGCCCTAACCCTAAACCCTAAGGCTTGCTCTACCCAGGAGGGCCCGATTACTCGAAGTACTACACTGTGAAAGGTCTTTGGCAGCCGGTACCCCAGTAGTAATGGGTTACTTTCAAACTGAGCTGAACCCCAAACCGTTACAACCCTCAGCACCCGAAGGGGCCTAGGTAAACCCTAGTTTGACAATGTAGGGTCTGGGGTAGGGGTTCAAGAGTTTTGTAGCCCAGATGGCTCAACCCAAAACCCTAGCCCTAAACCCAAAGCCCCAACCCTACCTAGATCCCCCAACTACCCCTATTATACCCCAAAATACCCACTATTAAGGACCATAGTCCTGGTAAACCCTAAACCCCTTTATCGAACCGTTATAGATCCCGGTCCCTTTAAAGGAACCCTTATGGATCCCTTTAAAGGAACCCTTACAGATCCATTTAAAGGAACCCCTCACCACCCCGAACCCCGAAGCCATCTCGGCAGTTAGGGCCTGGGGTTCCTGCGCTCGAAGGCTCGACAGGGTCTCGGAGGATGACTGGAGCGTCTCGTTGGTACTGGTGAGGAGATCCAGAATCTGCCCGCATTTGTCGGAGCTTGAGCTTCGGCTTCGGGTTTAGGAGAGTTGGAATATCTCGCATTCGGGTGGAAGCTGGTGTTTCCAGCGCAACACTTCTACATCCACCTTCGGCGTCCCCCCCCAATTTGAATCCAAATTTGGAGTCGTGTAAGATGTGGACAGGCTTGCATGCAAGCCAAGTTTACCTCAAGACCAACATGGAACTACCATAACCTACTTTCTAGGTAGGGTCTTCTTAAAATCCCTGACTTGGAACTTTTACAGAATTTACACACAAAAGTAGTGTTTTGGTAGTTTAGGACCAAGAGTCCATGATTGTTTGATGCCGCAGGTCAGCCATCCTCTCGTCCAGCACGGTGGCCACTCTCTCCTTGGTTTAGGATTCACTGTTTAGGGTTTGGGGTTCGAGGTTTGGGTTTATGAGGTTTAGTATCTAGGGTGCATAACTATCGCTACTTTGATCTGATCTGTAAACATCCAACAACCCCCCCCAAACCGAAGGCCCACCTGAATAGAGGGACCCTCATTCAAGAAGACCAGCCTACTAACATTCCCCAAGCCTGAGTTGAGTTCGATACAGCCGAGAAGGGGCTGTGGCCTAAACCTTCAGGTGACCTCATAGAACTTCTGTGGGTCGGAAAACAAAGGGGAAAAGGAGGGACCCTTAATGGGGACCCCTACCCTCTAATGGGCTATATATATTGGGTATATAGTAGCTATATTAAGGGTATATACCTAGGGGTCCTTATTCAGGGTCCCTCCTTTTACCCTTGGAGGAAAGCATCCGTTTAGGTGAGGCTCGTATCCCACCATCGTGGCATTGGTTTGGTCACACACCGCTTGGAGATCCTTGCCAGCAAGATTGGGTCGCTTTTGGTGAGGCAGGGGTGAGGGCGTAGGGTTTAGAGCTTTCGGGTTTAGCTGTAGGACTCAGGGTCAAGGCTTTCAGTGACAGGTCCTGCAGAGAGGTTTCGTGATTGCCAATCTTCGTTCGGGAACTTCCGCTGCGTTTCGCATTATCGTTGCAGTCTGCACTCGTGACAAAACTAGTTACAAGTAGTACAGACAGCCGCATATCCATCCACCAGGACCTTAACCCATCATCCCGATAAAGACATCAACATATCCACAAACCTGGCCGAAGCCGACAACTCCGTAGTTGTCAAAAACCCTGTGTTCAACAATGACCTCTCCCACCGCGTGAGGCTCCTCTTTTAGAGTCCTAATCAGCCCCTCTTGGCTCACGGTGGTGTTCGCAGAAAGGTTGTCACCAACCTTGGCAGGATCGAGATGCTAGTGCTTTGCGGATTCAGATCTGAGATATCCACAACATATAGTCTTAACGCAAAACACGAGGTGCTTGATCAATCAAAGTGCCATCTGGGAACAGGAGTTTAGGGTATTGGCTCGCGTTAAAGGCTACAAGGGTTTCCTTAAGGGTTACCTGAAGGGTTTCTAGCCAGCATGCTGAGCTTCATGGAAATAGTGCTAAGGGATCGGGGTTTAAGGTTTGAGGTTGTAGGTTGCAAGAGCAGGGTTTCAGGATTTGGACTTCCATGTTCGAGTCTGAGGAAAATAAATGTGCTGTCTCTGTTTGCTGCGTTGCTTGCTGCTGTTCATGTTCCTATCCGCCTAAAACCTCCAAACCCTACCTTAACAATAGAGACCCTTAACCCTATCCACCTAAAACCCCCAAACCCTAAAGCCCCCTTAACAATAGAGACCCTACACCCTATCCACCTAAAACCCCCAAACCCTAAAGCCCCCTAAACCCTAAACCCTAAACCCCTAAAACCCCTAAAACCCCTAAACCCTAAACCCCTAAACCCCTAAACCCTACACCCCTAAACCCTAAACCCCTAAACCCTAAACCCTAAACCCTAAACCCTAAACCCCTAAAACCCCTAAAACCCCTAAAACCCTAAAGTTCCCAAAGCCCCCCCTCTAAAGCCAAAAACCCTGGAGCCCCAAAGTTCTGGAGAACAAGCCAAAGCCATAACGGTTTAGGGTTTAGGTTTTAGGGTTTAGGGGTTTAGGGTTTAGGGGTTTTAGGGGTTTTAGGGGTTTAGGGTTTAGGGTTTAGGGGTGTAGGGTTTAGGGTTAGTTTGGGCCTTATCCCACGAATTCCATTAAGGTTGGTCCGGAAGTTTGGGCCTTATCCCACGAAAACCAGTAAGGTTTTAAATTACTACATGATAAAGAGGTTTAGGGGTTTAGGGTTTAGGGGTGTAGGGTTTAGGGTTTAGGGGTGTAGGGTTTAGGGGTTTAGGGTTTAGGGGTGTAGGGTTTAGGGTTTAGGGGTGTAGGGTTTAGGGGTTTAGGGTTTAGGCGACCCCTGAGCCCGACAATAACGCATTCAAAGCCTGACTCGCAAGGCGTGAACAACCGGGAAAACGAAGGATGATAGGTATGATCTGCATACATAAAGCCGTGGGATCCAACTAGATATGCATATGTAGAGAGATATATATATATATATATGTATACGGATGTCTGCTGTACATGTACCAGTACTGATTTATTTACGTATGTCATTTTACGGCTGCTCGCTTGTCTGTTTGGCCGTTTACCTAGTCTTGTACCCACTCATGCATCTACTGCTTATTATAGAAGGGTTCTATCAGCGTTCTATAAGGTTTGCATATACGGTCTTCGTTTCCTGAGCGTGTGTATAGACCGCTATCTTGGAATTTGTATTCGGGCCTCCGAAACCATGATTAGGATTGTCTTTGGGGGCCTAGCTTCATCATGTTCGTATATGTGAACCCTCTGGGTGTGAACCCATGAAGCAGTAATCTTTGTCGATCTCTAAACCCTAAACCTAAACCCGAGACCCCAAACCCCGAACCTCATAAACCCAAAACATCCCAAAACCCTAAGCTCTAATTAAAGAATAAACCCCTAAACCCTAAACCCGAAAGTTCTAAACCCTAAAACCCGCAAGCCCTCCAAGAAGCAAAGCCCCCGCCTCCGACAACTTGTGCTCGAAGCACGTCTCCAACTCCAGGAGCCGCCGCGTCGTCGTGTCGCTGCAGCTATCCACCTTCTGCGCCCTGGGAATCCGGTGGGTGTAGGGTTTAGGGGCTTAGGGGTTTAGAGTGGTTTAGGGGTTTAGGATGGTTTAGGGATGTTTAGGGCTTAGGGGTTTAGCGATGGTTTAGGGCTTTGGGATTTAGAGGTTTGAAGACCTCGAACCAAAAACTTAAAACCATATTCCCAAGAAGAACCCAGCAATATCGTAAGTTCACCCAGCATTTTTTTTGGAATTGGAGTGTGAGGGCCCATTATACATGACGGACACGTATGTTGTAGAGCCCCGGTAAACCCTCAACGCCATTCAAAAGCCTATCAACCAGAACCCCAACTCGCCGAGCCCCTCAATACACTACAACCCCTCAATCAAAATCCCCTCAGAACCCTGCAACCCTACACCCCTGCAAACCCTGCATCCCGGACCCCCAAAGCCATTCAAAACCCTTCATACCTACTAGAAAAACCTTCTCAAACCCGCCGGAAGTCCGCGGCCCGAAGCTCTAAACGCCCTAAACCCTACGACCCCAGGCCTAGACCCTAAACCCTAAACCTATACTGAACTTAGAACCCTAGCAGCCCTAGCAACAATTGTAATTTTAGCTGTTTCTCAGGGATTATAATAGCCAAAACATTAAAAATGATTTCTAAGTACCCCTAAAAACCCTGGACTCTAAACTTCCCTTAACCCTAGACCCGAACCCCCAAACCCTAACCCTGGACCTACCCTAGGCTTCCGAAAGTTAGTGCTTCTTTGAAAGCTCCTGCAAGGTCCCGCAATATCTTGCGCCTGAGTCTGAATTCTCAACCTGGAACCCTGCCCTAAACCCTAAACCCTAAACCTGAATCCCAAATCCTACAAACCATGAGCCCTAAAGCCAAGAGCCCTAAACACCACGATGGTTTTAAGGGTCTAGAGTCTAAGGTGCGTATTAAACCCCAAACCCCAAACCCTATGATAATTAGACCTGGTACTGGACAGGTCGGATGTCGGCAGTCTATGCAGGGTTTAGATGGTTCTGCAACTCACGGCTTGCACGGTGAGGCTTACGGAAATAAGTCTTCCCAAATCCGAATGCTCATGACCCAAAAGGCCTAAACCCTAAAAGGCCCAAAACATCGAGCGGCAAGGACCCCTGGCTTGTCGACACGTTCCTTAGCTGGCACATGACTGGAAGCTGCCAGAACCTTTTCGGCGTTGAGGGCTTTTAGGGGTTACAGCTTCTGGCTCAGGGTTTAGCATGGCAATCGCCGGCTGCACGGGTGCTAGTGCAACGCTTTGATGCTGCAAAAGTACCACAGCCATTACTAGTGGTAGAGGAAATCATGTGACTGGCGGTCGGGTTGCACAAAGTCTGTGGGCGTGCTGCTGTAATTAGCCTGGGGGTACGGCTCATTTCGAAGCAGCTTTTATTTCAGTACTTCTCGATTTGGCCGCACTTGCACTGGGCCCCAATCCCTAGACCTCAGACCGACGCCCCAAATCCGAGGCCCCCAAAGCCTTAGATCTCGAGGCGTACTTAGTACTTACTTGCACGGAACGAGGCAACTGCTTCTTAAGGCTCAGCCTGCATCCCCAAACCCTAAAACCCTAAACCCGCCATGGAACACCTTGAACACCAAGAGCCGGCGGATAAATATCGTGCAACAAGATACGCGCATTTACAGAAGCTAGATAAGGACTCCTTACCAAAACCTGAAAGACCATATGCTTGTAGAACCCTTGTACAACCCTCTAGAACCCTCTACACATAAAGAAATATACACACATATATGTATATACATATATATACACATATACATATATATATATATATATATATACAATGTATATAGAAAATTCAAAAGCCAAATCAATCCATAACAAACGTGCCGAAGCTTCTGGAGTAGCACATGGGACGCCTCAGACTGGCGCAAGAGCTCCTCCTGCGAGGTGCTCAGCTTCTGCAACAGGACCTCAAGCTTTTGTGGCTGGTTCTGGGTCTTGGGGTTCAGGGTTCGGGCTTGCTTGTCTTCGAGGATGTTTGGGGTTTAGGGTTTTAGGGTTCAGGGTTTTTTGGGTTCTCGGGTTCTAGGGTTCAGGCTTCGGGGTCGGGTTTTCTGCAGGGGTTTGAAGGTCGGAGGTCAGGGCTTTAGATGGTTTCCGGGTTGAGGCTTCAAAGTTCGCGGTTTAGAGTTAGGGCTTGGGGCTTAGAAAGTTGCAGCTTCCGGGCTGAGGGTAAATGCATGTGAACATCTGAACCCTGTGCTTACAAGGACCTTGTAATTAGGGCCCTATAGACCCCTTAAGGACCTAATAATAAGGTCCCTGGAACGCCTAAATCAATGAACATTGGCGGCACAGGGCAGTAATTCCGCTAGCCGCTAATCAGTGCCGGAAACTTGCCAGCAATCGGGGAGGGCCCACATCGAATGTGACTAAGTGCTGCCAGTGCTACAGTCTGCGAGGATGAGACCGTCTCGACCAGCGCCTGTCGTGTGTTGTCCTGGCGTTCTTCATGCTTAGGTGTGTGCGAAGCTTAGTCTGGCTTCAGGTGGTTTTCGGACCTAGGGTTGTAGGGTTACAGCGTTAACTAAGTTAACTACAGGGTTAGTTGGGTTTAGGGTTTGGGGTGTGTCATTTTCTACTCCTTGGTGTCCTGCGGATCGTCATAGCTCGTGTCAGCCCGAAACCTCGCAAACGTGACTATGCACCCGCTTTCCCCCAATTTTAGCTCCTCAAGCCTTCTCCAAACACAGCATTACCCTTAAGGATCCATGTAAACCAAATAGTATAGACTTAAAAGACTTTGGCCTTATAGTACCCATAGGCCCCAAAGCAGTTCCTTTTGGGGGTTCATATATAGAACCCTATAAGGTAGTCCCAAAAAGGAACTACTGCAGGGCCTATGGGCAGTACGACTCTTTGAACCAAATCCTCTGAGGCATCCCCTCCTGTGCTCCGGCCATGGAGCTGTTGAGGTCGGAGTACCTTGGATGCAACGTCAAACGATTTAGGGGTAACCCGGAAGAACCTACCATTTTTAAGGACTTAGAAAAAGAAATCGTTTCAAGGAACCCTAAAAAGGTAGGTTATTCACTAAAAAGGTAGGTTATTCAGGGCTAAGGTAGGGGTTAGGGTCATCTTTCACGCCTGAAGGCTCGAGCAGTGCCACCCGTGCAAGGACATGTGGTAGGGCGGGCGTGGAGCAGGCGGGCAGCCCACGAATTAGAGGCTATGATGTCTTGGAGCTGGGCTTCCCTAGTCAGACCGATTTGTCCGATATGCTTTTGGGTAATTGAAGGTTAGTTTTCGGGATTGTTTAAGGGCTATAGTGGTTGAAGGAAAATCCTCCACCACGAACTACACTAAATACTCTCTACTACAAGTAGACATCCCTCCCCCCCCCACCCCCCCGCTTCGGAGGATGCAGAGGGATGCAGGGTTCAGGACTCCGGGAATCCGAAGACCTTACAACCCGCAATCCCGAACCCTCAAAACCCCCAAATCCTGCTTCCCGGAAACCCTGGCAACTGCACTTAAAGGGTTCCAGGTTAAAACCCGGGTTTTGGGGGCTCAACTTTTCAACCTCCTTAAGGAGTTGCAACCCACCTGAAACTGAAGAAGAGCCAAGCCACGACATGAGCAGCTGATCTACGGCTGTGTTCTGGCCCTCCAATTTCTGAAGCACCGCCTCCTCTGATTCGGATTCAGAGCTTAGGGCTTTGGGGCTTCGAGTTATTACTATTATTGTTATTACTACTATTATTATTATTAGTATTATTATACTTGCCTTATCTTATATATATCATTTTATTTTATTCTATTCTGTGCGGATTCAATGGCCCAGTGCTGGAGAAGAGCCCACGGCTTGTGTGTTTGCTCAAACCGGGTCAGGGGCTTACGGTAGGGAAAAGTAAGTACTATACCCTAAGGCTCCATAGTGGTTCCTTTTTGGGGTTCATATATAGAATCCTACAAGGTAATCCCAAAAAGGAACTACTATGGAGCCTTGGGTATATCCCCCAAACCAGGTACCTAGTTAAAGCTTGAAGTGGGTCCTCAACCGCGAGCTTTAAACTCTAAACGAGCCTCAGGGTTCAGGATTATTGGACATGCCATCCTGAGAAGATCCACGTCGTTGGGCTTGGAAAGGTTTGTTCGGTGTGCCGGACAAAGCTTCCAGCTCAAAGAGGCTTGCAGTTTTTTTGGGGGGTTTAGTGTGTACTTAACATTGGCGGACGACCCTGGCATGGACCTGTAAAGTCAGTCAATCATAACAGCGCTTCTCCGGCAATTGCAGTCCGAAGGTGTAGGGCACATGGGCTAAATGATCCTCCAGGCAAGCTGACATAAAAAGGCATTCACCGGCACCTTCAACCACATAATTCTACGACATTCGCAGCTGCCGGAACAGCATTCTTCATCACACCAGAAACCAATGCAGCTGATGTAGCGACAAAATGGACGGCCGACCCTGACAACTTACTCAGTACAGGGGCAGTAATGCTTAGAATAGGGCATTGGGGTATCTTGCACTGTATAACAAGGAAGTTCTAAATACGAACTCATTATTCCGACCCTACCATATTCTTCGCAGCAGACTTTCTGCTTCCAGAGCTGCTTGGGAAGAGTCCAGCTTGTGGAGCAAGACCTGGCAAGCATTGACCTCAGTGGGTTTAGGGTTTGGGCTTGGGATTTAGGGTTTAGGGTTGAGGGTCTATACGGTTTAGGGTTTCCTAAACACTAAACCCTACAGGGTTGGGGCTGTGGACGGCCAGTGGTTGAGATGACGCCGCACGGATAGAAGGGCAGTAGGATGGATGCAGTGTAATTGGTTCAAGGTTTTTTGGGGCTTAACCCCAAACCCTAAACCCTAAACCCCTAAACCGGCCTAGGGTTCAGGTGTCACGACGTAGATGTCAATCTTAGGGCCTCGAAAGCTTGACAGCGCACTTGTGATGGGAGGCCAAAAGGGGGGTTTATGATTCTTGGGGTAGGGATTCCTTAATATGAACCCGATTATGGGAACCCTAGTCCCTACTAAACCCCCATATGCTAAAACCCCTTTTGGCCTCCTATGAACTTGGTGCAGTTTCAGCTTTTGCTGTTTGGAGGGTCGGGGGAGCTGCGTAAGTAGGTAGCAAGTAAGAGTCCTGATCAAAACAACTGAGGTTATGGCACTAGCTCTACAGACAAAATGACTACCCAGTAAGTCCCACCAAATACAAATCCCAGAGCGTTGCAACTATCTTGCTTTGGCGGATGGGTTCTGAGTCAAGCAAGGCGCGGTCTGCATCAGCGCCACCTTCAAGGCGAGCCAGTTATACGGGACCCTAACAAGCGCCTGAAAAACACACCATACATAAATACATATATAGGACATCACAGGTCTTTGGCACCCGAAAGGCTACACAAATGGCTGGCCTTTTGACCCCCGGGAGATTTTTTCGGTAACCGGCCTGCTGGTAAAATCCGTCTTATCTTGAGATCCGGTTGCCAGGCATTTGTGTTTCGAACAACGGCGACGCCAAACTGCAATAACCGAGGTCAAAAAGCCAACTGCCAGCCTTTTGTGATGGTGGATTCCTTCTTCCCTCATCCTCTCTCCTTCTCTCCGTCTCTCCCTACCTCGTCCTCCCTCTATCCCTCTCGCTGTCTCGCTTTCCTTCTCCCTCGCTTTCCCTTTTGTTCACGTTCCCTCTGACGCTGGCGCTCTCGCTCTCTGGCTCTCGAGTGCTCCTTCTTCCTCTCCCGTCGCGCTCTTTCCAGAGACAAACCCTTTCGAAGAGGTGTGCCATCTACTCGTGCAGCTGTGTTTTCCCCACCTCCTTTGCACGCGAGTCCTCGATCCATCTGTACATCATCCACCAGGCCGCGCACGAGTTCAGCATAGCATGATGATGATGTGTATGCTGCACTTGCGGGCGGGCCATGTTTCAGGGCCTACGGGGAGCTCAGGGTCCCAGAAGTTGCGCCGCTCCGGTCCTGGATGTTCGGGACTTGTCCCGCTGTACAGCATAGCACCCGCCAGAGCTTCTCGTGAGTTCAGGGGCTTACTTGGAGGCCCTTTTGACTTAGTAAGTCTACTTAGAATCCCCTATAAACCCCATTATAATCCCCATAACCCACCTTACTAACCCTACTTACTAAGTCAAAAGGGCCTCCAAGTAACTTACACTGGGCCTAGGTTACACAGAGGCCTTTGGGTTTGGGGTACTCAAGGACTCCGAGATTGCAGGAAGTTGTGCCACACTCCGGCCCTCCATGCTATGCACATCTACGGACTAGTTTCTCATGCAGAAGACGCCGCCGAGTCATATTGTCTCCACGTCCATTTCACAGCACGTGCCAGCGCGTCTGCCTGAGGCACAGGTGGCAGGCACGACAGAGACATGTCAGATCCCCATCCATATACCCTGAAACCCCTTTGTGGCCGGCCTGTGTCGGCAGCCCATCTTCGCTCCACCGGAAGGTCTGGCTGTACGAGTGCTCGCTGTTGCGGTAGTGTGCCTGATAGGTTCTCGTCGGCACACGACGTTGGATGGGCGAGTTCGGGGCAATGTCCGCCCTCTCAGCTGCCGGAGTGCTCCATGCACCAGGTTCCAATGGGACATAGACAGTGCTCGAAGACGCTGTAGCACTTCGCTCCAGCAGAAGTTCCCACGCAGCATCTGAATTCTCGTCAGCGGCGTCTGAATTCTCGGCCGCAGCACCACCATCTGAGTCCTCGGCGTATGGATCGCGGGCATGCACGTATGTGTACGCCAGGTTTAAAGGGGTGCAAGGGTTCAGGCACCAGAACACAGATCCCTGGCACACGCGTATAGTACACACATATATATATATATATGTGTGTATATATGTATATATACATGTATATATATATATATGTGTATACATATATGTATATACATGTATATATACACATATATGTATATGTCACATATGTCATATGATAAACAATATGTATACAAACAAATATACATATTATACATATATATATATATATATGCAATATTTAAATTCGGGGCCGGCGGGGCTGGCCCCCGAGCAACGAATCAACACAGGTCGCTGGCACACGTGTGTAATATATCACACAGGTGCCGTGTGCAGCCAAGTTACATAGTTTCTCACCAATGGGCCACCAGGCATACCCTCTCCACCCAGCTCGTCTTCCTCACACTGCGAATCAACACAGGTCGCTGGCACACGTGTGTAATATATCACACAGGTGCCGTGTGCAGCCAAGTTACATAGTTTCTCACCAGTGGGCCACCAGGCATACCCTCTCCACCCGGCTCGTCTTCCTCACACTGGCCATCTCCCACAGGAGCCAAAGGGGCTGTGTGATCTTCTGCTTCCTCATCCTCCTGCTCCTCCTCCTGCTCTGCGACCCCCTCCTGGTCGAGCGCAAGGTCTCCATCGTCATCCGATGCGTAATCTTGCATCCGGTCTTTCAGCAGAGCTGACAGATCTGTATCCTTAAGGACCGTGTGCTCAGTGTACGTCACTTTCACGCACCTAACACGGCAAGTTGGCCGCAGCTCACCCTGAAGGGTGAGATCCTGCCTGTTGAAGTTGGCTAGAAAGTACCCCTTCCGTTCACGGCCTTTCGGAGTAGGGAGGAGTTTGCGCCCACCATGTTCAAGAGGACTGCTGTTTTGCATCATCCAACCCCTAGGCATCTCAGCTCCCAAAGCAATCCTCACAACGAAGGATGAGATCGGTTTGGGACTCGACTGCCCAGACTCTGAATGCAAGAACCGTGAGAACTCGCGGTCCATTATTCTGTGCATACACTGAGGCAGAGCCCTCCACTCCCGGGAAGCACCAGCAGCACCGAGGGATGTATCCTCGAATTGCCATACATAGTGGATGTAGCCCGGCGCGGCCGATTCCAGGATCTCTGCGAAGCAGGGTGGCTGCAACCGCAGAAGGGGATCACTGTCGACATGCTCGATGTCTTTGGTCGTTTGGCGATGCTCCTGCACGCATGGCAGGCACACCAGAGGGGCTTGCAGGATGTCTTGGTTTCACAAAGTTTGGAGTTTGGGGCTCAGTGTTTCCAGGGAAAAAACGGCCTCGACGAAAGTAGACAGGTCGCGCCCGGCCATGCGTGCCATCTCAGCCTCAGGGACGTATCCAGTGGCCATCCACGCGCCCTGGAAGATGGACAGCGGCAACTCGAGCCACGTTTGTACTGACAGCAGGTGCGCATCTTCGACGTTGACCTGATGCCTTGGAACGCCAGTAGTGCCAAGTGGAAGGAGACTGTATTTTGTGCGGTCGTAGTAGTCCGCGCCAAAATGCATCGATTTATCCATGGCTAGCTTCACGCGGAGTTTATATATCCTGTCCACGGGTCGCTGGCACACGTGAGCCACATCACACTCACACCAGCGCCATGCTAACTACACAAATGCAGACAAGCATCCCAAAGACGCGATCACAAGCCTGACCTTTGCCTGACCAGCCCCCTGGCTGGGCCAGGGGCAGAGCCACGTTGCAGGCTTCAGACCACCTCTGCCGCCTCATGGCCATTCCGGAGCTCTCGGCAAATGTGCCGGTAAAGCCGTCACATTGCAATAAGCCCCTGTCCTCCAAGCCCAGCCCGTGCTTGTCCCGCTGAATGCGGAATGCGTCCGTGTAAATGTTCTCCATCATTTCCAGTATGGACTCCGCATTCATGAAGTGGGTCTCCGTAGACGAGACTGACCAGTAGGCCATTCCACGGTACTCAGCGTTCCATTTAGCAACCGTCTTAGCACTCAGGCCTCCGGGCGGAATCGAAATACAGACAGGACCTGGGGTCCCGTCGGCCCAGGTGCTGGCACAGCAAGTAAAGCAAGATCGGGCCTTGCCAAGGTCCACATGCACGCGATCGCCCGCACTCACAAACAAACCCACAAACACACACACACACACAAACACAACAGGAGTTCCAAAAATAAGTGTTAAACACTGCCAGTGTCTTTCACCACTGGATCGAACCGGAAGTCTTCCTGCCGGCGATTGCGATTCCTTCGACGCCTACTGCCCTTCGGAGCACGAGGAACTTTCTTCTTCTGTTGCACTGGTTGGCGGCCGATATCATCTCTGGAACAGAGCTTTCTGGAGGCCTTCTTGGCTGGTTGATACAAGCGACGCCAGGTCTGATCGAAATTCCTGGTCCAAATGCACAAGTGCCAGGCACATCTGTCTGGAATGAGGCATGACACTGACAATGGGATGATATGAGATGAACAGGTGCCGAGGTGCAAGACCAATTCGTGCCGAATGTTCTGGGACTTCAGCAGCTCATGATGCGCGATACGGCTGGCCTCCATTCTGGGGTCATCGTAGGCTAGGAAATTGCCGGTCGTGTTCGTGGCCGCTTGAACCGTGCCAAAGTGCCTCTTCATGCGAAGAACAGTCATGTGGTTAGGCGTCCACTTCTGGAAAGATTTCGGCATAGGCTGAATCTCCTCCCCCAGCTTTTCCACAGCTTTGTGTAGCATCCGAGGCTTACCAAGGACTTCTGGCATCTGATCTTCGAAACGCTTCCACGCCTCGCCATTCGACACCTTCACCTCTTCTCGCTTCAAGCATTGCTTCTTTCGAAATGAGTCCATCGCCGTCTCCAATGTCCTCTTGTAATGGCGGGTAGTCTGTGCAGGATCTGCGCGCTTTGTAGCGTCGGTGAGTCCCATTGTGAACTCCGAGGCGGCACAGTCAACGGATCTAGCCACCTCACAACAGGAAGGCATGCATATATGTATGTATATATATATATATATACTCACCGCATGGCACGTCTATTGCACACACACATATATACACCCAAAACTTATATATCCCTGCCTCGACAGGTACCCCAGCAATCGTTCGAGGTCCTCTGGGTGTGAAGGGAAGGTCCTTCTGCCGACAGTACCAGTCCGGTACGCTCGTCCACTTGCGAGCGAGCTCCTCCGGTATTGCGTAGTATTTCTGCCGGCGGTAACGCTTGATCCATTTGCTGAGGATATTGCTTTTCATCACCCCAGGAAACTCGCTCCGGATGACTTTTTGGCGAGAGCTGCCAACTGGAAGAGCCAATGCACGCTTCACCACCTGGCAAATCTGGAAAATGGTTGCCGCGTCACCATTCTTGCGTGCATATGTCTTGAGTGGAGGATGCACCAGGGTCGTGCATGGTGGTTCAGCATCCGCCGCAGGGTCGGGCACGTCCTGCTGCCCATCCTGAGTCGGAGGAAGCTCCTCTGAAGGTGCATCCTGAATGGCCAGAAGCTTCTGGTGGCGGCTCTTCTCGCGGGCCGCAGCAAATGAATTCGGGATCGCCGACAGCACTTCCGAGACATTCTGTGCCTGTGCAGCCTTGCCCAGTTTGCTCACCTTGGCCCTCATCATCTTGTAACAGCGAGCTGAATTCATCGTAAAGCCGATGACAAGCTTCCGGGGCTGACGCATTGCGACCTCCGCCAAGTACTGGCCCGATTGGACAGCCTGCACCAGTGTCAGGCACGCCAGTATATACATATACAGAGACACCCACAAAGGTATATATATATATATACATATATATATATATATATATATATACGGTTGACATTGTTTTCAGGGTCTGGGTTTAAAGTGTAGGATGCAGGGGGTGATATTCTCTGGTGTGCCAGCCATCCGTGCCTCGGCGACCTGCGAGACAACACGCACGAAGGCTTTTGATGCACTCTCTTCCGTCAAGGCTAGCCAGTCCACGGAGTCTAACCCTCTCAGCAGCACGTCCAGATCCTCATCGGACTCAGTTTGTGCTCGAAGATTCGACCAGAGGTCTTGAGCCGCCTTCTCATCACCGAGGCAAGCAATAGAAGCCTCCAAATCAACTTTCAATTTGGCGACCTGAGTCAGAGCGCGGTAGCTCCTCAGCCGCATGGCACATTTCGAAACAGTTGATGGCTCACAGCCGCCCTCATTGAACATCCAGTGGGGCCAAGCGCGCAGAACTTCTTTGATGACTGGCTCGCCCTT
>CAJNDT010003546.1:115000-121467 GCA_905221615.1 Symbiodinium sp. CCMP2592
CCGCGGAACATCAGAATCTGGATGAGCAAGCTGTGCATCTTCGGAGCACGGGGCTGCAAGAGGCCTCAGCAGGGCACAAGAGGCTGGCACATTTGTGTCCCGGAGTGGCCGTCTGCGTGTAGGCCCCAGACGGCGCAGAATCGTCCTGAGGCACACCCGTGTAGCACACCCCCACAGTGCGTGGGCACATACAAGCACACACGCACCCACAACTTGCGGATGTATATATCTATATATGTATATATGTATACAAGTGTGTATACATATATATACGGTCCTCGTCAGGCAATGCAAAGCCCAGTTTCGTCAGCTCCGCTTTCAGTTCATTGCTCGCTCCAGCATGTGTAAGCGTGGTGTAGGCCACCACGGTGCAACGAGGTCCCTGAAGAGTGGGCTCTGCCCCATGCACAAGGCGACCATGGAACAGCTGGCACGTCTCTGCAGTCGGAAGCAACCGACCACGAAGCCAATTACCTTCAAATTCTCGCCACTGAACCTTGTCTAAGTCTTCGCATTCTTCATCTTCGACCCACAGCTCTCCCCCGGTGTGCGGAGTGAGCCCGATAATCACCGACTGGGCTTGATTGCGCGTATCCCTGTGAAGCTTCAAACGTTCATCCAGGTTGAGCGATAAGCTGCTAAAGCGGAAGCCAGGAGGTGCAAGTTGTCTGACAAGGGAGGCAAGCAGGCGCGTGAGGTGAGGATGCACACGTGACATTACTGCCAAATAGTGTGCTCCTCCGCTGGACGTGAGGCCAAGTGTCCAGAGGTTGAGAAACTGCTTGCCTTCGCAAATGTCGGTCAGCAAGGCTCGTCGCTTGGTCGCCACTGGCTGTAAATTGCATGCTTGTACGATCTCGTACACATCAGCCGGTCTAAGACTTCCAGATGCAGTTGCCAGCAAGTTGTGAGCCGCCCGCTCACCCGCTGATGCTGAGCCTGGTGTCCCTGGCCCACCCGGTGTCGCCTGCACAAGTCGGTGGCACATGTGTACATAGGTTCATAGAGAACACGAGGCCTCCCCGTTCAAAGAAAGGCTGTCTTGCTGCAGAGTCCTGCACCCAGGAGAAGCTACAATACACACCCACAAGCTTGTTGTGGACACATTCCGTCGTAGGGATCTGGCTGCGACGGCTCTCGGAGCACCAGCGCCTGGCCGTGTCAGGGGGGTATATATATAGTGGATGTGCTGACTGACAGTGTATAAACACATGCGTGATCTTGGCTGCCTGACAGCTCACCACATCGGGAACTGTTGCATCCTGGACCACATCAGGCCATGAACACGCTTGCTTACATATATACATTGTGTGTGGCAAGAGCTCCACCCCACGCCTCGCACGGAGGTTCGGCCGCCCGAGTTATCACCTATAGCGAAAACATCACGAACAACAAAGGACAGCACGGTCGTGACAAGGCAAGATCGCACCTTCCCGTCAGTTGTGACCGTGGAACAGCCGGAGGCGGAAACCTTGATGGAACTCGTACACGCACATCTATATATATCTATATACATATATATATATATACATACACCTTGAAGTCTGAAGCTCGGGCTTCATTCGCACCGCTGTGCAGGGCGAAGAACTGCTTCGTTCTTTCCCGCAGGGGTATCCCTGGGGCGTTGTCCTAGCACACTCACGCAGGCACCAGCTTTGATGACCGAGCCCGCCACTTGCCGAAAGCATGAAAAAAAGTAGTGAAACCCACGACCTCCGTTCCATTGAGATCTGTCGGAGCATTGGTAGACGAAGCCTTGCATTCATGCACGAGTGGCAGGCACACCTGTGACCAATCACAAAAGGGGCCCACCGCCTGCTTCTTGGACGCCACAGCTGGATCCTGCCAAACACTCTGAAATCTCAGAATGTGCAGTCGTCAACCTATAACACTAACTATTCAAAACACACAAAAACCGTCACACACACACACGCACAGTCACAAACGGCTGCAGCAGCATGTCTTCAGGCACCGAAGCCGACGATGAGCAAAGTCAAAAACCGAGCCCACCTTCTCCTTCTTGGACTCGGCAGCTGGAGCCTGCCGCCACACAAAGCAAGCCCCTCTCTCTCTCTCTCTCTCTCTCTCTCTCTCTCTCTCTCTCTCTCTCTCTCTCTCTCTCTCTCTCTCTCTCTCTCTCTCTCTCTCTCTCTCTCTCTCTCTCTCTCTCTCTCTCTCTCTCTCTCTCTCTCTCTCTCTCTCTCTCTCTCTCTCTTTCTCTTTCTCTCTCTCTCTCTCTCTGTATATATATATATATATATATACATACACATGTGTCAAAAGCGCACCTTCGTCTTTGCGGGCGTGGCCTGCACGAGTGGGTGACACATGGGTATAAGCAAAGTCGAAAGAACCGAGCCCACCTTCGACTTCTTGGATTCGGCAGCTGTAGCCTGCCGCTGCGAGCTTCTGCACATATATATATATATATATGTATGTATGCATTCAATCGGGATCGAATATATAAGCACAATGGCCAGCCCACCTTCTGCTTCTTGGATTCGGCAGCTGGAGCCTGCCGAAGCACAAAGCAAGCTTCTTTCTATTAAGAGATATATATGTAGATATTCATACATACATATACACACATATATATATATAAATATGTATATAAATAAAGAAGAGAGGGGAGAGAGACAGATGCTTGGTCGGCCACACAGGAGGATGGCACAGCGATGGCACAGCGAAGCCTGGGCCGTCAAGGAGGCTGATGGCTTTTCAGGCAGCCTGGTTTCTATACGGTTGATTGCTTTCGTGGGTTCGGGTGTGTTTGGGTTTACAGAGTTGCTTCACAAAGCTCCAGAAATGCAAGCAACAGCCAGCAGCCATTTTCAAAAAGTCACGCCAGGCTGTATATAGATGGCGATGTGCAGGCAACAGGGGTGCACTTCAGTACCAGTAGTATATATATATATATATGTTGAAACCGTGATCAAAACTTTGCACTGCAGCCAGCACTCACCTACGCCTAGGGGAACGGGAAGCGGTCCTAGGGCGGCGATTGCTCAGCATTTCAGGGACACGGGCCAGAAGCGAAGTGATCTGAGAACGCATGCTCGCAACCAGGTCCCACTGCTCACGACTGCGAGCACGACTGAGATCTTCCTCGAGCTCGGCCACCCGCAAACGCAAAGCCGATGTCTCCGTCCGCAACTCAGCAATATCGTCCTGGACCAGGTTGATCTGAAACTGATGGCCCGAAGTTTCGTTCAGAAGCTCAGCTAGGACAAGGCGGAGGCGTTCAGGTGGAGGGTAAATCTCTGCATTCATCGGACCAAGAAAGGCCTCCGCATGCGTGATCGGAGCCCCGAGAAGGTGCCTTCCAGTCCCTGCAGCTTCGGTCAGGCGATCTGGGCTCTCCACCGGAGCATCGATAAGTATATCATCAGAAGCCTCCCCTGCGGAGCCAGCGGACACCACATCTGCAGCCGATCCCGAGTGAGAGCCCGCAGAAGCAGCCGAGCCGCCAACATGAGAAGCCATGAAGGACTTGCTCAAGCACAGCTCTGCACCAGTGCATGCATGCCCACAATGCGTATATGATGGACTTGTTCGAAAGTCATGTTGCACATGTGCCGGCTTCGGAGAGGGCTTAGGCAAAGCGGAACCCACTGCAGCGAAGAATATACTTGCACAACACACTAATGGATGGCACATCGGTACCTAGTGTCCACACGGATCACAGCACAGGCTGAGTGGGGGGCTCATGTATATAAATCTGATGCACGGTGACGGCGAAGCTGCCAGTGGAGACCTGCACACTGGAGACGCGATGAGCAAACAACCATGGGAGCAGTCACGAAGTGCAGGGCCAGCAAAGCCCAGGCAGCAAACCGCCACAACATGCCACAACACAGCAGACTGCACCTTCTCGATGTGTGCGTGTCGTCCTTGTGCAGCCGCGACGCGTGGAACCTGGGCAACACGAGGGGGAGGGGTGCAGGGCTACAACCACAACACGAATGGATGGCACATCAGTATATACCTGGTGCCCACACGGATCACTGCACAGGCTGAGTGGGGGGCTCATGTATATAAATCTGATGCACGGTGACGGCGAACCTGCCAGTGGAGACCTGCACACTGGAGACGCGATGAGCAAACAACCATGGGAGCAGTCACGAAGTGCAGGGACAGCAAAGCTGGCCCAGGCAGCAAACCGCCACAACATGCCACAACACAGCAGACTGCACCTTCTCGATGTGTGCGTGTCGTCCTTGCGCAGCCGCGACGCGTGGAACCTGGGGCAACACGAGGGGGAGGGGTGCAGGGCTACAACCACAACACGAATGGATGGCACATCAGTATATACCTGGTGCCCACACGGATCACTGCAGGTCTCCAAGGAAGAATGCTATGGTGACTGCCCTGGGACTTGGGACCCAGGCGGCTGCAACGATATCGGGCGGCTCGATCTGCGTCATCCGACCTGGCGAGTGCACTGGTCGAGATCCCGTAATGGAGAGCTCGTGTCAGTATATATATATATATATATATATATATATATATATATATATGCTCCGGCTTTGTCTAAGGTCGTCACTCATGGTCAGGGCAAGGTGCTCGTAGACGACCTGGCATGCCACCACAAAGACAATGGGCAAGGCAAAGAAGAAGCTCAGTGCAAGTACAAGACGGGATTGGGTCACCGGCCACAATCCGCAGAAGCAGCAGATACAGTACCTGGCCGGTCGCTTGGTAGACAAGCACAAGGTGGTGCGGTCGTCAGCGGCAAAGGCAAGGGTAAATATATATATATATATATATATATAGCTGTTTTTTTCCAGTGCGCAATGCTGCAATCAGCTGGCTCGAAAGCATTGATGCAAGACGCCAGCAGTGGCTAGGAGCAGGAAAGGCCCTAGACTTCCACAGGAGCAAAATCCAAGGGAACAAAATCACTTCAAGTGATCCCTTGAGGCGGGCCCCCATCTCACAGCTACTCACGGCTCAAGGGGCGAGGTCGCCTGAGAAGCAGAGTTGCTGGCTGATCCCTTGAAGAAACCACCCGGAAGACAAAACCACAAGACTCCTCAAGTAGGCTGCCCACTTCCTGGAAGGCTTCGGCTTCGGTGCCGCCGATGACGCGGATCGAGGAGTCGGTGTCGGAGTCGAAGGCGGGGCCGTGGTCGATGTCAATGCACCCGCTGTGGCCTCCACCCTGCTGGTCGTGCCCGGGGTCGTCGAGGATGCCGCGGCCTCTTCTGCCTCCTCCGCCATGAGAGCAGCCCGTAGCTGAGCCGTCAGCTCCTCAGCTTCCGCACGGGTGATCAGGCCCCTGGCACTGTTGATACGGCTGGCCGCTTCCCCCATCACCGTAGGCTCCACGGCTCCATCATCACTGGATGGGCTGCCCGTCCAGAGTGCCAGCTCATCGCCCGCTTCCGCAGGTGTCATCCTGCGAACGTTCGCCGTCAGCATGGCCTCTCGCCTATCCGGGGCAGTGATCTCTGGCGCCAGCCGTGTGAGGACCACTTGGGTGGGCCTGCCATGCCTCATCATGGCGTCACCAATGGCCGCGGACAGCAGGTAGGACAAGTTGCGGTCCTCCAGCCCTGGGCCCTCAGTCCTGCCCTGGAGGTCCTCCCTGGGACCATCGGCGCCCCAATTCAAGAGATTCTGGTGAGCCCTGTCCTGCTCTCGCATAGGTTCCACCGTGATTCTCATTGAGGTCAGGCCGGCATGATGCCAAGGGATGTAGCACACGATCGGGCCGACAAAGGAAGGGAGCTCACGTGCCACAGCCCGCGATATGCGGTGCGCAAGAGCCTGCTCGACTTGAACAGGATGCGGCGGCGGTGGCCCGGCCCTCGCCCTTGTCTCCTCTGGGCTTTCCACCCAGACCTCCTCCAGCTCCTCGGAAGAACCGGACATCGAAAAGGCACCCTGGGCAAGCAAATCCCTTGCTATCTGAGCCCTCCAGCTGCTCCACAACATGAGATGGGCACAGGTTTGTCGCAGTCCCTGCAGAAGGGCTCTCACTGTGCTGCACATGATGCCGAAGTGTCGAAAACTTCCTAGCTGGGGGCACATGATGATCCAGGCGTGATTGCACTGAAAGGAGGTTCGGGTCGCCTGCGCAGCGTGTAGGCCAGTGACATAGACAAGCAGGCCACAACACAGCAGACTGCACCTTCTCGATTTGTGCGTGTAGTTTGTGTGCAGCCGCGATGCGTGGAACCTGGGCAACACGAGGGGGAGGGGTGCAGGGCTGCAACAGTTGACACAACACGAATGGATGGCACATCAGTACCTCGTGTTGCCGCACCCTCCCGCAAACCCTGGAAACTCCGGCAATAATAAATAAATATAAATATAAATATAAATATATATATATATATATATAGGTTTATAATTTCTATAGCAGATGACCCTGTGACGTGTCCACAACGGATTCCGCAGCACGGGCGAGTGGGGGCTCCCATATAAATCGGTGCCGGTGAACGCCGAAGCTGCCAATGGGGACC
>CAJNDT010003546.1:121567-269205 GCA_905221615.1 Symbiodinium sp. CCMP2592
CCGCAACTCAGCAATATCGTCCTGGACCAGGTTGATCTGAAACTGATGGCCCGAAGTTTCGTTCAGAAGCTCAGCTAGGACAATGCGGAGGCGTTCAGGTGGAGGGTAAATCTCTGCATTCATCGGACCAAGAAAGGCCTCCGCATGCGTGATCGGAGCCCCGAGAAGGTGCCTTCCAGTCCCTGCAGCTTCGGTCAGGCGATCTGGGCTCTCCACCGGAGCATCGATAAGTATATCATCAGAAGCCTCCCCTGCGGAGCCAGCGGACACCACATCTGCAGCCGATCCCGAGTGAGAGCCCGCAGAAGCAGCCGAGCCGCCAACATGAGAAGCCATGAAGGACTTGCTCAAGCACAGCTCTGCACCAGTGCATGCATGCCCACAATGCGTATATGATGGACTTGTTCGAAAGTCATGTTGCACATGTGCCGGCTTCGGAGAGGGCTTAGGCAAAGCGGAACCCACTGCAGCGAAGAATATACTTGCACAACACACTAATGGATGGCACATCGGTACCTAGTGTCCACACGGATCACAGCACAGGCTGAGTGGGGGGCTCATGTATATAAATCTGATGCACGGTGACGGCGAAGCTGCCAGTGGAGACCTGCACACTGGAGACGCGATGAGCAAACAACCATGGGAGCAGTCACGAAGTGCAGGGCCAGCAAAGCCCAGGCAGCAAACCGCCACAACATGCCACAACACAGCAGACTGCACCTTCTCGATGTGTGCGTGTCGTCCTTGTGCAGCCGCGACGCGTGGAACCTGGGCAACACGAGGGGGAGGGGTGCAGGGCTACAACCACAACACGAATGGATGGCACATCAGTATATACCTGGTGCCCACACGGATCACTGCACAGGCTGAGAGGGGGGCTCATGTATATAAATCTGATGCACGGTGACGGCGAACCTGCCAGTGGAGACCTGCACACTGGAGACGCGATGAGCAAACAACCATGGGAGCAGTCACGAAGTGCAGGGCCAGCAAAGCTGGCCCAGGCAGCAAACCGCCACAACATGCCACAACACAGCAGACTGCACCTTCTCGATGTGTGCGTGTCGTCCTTGCGCAGCCGCGACGCGTGGAACCTGGGGCAACACGAGGGGGAGGGGTGCAGGGCTACAACCACAACACGAATGGATGGCACATCAGTATATACCTGGTGCCCACACGGATCACTGCAGGTCTCCAAGGAAGAATGCTATGGTGACTGCCCTGGGACTTGGGACCCAGGCGGCTGCAACGATATCGGGCGGCTCGATCTGCGTCATCCGACCTGGCGAGTGCACTGGTCGAGATCCCGTAATGGAGAGCTCGTGTCAGTATATATATATATATATATATATATATATATATATATATATGCTCCGGCTTTGTCTAAGGTCGTCACTCATGGTCAGGGCAAGGTGCTCGTAGACGACCTGGCATGCCACCACAAAGACAATGGGCAAGGCAAAGAAGAAGCTCAGTGCAAGTACAAGACGGGATTGGGTCACCGGCCACAATCCGCAGAAGCAGCAGATACAGTACCTGGCCGGTCGCTTGGTAGACAAGCACAAGGTGGTGCGGTCGTCAGCGGCAAAGGCAAGGGTAAATATATATATATATATATATATATATAGCTGTTTTTTTCCAGTGCGCAATGCTGCAATCAGCTGGCTCGAAAGCATTGATGCAAGACGCCAGCAGTGGCTAGGAGCAGGAAAGGCCCTAGACTTCCACAGGAGCAAAATCCAAGGGAACAAAATCACTTCAAGTGATCCCTTGAGGCGGGCCCCCATCTCACAGCTACTCACGGCTCAAGGGGCGAGGTCGCCTGAGAAGCAGAGTTGCTGGCTGATCCCTTGAAGAAACCACCCGGAAGACAAAACCACAAGACTCCTCAAGTAGGCTGCCCACTTCCTGGAAGGCTTCGGCTTCGGTGCCGCCGATGACGCGGATCGAGGAGTCGGTGTCGGAGTCGAAGGCGGGGCCGTGGTCGATGTCAATGCACCCGCTGTGGCCTCCACCCTGCTGGTCGTGCCCGGGGTCGTCGAGGATGCCGCGGCCTCTTCTGCCTCCTCCGCCATCAAAGCAGCCCGTAGCTGAGCCGTCAGCTCCTCAGCTTCCGCACGGGTGATCAGGCCCCTGGCACTGTTGATACGGCTGGCCGCTTCCCCCATCACCGTAGGCTCCACGGCTCCATCATCACTGGATGGGCTGCCCGTCCAGAGTGCCAGCTCATCGCCCGCTTCCGCAGGTGTCATCCTGCGAACGTTCGCCGTCAGCATGGCCTCTCGCCTATCCGGGGCAGTGATCTCTGGCGCCAGCCGTGTGAGGACCACTTGGGTGGGCCTGCCATGCCTCATCATGGCGTCACCAATGGCCGCGGACAGCAGGTAGGACAAGTTGCGGTCCTCCAGCCCTGGGCCCTCAGTCCTGCCCTGGAGGTCCTCCCTGGGACCATCGGCGCCCCAATTCAAGAGATTCTGGTGAGCCCTGTCCTGCTCTCGCATACACAGTGGGTTGTTTGAAGATAGGTGAGATAGGTGAGATACTATCCAGGTTATAAACCATTTATAAGTGACTTAGGCATGGTCTAACTCGTTTCTATCTCTATCTCAAGATACTATCTTCGACGGAAGATGGCAAGAGATAAAAGACTTAGAACGGACTTAGAAAAGATAGCTGCGCCAACAGGGTGAAGAAGTAGTGTATGGCCAGAAGAGAAAGAAAAAGATAAAAAAAGATAAGAAAAGATAAAAAAAGATAGGAAAAGATAGGAAAAGATAAAAAAAGATAAAACAGAGATAGCAGGAGTATCAACAGACGGCGCTTTGACGAGTCCGTGCATGTAGTTTTTTTCGTGCACCTTCCGCGAGGCTTGAAGAGGCAATGCGAGACCAGACTGCACGATCCCAGAAGAAATGCTCTGATTGGCGTTTCTATACTGGCCGGCACAGCTTACGAAGTGCACGTCCTTTCTGCACACGTGGAAAACGCCGAGCCCTTCTTTGAGGCCAAAAACCCGCTGGAGCTTGCAGACATCCTTCCTAAACCCAGACGGCTTATGCCCGAAGCCTTGAATCTTGAAGCGGAGGTGAAACAGATTGCAAGACACTCTCTTGCAGCTGTCCGCTGTGCCTGTATTGGGGGGTCCTGCCAGCAGCAGCAGCAGCAGCCTACTAGGTCTCAGAATCTGCCAGCGGCAAAACCTTCTGGCCTCCAGGGTTGAGGCCCAGATGAGGCACTACACGCACTACCCTGCACTACCCGGCCCCAGCTGGCCCAGATTCGTAGAGGGCTCCAGGCACTACTCTCCTTCAGGCTCCCAAGGCCCAGGGGCGCACTACACCACACTACCTTCCGCCAGGGTCCCCAATAGGGTCCAGCAGCTCTTCTTCACTGCTTGGTCTGTGTGGCTCAAGTCCCGGCAGCAGCGTCTATAGGTCTTGTCCCCCAGCAGCTCAGACTCCTGCCGTGCCGGCCAAGCATGGCCGCTACAGACCCGAGCACTCGGGAGTGCCATCGTAGGTATAAGTACCTGAAATCAAGCCCTTCCTATCTTTCACAGGAGACGCAGCTGAATGCTGAGCAAGCTGGCAAGGAAACTGCCACCCAGTTGCTGGGCCTTGCGCCCGACGCTGATGCGCTTCCGGCTGCAAGCCTGCCTTCCGAAGCTCTGGCGGCAGGAGCTGAGGCAGTCCCTGGTGCACGGCTGCAGCTGCAGCTCACTCAGCCTTGCGGAAAGTGCCGCAAAGTTTGACGAGTTTGTGCTTTCCATGTTCGGTATCTTTTGAGCCTACTGGTTTTCCTTAAATCAGATAAAAAAAGATAGAAAAAGATAAAGAAAGATAGAAAAAGATAGAAAAAGATACTAACAAATAAAACAGATTTAACTTATCTCACTTTTATCTTTTTTTATCTCTCCTTTCTCTTTCTTTCTCACCTAAGTCAAACAACCCACTGTGTAGGTTCCACCGTGATTCTCATTGAGGTCAGGCCGGCATGATGCCAAGGGATGTAGCACACGATCGGGCCGACAAAGGAAGGGAGCTCACGTGCCACAGCCCGCGATATGCGGTGCGCAAGAGCCTGCTCGACTTGAACAGGATGCGGCGGCGGTGGCCCGGCCCTCGCCCTTGTCTCCTCTGGGCTTTCCACCCAGACCTCCTCCAGCTCCTCGGAAGAACCGGACATCGAAAAGGCACCCTGGGCAAGCAAATCCCTTGCTATCTGAGCCCTCCAGCTGCTCCACAACATGAGATGGGCACAGGTTTGTCGCAGTCCCTGCAGAAGGGCTCTCACTGTGCTGCACATGATGCCGAAGTGTCGAAAACTTCCTAGCTGGGGGCACATGATGATCCAGGCGTGATTGCACTGAAAGGAGGTTCGGGTCGCCTGCGCAGCGTGTAGGCCAGTGACATAGACAAGCAGGCCACAACACAGCAGACTGCACCTTCTCGATTTGTGCGTGTAGTTTGTGTGCAGCCGCGATGCGTGGAACCTGGGCAACACGAGGGGGAGGGGTGCAGGGCTGCAACAGTTGACACAACACGAATGGATGGCACATCAGTACCTCGTGTTGCCGCACCCTCCCGCAAACCCTGGAAACTCCGGCAATAATAAATAAATATAAATATATATATATATATATATATATATATATATATATAGGTTTATAATTTCTATAGCAGATGACCTGTGAACGTGTCCACACGGATCGCAGCACGGGCTGAGTGGGGGGCTCATATAAATCTGGTGCACGGTGACGGCGAAGCTGCCAATGGGGACCTGCACACTGGAGCAGCACAATGGAGCCCAGTACTGCGGTGGCGGGTTTTATAGGGGGTCGAAACACGAACGCCTGCCAGCACACACGAATCGGGGATGGTGTCACACTAACGGCTGGCATATCTGGGAGCGTACACAACAGCACTTCCACTCCTACGCAAGACAATGGGGTACCTCTCGCAAGTCCTGGGGCCCTGATCCCTATATAAACCCTAGGGCCCGAAACCGTATATAAACCCTAACACCCTAAACCCTCAACCCTAGGGCCTTAGACCCCGCACCCTAGGGGTATATATATATATATATATATATATATATATATATATGTAAACCTTACACCTCAGGATCCTAAACCCTAAATGCAAAGCCCCGAAACCCTAAACCTAGGACCCTAAACCCTCAACCCTAGGGCCTTCCTAGGGTCCTAAACCCTAAACCCTAGAACCCTATATAAGCCTTATATAGTTACGAACCCAGGCCGAGATCACGGCCACCAAAGAAGACCAGACCTGAGTGGAAGGAGGGGGGCGAGGACAGGGCAGCAGGAGGCGGGGAGGAGCTCGGAAAAGAAAGACGCTCATTTTGCTCGGAACTGCTCTTAATCAGGCTCGTGAGCTGTGAGTCGTCCAAATTCGACGTCACAAACTCAAAGAAGTTGCATGCAAGGTGGGCGCCGGCCATGCGCCCTGGAGCAAATTAAGCTGAAAACTGCAAGCCACGTCGAAGCTCCCATTGCTCTTGCTTCAGCTGCCGCAGGCGCCTCACCATGGACGCTCGGGCATCCATCAGGTCTTGGAACGTCCGGATCTCACCAGGCACCGCGGCAACGTAGTCAGACCAATGGACCATCTCGCAAAAGCAGTGCAGAATCTCCACGACGTCCTCGAACATCTGGCCTCGGAGTGGAAATTGCGTGTACAGCCAACACTCCAAAAAGCGGTGCGACACGTCCTGGCTGAAGCAGACTCTGCGCCACCAGGCTGGTGCCAAAAGACGCACGACCGCGGCCGGTGTGAATACGCCCCAGCGAGATGACCCTGGGAGCACCGCCTCCGCTTCATCGTGGAACTTCAAATGCATGGCATTGCGGCGGTCCTTGTAGTAGCCATCATCCGTGGTGTGGAAGCGGTCCATCTCGCCCTCGAATTGGGGCCCCCAGGTCGCAGCGAAGTGAACGAGCAGCCACCAGAGCTTGTTGCAGCTCTCCAGACCGCCGCAGTATATGGAGTCCATGGCTGCAACGCCTTCAGCGTGGCAACTAGGCTTGAGCATGCAGCAGCTGCCATGCACACTCATCATCAGAGGAGGAGGGGATGGAGCTCTGACCTCGGACCTCTTCACAACACGAATGGATGGCACATCAGTACCTCGTGTTGCCGCACCCTCCCGCAAACCCTGGAAACTCCGGCAATAATAAATAAATATATATATATATATATATATATATAGGTTTATAATTTCTATAGCAGATGACCTGTGAACGTGTCCACACGGATCGCAGCACGGGCTGAGTGGGGGGCTCATATAAATCTGGTGCACGGTGACGGCGAAGCTGCCAATGGGGACCTGCACACTGGAGCAGCACAATGGAGCCCAGTACTGCGGTGGCGGGTTTATATAGGGGGTCGAAACACGAACGCCTGCCAGCACACACGAATCGGGGATGGTGTCACACTAACGGCTGGCATATCTGGGAGCGTACACAACAGCACTTCCACTCCTACGCAAGACAATGGGGTACCTCTCGCAAGTCCTGGGGCCCTGATCCCTATATAAACCCTAGGGCCCGAAACCGTATATAAACCCTAACACCCTAAACCCTCAACCCTAGGGCCTTAGACCCCGCACCCTAGGGGTATATATATATATATATATATATATATATATATATATGTAAACCTTACACCTCAGGATCCTAAACCCTAAATGCAAAGCCCCGAAACCCTAAACCTAGGACCCTAAACCCTCAACCCTAGGGCCTTCCTAGGGTCCTAAACCCTAAACCCTAGAACCCTATATAAGCCTTAAAGCGACAGTCTCAGAACCTGGCCACAAGCTCCAATCGAACAACCCCAGCAGAAAGCCCCTGCACCTGCACTCTACCTGCACTCCTAGTGAAGATCACGCGAAACACTCTGAGGCAGCTGCGGCAACAGCGAAGGTTCTGACCTCTAGGCGATCACAGGTCTTTGGCACACCAGGGCGATTAGCAAACCATCTCCTGCCTTAGCTCTGGTGACGATTGGCTGGAGGTACTGCCCACAATATAGGCACAAGGCGATAGAGTCGAAAGACACGCCCGAGCCCGGCCTCAGCTCAGCTCGCGGCGTGCCCGACCCTGCCCCAAAACCGATCTCGAATTGGCCTTGGCTGCGGCGGGTGAGTCAGCTCCGGCTTCGAACAACCGCGGAGGCAAGGCCCAAGACACAAGGCTCGAAACTCAACGGACCGGACCCGCATTTTGCGCGCTGTAGCTGGCCAAGCCTTGTCTGCTCAACGGCGCGGTGACCTCTCACTACGCTCCTGGCAGGGGATGCACGTGATTTCCAGCCCAAAAAATGACGGAGGGGGGCTGCACGTCGTCGCGGTGACCTCGACCTCTCACTACGCTCCTGGCAGGGTGCGCACATGACTTCCAGCCCAAAAAATGACGGAGGAAGCCTGCAAGTCGTCGATGACAGTCTGAAGGGCCAGGATCCTGGCAGGGGGGAGTCTCCCAGGCACGCGACAGGCTTGGAGCCCGGCCGTTGCTCGAGGATCTCGCTGACCTCCTTCTGGAGTCGGGCCTGGGTTCGGGCGGAGTTCCAAGAACAAGGGAACGAGCAGCCGGGCAGCGGGCCAGCTCTCCCATGTTGAGCTCCCTCAGCATGGTGCTTCTCGCCACACCTCCCTGCGGGGACTCGAAGGTCTCCTTCAGCGGCATGTCCTTCCAGAGCACAAAAAAAAAGGAACCGGCATCAGCAACTGGACCGGGCCTCCACGGCCAGCACCAAGGCAGAATCAGCAGCTACAGCACCCAAACTCCCGCTTGAGAGAAGAACGGAGCTCCCGCTTGAGACGGAGCACAGCAAGAGTGGAGGCCGCAGGGACTTGGCCTCCTAGACAGCCTTCTAATGTACCAAAGTAGACCATGCAACCAAGCACGTTCCAACAAAGGGTTTATAGGGCAACCGGGGCCGGGGGCCGGGGGTTCGAGGTTAAGGAACCATTCAGCAGGCCTCGCAATCGATGCCCATGGAGCCGCAACTGCAGCGGCGAGTCTGGCCGAAGTGGGCAATTTATTATCGAGAAGAGTGGGCAGACTAGACCCATAAGTCTATGGCAGCACGACTGCAATATCAACTCATGGCACATGGTGCACAGGCACAGTTTGAGAAATGTTCACTCGGCTATGCTAGAAGCAGAAGAGCCTCAAAGCGAGCCCAATGTGCATCCACGAAATCCGAATCCCGAAGTGTCGAGTGTCAATGTGTGCCAGTCGCACGGATCCACCAGGAAGCGTAGAAGTCGCAGGCTCTGCCTGCATGAGTTTCAACTGCTTTCAAACACAAGCACGAGGTAAGCAGCTGCCACTGTAGAAACGGAATTACAAACCCTCCGCATGAAAATCCTGCAGCTTCCATGCTCCTAGCTTCATCTACGGGAGCTACAGCACCTGAACGCACAGCCACCCTTGCACGGAACCAAGAAGGCCGATTCTATTATTCCGACAAGCGGAGATGCAACATTCCGACACATACCAGCGCTCAGGGGACCCGCAACAATCCGACATGTGCTTACAGTATACAGGATCTATAGAACCTATAGAATTTTTGGTTTTACTGAAACTCGACCTGAAGCATTCCAAAGGGCGGGGTGAGAACAGGAAGGAGACGCCAGCAGCAAGAACAACAAAGACAGCAGCACACCGAAAACTACGGTCCGAAGCTACGTGAACCAAAGCAACCCACATACAAGCCTCACCCCATTGATGCACGCAGCAAGCCTGCCCGCCACTGCGAAGCTCATCAGGAGGCCGATCATAATCACAAAGAGCTGGACCTGGGCAACGCCGGCGAACACAAATGGACGGCACATGTGACGGACCCCAGTCTAAATCAAGAGCTCAGACTGTGACGGCCTTTTGTTTTGCTGCGCTGCCGCAAAAGAGCTCCTCAAAACTTGGATGCAAAACTGTTGCCACCGAACAAGGCAGAGCCCCAGGTCAAAACGAAAAATCCGTTCTTCCTCCGGAAAATTCGTCGCCCCAAGTCACCACAGAGCCATCGGTGAGAATAGCAGCGAATGCTTGCTTGGTCGCTGCTATTGCCTGCACATGCTGGAGCTGTAGCTGTACGGCACTAGAGTCGCCCCCATATTCGGCATCACCCCATGTCACAACAGATCCGTCTGCTTTTCTGGCTGCAAAAGCAGCAGTGCTGGATTGGATCTCTACCACATTGTGGAGAAGATGCTGCACTGCACGGCTGTCGCCGCCTGCGTCGACAGCACCCCATGTGACAACGGATCCATCGCCGAGTCTGGCTGCAAAAGCCTCTTCGGTGGCCTGAATGCTCACCACATTCTGCAGCTGGTGCTGTACACGGCTGCTGTTCCCACCATAATCAGGATCACCCCATGTGACGACACGTCCATCAAGGCGAATGGCAGCAAAAGCCTTGTTATTGGACTGAATCCGCCTCACGCCTCTCAGCTGAGGCTGCTGCAAACCTGAGTTGCCGCCATAGGTAATCTCACCCCAGGTCACGACAGATCCATCAGCGAGAAGGGCTGCGAAAGCCTTGTCGGTGGACTGAATGCTCGCCACATTCTGCAGCTGTTCTTGTACCATGTTGGGGGGCCACATGGCAGAAAACATTACTGTAGTATATATATAAACCCTAACACCCTAAACCCTCAACCCTAGGGCCTTAGACCCCGCACCCTAGGGGTATATATAGATATATATATATATATATATATATGTAAACCTTACACCTCAGGATCCTAAACCCTTCGTAAGGATGTCACTCAGTTCGAGCACTTTCGGGCAACAAGCATAACAGGTGGATGGTGCATCAGACAATCGCGCAAGAGACACACCAATGAATGGCACATGTGGAGGACACCAAACCACCAAAGCCCCGAAACTCAAACCCCAACCCACCTCACCAAAAAAAAAAACCTGAGAAGCCTACAAGCTCAAGGTCCAGGCCCCAAGACGACGCGTCGCCGCCCAGCGAGGTCAGGCCTCAGCGATGCGGATAGGAGGGAGATCGGGAGAGCTTACACATGCTTACACGCGAGGCGGGCTCTAGCTTTACCAGCACAAGGCACTCCTGCACGCGCACACACTCGCAAACCGCCGAACATCCGAACAAACCCTCAGAGGCACCGGCATGGGATGACAAAGGTCTGGACCTGGGCAACACTCTCGGAGGGCAAAAGGAGGGGACCTACGGGCACGTCAGGAAGGTCTCACAGCGCTTATAGTCGGGGCTCCTTTAGGCTACAAAGAGGATATTCGTAAGGATGTCACCAACCTGGTGCACACGGGTGGCTGGCACATGAGGAACCCGAAAGAGGAAGAAGGGTAAAGGAAACCCAACAATCCAAACGTGGGCTCCTAAAACCGGCAACGGAGTAGAAAACAAACCACACGAATGGATGGCACATGAGGAAGGTACCAACGCAGAAGTCGAAGGAGGCGCACAGGGCACCCCAGCAGCACCTAGGCACACACTCGCAGGGGTTTACGGCAAAAGGCCGGGGCAGCAGAACCAGGCACTCCTGCACGCACACAGACACTCGCTCGAGAAAGAAACCCCACACAAACCCAGACCCTTCCAAAAACAAAAGAAACCCCGGCAAGCACTCTGAGGCTCGGCGCGGCTGTGATGAGGTCCAGGCCTGAGCAAGGGTTAGGGCAGCCTACGAAGAGGGGGCGACAGCACAAAGCGCTCCTGCACGCACCACACTCCTACTGGGGAAGCAGGGACAAGAATGCATGGCGCATGTGGGGCGCGGAAAGCACTCCTACCTGCACCACACTCCTACCGGGAACGCCAGCAAGAAACAAATTCATGGCACATGTGGAAGCTTCCTACAGCTGGGCCTCTGCATCCACGATCGGGACGACAGCCGGAGCCTGCCATGCAAACATGTGCAACTGTGCACAGGCCAGTCGGATGCTTGTTGCTAACACCATGTTTTCCGCAATCGCAACTGCTGGCTCAGCTCGCTGGTCAGCGAGCCCATTTCAAAAAAAACCCGTATCCACAGCAACTGCTCGCCCATGCTGTTCACCGGTGAGCTAGCAGCTAGTCCATTTCAGAGAAACCCGGATTCGCAGAGGAACTGGCGTTTTCCTTGGGTGGTTCGTCCTTCTTTTCGCCATGGAGATCCGTAGACGACGAGGCGACATCGGCTTTTCTCTTATTGCATTTGGCCTTGGGCGTCTCGTCCTTCTTCCCATCGGGCACATCCTCCTGCTGCTCGCCCTCGGCCCCCATGTGCAAATCGAGCGTGTCGTCCTGCTGCCCGGCCTCCGTGTCATCCTTCTCGCCATGGGCCCCGTCCTGCTGCTCGCCATCACTGTCTGCTCGAGGAGGGTTTTCCTGGAGCAGCAGGATAATCAAAGCCGCTCGCCTTTCCAGCTCTAGCTGTGTTCTGCCAGAGGCAAACCAACGACGCCGGAAGTCCCGAACAAAAAGTTCTTCCAGGTCTTCATCGTCATCCTCACGGCCCTGGCTCATGATTCGAGGAGCTCGCGAAGCAATGCTTTATAAGCCTGGAACATCCCTGTCAAAAGCTCGTTAGTTACAGGACAAGTGCAACACAACCGCATGTGATGCATCCACTTTGCTGGAAAGTGCGGCACATGAGAGCAGCTAAATGTCTGCAGCACAGCTTGGTATCGCTTGATTGAATGTGCAACCCCACATCAGCAGCAGCACGGCAAAATGCACAAAGGCAGTTAAGCTCAATCTGAAGCAGCGGCCGCACCTCTTCGTGGAGATCATCCTTCGTGGGATGCAACGGAGACCCCATCGCCTCACATCGCGAACACCGGGCAGCATGTGTGTGATTGCCCAAGGGCGCGCCAGGAAGGCACACAAATTGATGGCACATGTGAGGCACGCTTCCTGGCAAGACCCCAAACCACCACCAAAGCCCGAAAGCTGCCGAGAGGAAAGGGACGGGCAAGACCCCAACCACCAAAACCCGAAACCGAAACCCCAATCCACCTCACAAAAAAAACCCTACAATCCTACAAGCTCAAGATCCAGGCCCAAAGACGCGTCGCCAGCCCAGCGAGGTCAGGCCTCAGCGATGCGGACTGGAGGGGGATCAACACTAATTCATGGCACATGCGGTGCGGGCTGCCAGGAGGGACGGGCAAGACCCCAAACCACCAAAACCCGAAACCGAAACCCCAACACACCTCACAAAAAGAAACCTACAATCCTACAAGCTCAAGATCCAGGCCCAAAGACGCGTCGCCCGCCCAGCGAGGTCAGACCTGAGCGACGCGGATAGGAGGGAGATCGGGAGAGCTTACACATGCTTATATACACGCGAGGCGGGCTCTAGCTTTACCAGCACAAGGCACTCCTGCACGCGCACACACTCGCAAACCGCCGAACATCCGAACAAACCCTCAGAGGCACCGGCATGGGATGACAAAGGTCTGGATCTGGGCAACACGCTCGCGGGGCAAAAGGGGGACCTACGGGCACGCCAGGAAGGCACACAAATTGATGGCACATGTGAGGCACGCTTCCTATGCGGCATGCTCTCGCACCGGAGTCGAAAGCGAGCTTAAGCGCGAAATGCACTGCGCCCACAACAGTCCGGGCTACAACAGTTGACACAAATGGATGGCACATCAGTACCTCGTGTTGCCGCACCCTCCCGCAAACCCTGGAAACTCCGGCAATAATAAATAAATATATATATATATATATAATATATATATATATATATATATATATAATATATATATATATATATATATATATATATATAGGTTTATAATTTATATAGCAGATGATCTGTGAACGTGTCCACACGGATCGCAGCACGGGCTGAGTGGGGGGCTCATATAAATCTGGTGCACGGTGACGGCGAAGCTGCCAACGGGGACCTGCACACTGGAGCAGCACAATGGAGCCCAGTACTGCGGTGGCGGGTTTAGGGGGGATGGTGTCACACTAACGGCTGGCATATCTGGGCGCGTACACAACAGCACTTCCACTCCTACGCAAGACCAAGGGGGAAGGACAAGATCGCACCTCTCGCAAGTCCTGGGGCCCTGATCCCTAAACCCTAGGGCCCGAAACGGGGTTCGCCGGGTTTGGGGTCTTTTCCTTGGGGCTACCCTTTCAAATGCTAGGTTCTGTTCCTGTTTGAGAGAGCACCGTACTAAATTGAAACACGACTTTTAAGAACAGCCCGGAAGCTCCTGCACCGCTCGATACACCGGGTCGAAGCCGTAGTCATCGAAGACCAGGTACCTTAAGTGCGGCAAGTAGTGCAGGGAGTTGCGCGCGTCCGACAGGACGCTGGCATATATATAAACCCTAACACCCTAAACCCTCAAAGTTCAGGAACATTGCACAGCTCTGCTAGACGCGGCGGTTCAATCCAAACGATGCACGATCAGGCTCTCAGGACTCAGGAGAGCACGGGTGGCTGGCACATCAGAGGCCAGCATCGCCGCCGTGCCGAGGTTCAACCTGGGCGGGCAAGCAGGAAAGAGGCTGGAACCCACACACATACATACACACACATGTCACCTCCGAACTTGAAGTAGAGACTCTGTATAAATATGGGCACCAGTGGCTGGCACACTAGTACCTCACAGCCTGTGCGAGCCCCGAGACCGAAACCATCACTCCGGGCTTCAGGCCGAGTGAAGCTCCACCAAGCAGTCCGCCACATGGTAACGAATGTCCAACCTGGGCGAGATTTCATCACGCAAAGGGAAGTCGGACGGTATCTATTTGCACCAAAGAAAGACCCTCAACCTTTCAACCGCTACACAGACCCCGTGAACCCTGCACAACAAACACTGGCACACCAGAGAGTACACTGTGTGCAAGTCTGAGTTCTGGGGTCCCACGCCGGCTGGAAAAGAAACACCGTGCGGGAGAGATTGAGGCAGAGAGAGAGAGAGAGAGAGATATATATATATATACATACGTGTGTGTTGATTATATAACAAAGAAAGGTATATATATATATATATATATATATAAATCTAAATATATATATATATATATATTCTATATATGTATATATACATACAAATACATGACAAACACATTTGCCGCAGGCCTTCTTCTTGGGGGCCTTGACCTCCTTTTCCGGCTGTTCAGCAGCCTACAAGAACGGTTGGCACGCTTGTGTGTGTGTATACATAATAATGACAAGCACATTTGCCGCGGGCCTTCTTCTTGGGGGCCTTGACCGTCTTTTCCGGCTGTTCAGGAGCCTACACGAACGGTTGGCACGCTTGTGCGTGCCCTTATATCTAGAGGCACGTGTGTATGATATATACACCCAATTTAGAGGCTACAAACATATACATCTACATGTGTATATATATATGCCCACATATGTATATATATATATATATATACATATCATAAAAGTATATATATATATATATATATATATATATATATATATACACTGTAGCCGTGCCTGTGGTGGTTGGCGACAAAGGCCCTCATCCAGCCAACGAAAAGGCCAGCTTCGGATTGCACTACCATTGGTAATCATGGTGTATTGGCCGGCAGCCAGTTGTTCTTTGATCTGCTGCACAGCTGGACCAAGAATCGGCCACTTTCCCAAACCACCTTTCGCCGCTATGGGGGTTTTGAAGGTAATGGCTCGAGCGATGTGGTTCAGCACAGGTCCGTGAGCCCAGGGGTTGTACGGACATGTTTCCTCGTGCATCCAGTCGGAGCACTCACAACCCACCTCGATGCGGTGCCGTGCCTCCTTCATGCTGCGGTCCACGAAAATCATTCCGCAGATGTGACCGATTTTTGCCACTGACACATCCAAACCAGGGCTCAGATGATGCACGTGCTGACGTGTCTCAGCGCTACACGGTGTCATGCTGACGGCAACAGCAATCCATTGTTGCTCAAGGCTGAAATTCCTATTTTCGATGTCCTTGAAGCCCCCAAGAATGGCCGCGCAAAGCTCCGCCCCTGCCAAACTGATGCTGTGTGACACAGACATGATATCCAGCATTTTCGGAGCTGGGGGCGGAAGTTCAGGGAACCTCTGCAAGATGTCCCAATGCCCTTGGCCCACCCCAGCTGCATCACATCTTTCGGACAATCGAAGATGGACATGAAGAGTCTGATCATCTGAGCTTTTGCCCAGAACCTGCTCGACCACGTCAGCCGGCCCACAGTTGTAGACTGTTGCCCGAATCCCCAAAAGGTCCAGCAGAGTCTCGTGATCCCCCTCCTCTGTTTGGCTGCCGCGTGTGAGCCTGTCTTTCAGACCTGCATGCGCTTGTGGGTCGTCCGATGAGGCATCCAGCAATTCCATGAGTCTGCAAGCCATGTTGTGTTGGCCTTGGCATCACAGGTGGCTGGCATGTTTGATCTGTTGCCGACACGAATATACATATATACGTGTATATATATATATATATATACATATATATATATATGCAAAAAGGATATATAATGTTTACATATATATATATATATATATATATGCAGACACACACAACTACAAATGCACAGCTGGCTGGCACATGTTGGCCCACTCCCCCACAACGTTACCAACCTGTTCTATTATAATAACTTCTGCGAGGGGCAAGTTTCCTCGAGCTGCAACCTTTCCCTGTCGACCAGGCCAGTTCCAGCGTCCAGCGGCGCGCCCGTCTTGTTCCTCATGATCTGTGCCCACTCCTGACGCTGTAGCGAGCTAGCCTGTGCCACAAGGTACAAGCATGAGCTGAAGCACCTGCCATTCTGCGGAATTCCCAGCACCTGGCCAGCGAGGGATGCACACATTGTTCATCCCGTATGTGATGCATGCACATAGTTGTGCGTGTGTATATATATATATGTATACATGTTTCTGTGTACACAAACCCTAAAACCCGTGAACCTTCAAACTCCTAAGACCCTCGGCCCCAAACCGCTAAACCCCAAGGCCTAGAAACTCTCAAACCCCAAAAAAGAACAATCCCGTCTCCGCCTGGAATCCATCCGGAATCAAAGCTGGAAGCTGTGCTGGTAAACCTGCATCGGCTCTCAAGCCCACGGAAGCCAATGTCGCCATAAGCACCCCGGTGCAATTGGGGATGGCGAATCCACTCCCTGCCATTTCATGGCCACGTGCCATGCAAGAGGTGTTAAACAGTGGAGTTCCCATCGCCCGAGCCAGGGCGTCTGTCACCGGCCAGCCCATCCACGACAACCTTCAGCACAGGGGGTTGGCACACGTGTCCTCGAACCTTGAACCCCCATCACACCGTATATAGCCCCATGAAACTCCTCATGCCCGAATGGCAACAGCGAAACTCACATGTTAAGCATTCTGACGCATTGAATTCAAGCAGCTTCTCCCGTGACGTGGCCCACCGTCCAGAGCACTCGTGCCATAGACGAGTGAGACCAGAGCCTTTAGTCCTTGGCAGACATCACCAGCATCATCATCATTACACATCATCGTTGTCATGGTATACAAACCCCACTGACTCGTAACACTTCATATATATATATATGTATGTATGTATATATATAATAAAAAAAGAACCCCTGCGCACAGAAGCAGTCCAAAGAGCAAAGTTGGTAATCTCCCAAGACCTCCATCTTTCATCCACGTCCAGGATTTGTGTGTCTCCGCCGTTTGGTTCAAAACAAAGACTGCCTGATCCAAAGGGTTCGCGGATTCCTCCCACATCTGCTTGTATTTATCTAGGTTCTGGCGCTCCCAGTTCGGCAGTTGTCCTCGCCAGCTGTTGCCCTCGTCATCGGCAGCGGCGTCTTTCGAAAAAGACGACAACTTCTCCGGCTGGAGCTCACTCATGTCTGTTTCCCAGTACAGGTTAGGGATCGTGACATCCGCGCACTTTGACAAACGAGCACGCATCTTCTCGTAAACAGCCTCCACACTCTGCAAAAAGGCACCTTCTCCCTTGTGCACCAATACCCAATATATCCGAGGCCTGCTCAACGAAAAGAAACCCATGTCGGGCAAATCTGTTGCCACCTGCTGTATGTGATAGTGTTCACCAAGTAGCTCGTGCCTCACACAAGGCACACACGCATGGTTGGCACATCAGTGATGTGGATACTGACCTTCCGGAGGGAGGGGTGTATATACATAAATAAATACCGTTGACTTCCTACATTATATACCCAGGGCGGGCTATATAATGCGTGATATGTATATATATATATATATATATGTATATTATATATGTATGTATACACATTTTTGTATTGTGGGGAAGAAGTTCGGTTGGGAAACTTTGTGTGACGTCTAATGTGGCTTGGGTACACCATTGTACCAAAGTCTCCCGCTGGAACGTTCTCCAGTAGCGCAACCTTCACACGCCGCTGGATGAGTTCCTGGGCATGTACCATGAAGAACTTCGCGGTGGGCCCCGTCCGACCCAGGCGCAAGCCGCGACTGCTGTGGTCCGTGCAGTGGGGTCCAGATATGTCAAGGTCCCCGCACCCGAGGTCACGCTGACAACCTGAGTAGATGTGTACATTGTGATTGCATGTTGCCAGTGGATCAATCTCTCCCAAGCACCAAAAGCAGGCACACACGTGAAAATGCTTCATATGCTTCACTACCCAAGGACTGTGAAGGGTGCACTCCACCTGAGACTTCAGAACACTTGCCCGCACGATAGCCAGCTGATCCTCGTACGCCTCCGTGCTCAGAAGCTTGCTACGGGTCTCATCAGGCAGAAGCGTTGTGATGTCCTTCATCTGACACACTGCATCGTGATGGAGAGGCCCCAGGCGCAAAGCCTCAACATATATACGAAATTGTGACCCACTCCCACTGTAGGTATATCATACAGTCGATCAAACGCAGAAACAACAAATCCTATGCATGCTGGCGTCTGTGAAAGCCTCCGTCTGAATATCGCACTGCGACAGCAAACGGAACTGCAAGCCCAGTGCTCTTCCAGTCACATGTGCTGCCAACTCACCGCCGCCCATGCCAGAGAAGCGTGTCGTCAAAGACAGCCATGGGCGGGCATGCAAGAGACAGACGCCAGGCGCCTCACCACAAGAGATTGGCATACCAGGTTCTATCTTATATAATCTCTTTCTGCCGCTGCATCCAGACGGTCTAGCAAGCAAGTGTATAAATGCTACATATATCTATATATATATACAAATGTATAGATCAATCCGGGTCGCTCTCTTCGCCGCCCTCACGGCCTCTTCAGCGCACACCTTGATGTAGCGCTGGTTCGCCGCAACCAATGGATTCTGCTCCATGATGCACCCTGACCCTTCAAGGCACCGTGAAGCGTCCACTGGATACTCATACAGGGGTTTACAAAGTGTGGCACTCATTCCAAGCAGGTATAAGACATGAGTCCCGTGCATGCGCATGCAGTTGTTCTGGAGCGCGAGTCGAGAGCACCGAAGCTAGAGAGCCATAAAATTCGGAAGTCAGCATGCCTGCCTTTTGTTCTGGATACTCATACAAGGGGTTTACAGAGTGCCGTTCATGCCGCCGCAGCAAGAGCAAGACAGTCTCAGTCTCTCCCCCTCTCCGGACTCTCTCCCTCTCTCCTGCTCTCCATCTCTTTCTTTCTCTCTCTCTCTCTCGCCTCGCTCTCCTTCTCTCGAAACTGGTATGCCTGCCTTTTGTTCCTGAACGATCCCTGGCCCCAACCCTGGCCCCAACCCCGGCCCCAACCACGTCAGATCGTGCTTATGCGGCGTGGTCTGGACTCACGTGTGCCTGAAGCTTGTGCTTGGTATTTTCCGCTGCCCCGATACCCCCTTTTTTCTAGGCGTGCCAGCCATCTGTGCCTGGGACCAAAAAACCATAAATCACAAGTGCCAGGAAGTTGCTAGGCGATTTGCTAAAACCAAAAACTTGTGATGTCCTATATACATATATATAGAAGAAAAGGTAGTGGGTATAAATATATATATATATATATATATATATATATATATATATATATTATAGTAAGAATAAAAAAAACCATGTAAGATAATACAAGTATATTAATAAAACAAATAACAATATATATATATATATATACATACATATATATATATATATATATATATATATATATATATATATATATATATATACATATAATATATATATATATATACATATATGTATATATATATATATATAGCTGGGATATGCCGCATCCCCTTCAATGGAAAGCCAGTGAAGCAGGGCAGTCCCAACCAGAAGTTTATGTGATGGTGATGTTCTGGCTCCTAACCTGCGCTTATTCGGGGGTTTAGGTGTTGTAGGTTTCGGATGCATATATCAGGTTTAGGGTTCATCGAGTTTCTCGGAGTGCAGGCTAACGGGGGTTAGGTTTTGTAGGCTTAGAGATTCATTACTAGGGTTCAGGGGGTGGTTTAGGCATACAGCTTCAGGAAATTCAGCCCTTTTAGGAGGTCCGGGCATGAGGGTTAAGGGGCTACCAACTCCGAAAGCTCTCTGGACAGGTGTTGCGAAATTTCGGGCTCATGGCCCACATCATAGACAAGGACTCGTGAACCCCTAAACGCGAAACCACCTGAGGCCGCGAGATGTTTTTTTGCCGCAGTCCAAATCCTAAACCTTACATAAACCCGTCGATGGTTTACAAAGATCAATTTAAACCCTATAGGCCCTATACTAGAAGCCATACAGCTTAAAACCCTGAAACTGTAAAAACCCAAAGAGAAGCAAACGGTCTGACCTGGCCAAAGTCCATCCGCTGCGCCACCGAATCCTGTTCAGGGCATGAAACCCTAAACCCTAAACGATCAGGATTTTAGAGCTTTAGGGCTTCAGAGCTTGGGACTGCTGAGTTCAGGACTTTAGGGTCCATGGCATTCAGGCGTTTAAGGTGTCGGGTTGTAGGGTTAGAGCTTAGAATTTCGGGTTGCAGCCTTTGGTGTACGTGTATTAAATCCCGAATTTCTGCTGGCGCCACGGGCCAGGGGTTCCTGCAGAGAGCTCCCCAGCACCAGCAAGTACCACAAATACCTCTAGAAGAGTTTGCCGCTCGAGCTGGGGACGAGGGGATCCTGTGCCCTTCCTTATAACGTTTCATTCTAACAGGGCTTTTAAAAAGGCCAAGGAGCCCAACATCCCCTTCATTGCTGAAGATACCATTAATCCAAGTGAAGTTCCGCTCGAGCCTGAGGCAGATTCTTGAAGAAAGGAGTACTGGGCCCCGTCGAGACAAGCATCCTAATATGGGGGCCTTAATAATTAGAAGAGGGTTTTGGGAGTAACTTAAATCATAACCATACTAAGGAACCACCACGATAGTACTGGTAATTATTTAAGGCCTTGTATGAGTGTTCAAGCTGTCTGAAAAAAAGGTGTGAAGACTTTCCTTTCTGGATCCGAAGCCAGCAGCTCCCTAAGGCTCCAGTTACCTAAGACTAGGTTACTGGGGTGTATGAATCATGTATGATATATTACATACCCCAGTAACCCACTATTCAGGTAATATGTGGTCAGGTAATATATGGTCAGTAGCCTGGTATTTACGTAGCTGGAGGCCTAGGGATAGATGAAACTGCTGGGATGCGAGCCTTGATGGTCAACAAAGGGTGTCGGACCATGCTATGCTGCTACCGAAACTATACGGGACTCTGAAGGGATATCCTTACCAATTGTTCACACCCCTGCATTGGATTTGGAATCCCAAAATCTAACACAGTCTTGTCTTTTCCAGCGGTTTGGGTCGCCCTGAGGCACTAAGCCCGTTTCCTTAGCCGCAAATCTGGAACCGCGGTCCTGCGTCGCGTCCAGGGACTTGTTCATGTTTTCCTTCGTGAAAGAAGTGGAGGGCATGCAACTAGCACGTTTAGGTATGGCTGTAGCGCTCGGGTTTTCTGGCTTACGCTTCGGGCTACTGTGGGGCGTTTCGGCTTGGGTTTTGTGGCTGAGTTACCAGTTTGCATGATTTGTATGCGAAACATTGAGTTTAGGTGACCGCAACAAATGTTATTTTGTTCGAAAACTGCCATGGTAGAGAAACATAGGCATCCTGCTTGAACCCCAAGCACCAAACGGTGTGGGATGTCAAGATACCAAACCAACAAACATGACTCTACCCTAAACCCAATAAGTCACGATAAACCAATCCATCCTCTCCTCCATAACATGGAGCTTGTTCATCACGGTCTCGTGCAAGGGGATGATTGCCCTGCACTCATGGGTCCAACCCAGCCTACCAAAATTACTCTAGGCCCATCAGAAACGTAGAAGAGTCACAAGATGAGCGAGGATAGCTCAACGAAGCTGCGTACATTCGAAAGCCTAACGGATCCGCAGCAGAGCCCCGGTCATAAGAATATCCATGGCTCACTACTACTGCACATAGTGTTAAGATCCAATGAGTTGCAAGGCACCATTACACTTCGAATTTGCTGTTGTTAACATGTTCCGGGTCAGCGCAACCTCTTGACCGCAACGGCGATTTGCTCGTCCAGTGAACCAGCGTCGATCATGGTGCTACCACCTCTGGGATGTTCTCGGGCTGCATGGTTTGAGAGGGTCTGTGTAAACTTAGCTTGATGTTGGAGTACACCGATCTGAGTATATCAGGGGAGATTCAAAAAAACGCAAAGAAGCTGCTCCTCGAAATGAGGTTTTAGCTTTGACGCCTCCTGCGACCACAGAGACCTCGTCTGCTCATACTGCTTCTTCAACTTTACGTAGCAGGTCATTGGCCTCATGATAACGTCTGCATTCCGGCTTCCGAACCCTCACACGGCGAAACCCTAAGCACCTAAATCCGACGACAGGATCCCTGCTACAGGGTCTCGGCCCGATCCGTGAATCCAAAACCCATACAAAACCCTATAAACCCTGCTAAGCCCAACACCCTGCTACCAAACCCTCACCGCGCCGAAACCCATAAGCCGCAACCGAACCCCGGCCTAGGGAAGGTGTGGAAAGCTGTGTGTGGAATCCTTGCTGCCCACTTTTCATGCCCGCCAGGCGCTCCTGCAGGGAGACAGAGAGACGGACAGAGCTCACAACAGTTCCCTGCTCCGGATTTAGGGTTTAGGGTTTTACCCCTTGCTGCTTTGGGGGTGGAACTGAAGAGCGCAGTCCTACTGTAGGTGTTGAAGCGGGAACCCGGTGCGAAAAACGACAATCAATGACAGAATCGTCGTAATGGCAAAAACAAAGACCTCTAATGGTGCTACTGGGAAGAATCGAATTAAATCCGTCTTAACATCCCATTTCGTCCCCCAGTGACAGTCGAAGCAAAATCTTCTGCTGGTGATACTACGCCCCTGGCTACGACGATAAGCCTACAACCCTGACCGATCTCCCATCTAAACCCTAGAATCGAAACCCTATAATAATGAAACCCTAAACACCGAATCCTAAACCCCAAACCCTAACCCCCCACCACCCCCCCCCCAAACTACCCATGGCGGCCTTGTTGGTTTCTAGCAGCTTTAGGAATGGATCGGCCTTCTCCTGAGCTGCAAACCCATGCAGACGGCCGTGGCGTTTCGTGTTAAGGCCTTTATGGTTTAGGGCTTAGGGCTTTTAGGGCTTAGCGCCTAGGGGTATAGAGTTCAGGGTTTAAGGCCTGTATGGACGGTCCGTACTACCTGAGTAGCTGCTTCCAAGTGGGTGTTGAGCATACAAGATTACCAAAAAGATTACCGAACAACTGCAATCGCTGGCTCCCAAAACAAGTCAACCTCGGAAGTGCGGCAGGAATGTGTCAACCGAACGGCCCCGACCGGGTGCGTGTACTCAGATGCGAAACAGGACAACAGGACTGTGAGATGCACATCCCAACAAAACCAGAGGTGGTCGTAAAGGTCCGTGTGAGGGACAGTTTAGGGTTTCAGGTTTAAGGCAATTCCTGATCTAAACCGTAGACCGAACAGTAGGCCTGAATCCCCGAAGCCATGTCCGAACCTAAACTTGCAATCCTGGATCAACCGGCGTCGTATACACTTTAGCATTACTGGGACTTCTATCTTAGCGTTACGAGTCAATGTGTAGACAGTATTTATCAAGACTAACCGTGACTAACCCGAAGCCTGCACAACAGGAACTTTCCTATTGGGGCAGCCCAGCTGCGACGACGCCGCCTTGGTCCTGGCCAATGCTCATCTTCTCCGCGACCCAACGCCGCTGCACCTGAGCGTTTCCGGTACAGTGGCTACTGAAAGGATTCGGAATTGCCTCTGTCTCTCTCGGTGCGTATATACATATACACATGCATACGACATGTACAATTGCAGGGTATACATATACATATACATATACATACACATATATATATATATATATATATATATATATATATGGATATATATATATATATATATACACACACCTAAACATCCACGTGCATATGTGCGAACACGTCGATTGGGGCACACAATCTGTCTTCATGGGATAAGCACATGAAGCCGCACCTTACACGATGTATGTCTGAAGGATCCTCTCGGGCTCCAAAAAAAGGGTGGTTGTCAAAATTAGGGTCCCTTTTTGGGTCCTTATTACTATTATTATTATTATCATTATGATCCCTAAATGATAGGTGCCGTACTATAATAGGGACCCAAAAAGGTACCATACTTTTGATAACCACCCATATATAGACCCCTGCTGCATAATTCCCCTCCCTTAATGAGGACAACAGTAGGATCCAGTACGGACTTCAAAGAAAGAAATGGTTTGGGGTTTAGGACTTTAATTCAGGATTCACCATGGGTCTACATTAAACCACCGTCTAGAAGCCTTATAGCTCCTGCATAGAACTCCTGAGGAACCCTTAAACGCGGCCTTTTTACGGGAAAAAATGGAGCCTTTAAAGGCACGGCGTCTCTGAATCAGTGGTTTAATGGCTCACTTTGGTGTTCATTATTAGAAAAGTAAAGGCGTCTGCACAGGGGACCCTTTAAGGGTTCTATAAGGCGCTGATCTATATAGTGGCCTTAATAATTTGAACAGGGTCTTGGGGCCCACTATGCTATAATCATAATATGGAACGCCCCCCAAAATAGTATTGGTAATTATTCAGGCCCCTAAAGTGCACTCGTGAGGCCCCAAATGCTGAAGTCAAAACACTGCCACGACGACTTTCGAGGTATCTATTTCTCGGGGAGCCTTTTGATAATGGAAATGTAGCGTTGAATATTTAGCATGCTGCAGAAAGAAGCAGCATTGAACCCTAAACCTTACACGCCCCTTCTCCTAATTAAGACAATCGAACCAACAACACCAAAACACCAAAGCCTAAGACCTCCTGAAGCACCGAAAAAATTGACCAGAGTACAGTTTCTACAAGAGCCCAAGGAAGACATAGCTCCATGCACCTGCAAAACTGGATTTAGGGCGTCAGGGTGTTGAAGAGCTTTGCGGGTTCAGGGTTCAGGTTTTAGAACTTTGGAGTTTGTTGTTTGGGGTGAAGCATAGGATTAGGGATGGATGCACGATTTGGTGTGACAATGACAAGGGCTGTATAAGGATCCTCTTCGCCGAGTATACGGGCTGCATAGAGCTTTGTTCTCGGGTTCTGGGGATGTTTTTTGTCACGAAAATCTGATATGGATCCAGCGAATAATTTGGATACTTGGGTTCTCGACGAATTTCTTGATGTTTGCGATTTGCAGCTTAAGCCGGGTTCCTTGAGCGCTTCTGATGTGACATAAGCAATTCGTGAGACAAGCAGTTTACCACACCTATGAATGCTTAATCCTAAGCCCTATATCCAAACCCCAGACAGTAAAAAAACAAAACTGTACGTGGTTGTCACAACATCGCATAGCTCGAACTTCGATTTACGGTACGGCATTGGGCTCAGTGTCGAAACATGAATCCTAAAGGGTTTGGGGTTTAGGATTCAGGGTTGGCGGCGCAGGGCTATGGATTAGCGGCGCGTACGGATGTGGGTTTGAGCTCGGCTTCCGTTAACCGATTCTGCTTATAAACTCGCCTGTCAGCGTTCAGCCGTTCCAAGACGTCGGTGTTCGTCACACCACTGCCCTTGGTTTTGGCTCGGGTTAGGTAAACAGAGCCCGTTGTAAGTGGCTCTTGCAGAAAAGCACCCTTATGAGCGCTGCCTGCGAGGGCAATTAAGTAGAACTTCGCATGCCCTTCTTTACAGGGGCCATGAAGGGTATGCTATACTCTACTACTAGTACTGCTAGTACTGCTAGTACTACTAGTACTACTAGTACTACCACTAATTGCACTAGTAGTACTAGGTAGTACTAGTACTAGTAGTAGTAGTAGTAGTAGTAGTAGTAGTAGTAGTAGTAGTAGTAGTAGTAGTAGTAGTAGTAGTAGTAGTAGTAGTAGTAGTAGTAGTAGTAGTAGTAGTAGTAGTAGTAGTAGTAGTAGTAGTAGTAGTAGTAGTAGTAGTAGTAGTAGTAGCAGGAGTAGTAGCAGTAGTAGTAGTAGTAGTAGTAGAAGTAGTAGTAGTAGTAGTAGTAGTAGTAGTAGTAGTAGTAGTAGTAGTAGTAGTAGTAGTAGTAGTAGTAGTAATACTACGACTACTACTGCGACTACTTCTACTGATACTACTCCTATTACAAGCGAACTCGAAGGCATACTACCCCAGATTAGAGCCGTTTCGAGGCATGCGCCAAGTGGCCACCAAGAGCTTGATCAGTCGATCGGTGTGAGAGGGCATCCCTGGCAGAACTGGGGTTCTCTGAGGGTCCCGCGATTAACGACTGCGGATCCAGCCTTGCTGCAGACCTATAATCTTCAACCCTACATCCTCAACCCCAAACCCGACCCCTTCGGGCTGTTGTACTTCCAAGTTTTGGGTTTATGGTCGATTATGGCTTCGTTCCAGATCGTAAGCTCAAATAGTGAGTATTTTGACACGACGATCGACAACCCAGAAATCTGCAGATATTGACGATGGCGAGTGACTTTAGGGTTGAGGATTGGGGGTTTAGGGCTTTTGAACTGAACAAGGTAGCCATCCCCATCATCACCATCATGATCGTCGACAGCAGCCATCTACTTTCCCAGCACAGAAGACCTCCCTGCAGGTATCAGCTTCTCCGCTGTGTTGCCGCCTCACTCAAAAAGATGCTTCGCAAGAATGAACAGAGACACGAGTCCGCTGAAACTTTGCTGAGCGCCCCCATGCACAACAACCATGAAGGAACTTTTGGGTGTCCTGCAGGCCGAACTCCAACCCCCACAACCAACAAGCCTTCATCCTGTGCGCGTTTACCTATCCATCCATCCATACATCCATCCATCCACCCACCGACCCATCCATCCATCCATTTGTAGGTACACAACAATACAGACAGGCATAATAACAACAACAATAATACCCCAGAGGTCTCAGCATCCTACGATGGGCATGGAACACGCATCTGCCGAGGAATCTCTAAAGCCTCACAGAACCTGCCTGTTCCCTTAACCCACCTCTGCTTGTAAGGTTCAGGCTTTGGGATTAAGACCCCACGGAAAACTGTGCTCTAGAAGCCGGATCCAGAATTGTACCCTCATCCTGTTAGCGATAACTACGAAAAGCTGGGCTCCATGCCCAAAGGTTTTCCTGTGTGAGCCCTGTACCATTACCCCCCGCACCCTCTTCGCAAACTTGCGAGAAGAGAGCACAAAAAGAGCCCCAAGGCCCGAGACCCCAACCACAGCCCTGAAACCACAAACCCCAAGAGCCTAAACCCTAAACCCTTAAAAAAAAAAAAACCTAAAAGCCTAAACCCTAAACAGTAACACCACAAGAGCCTATACCCTAAACCCTAAACCAAAAGGCCCTAAAAGCATGAACCCTAATCACTAAACCCTAAATCCTTCCGTCGCCTAGGGTTACCATGGAGTCTGCCACCAGCTCCACTAGCTTCTCCTCGCTCTCGGCATCTTCACCCAATCCCAGCCTCGGCTACTTTAGGGGCCTAAGCGGTTACCAATACAGTTTTGGGGGTTCCTCATTATAGTTGTTGTTTCATGGGCCTCAAAACCCTATTCCAATTTTCAAGGCCCCTATATTACCCAAAGAAAACCGAGTTTCGGGCTTGGGCTTCCTTGGGGTTTTGGGTTTGGGTTGGGGTTTAGGGCTTATGGTTTGGGGTTTGGGTCTAGGGTTTGGGGTCCATGGGTTTGGGGTCCCCTTGGGTTTCATTATAGACTTTTACACAAATCCCCTTTCGGTTATGACAGTTTGCAAACGCGGAGAATGATAACTACCTGGAGGGTTCCTAAACCCTAAACCCTGCACCCTAAAACCTACCCCTTCAAGGTCATTACCGAATTTTGGGCGCTAGGATCTTTTGTTGGAGAGTAGACACCGGAAAGAAGGGGGCTGGGTCTGACCCTCTAGGTGCCCAGAAAGTACTACTACTACTACTACTACTACTACTACTACTACTACTACTACTACTACTACTACTACTACTACTACTAGTACTACTACTACTACTACTACTACTACTACTACTACTACTACTACTACTACTACTACTACTACTACTACTACTAGTACTACTACTACTACTACTACTACTACTACTACTACTACTACTACTACTACTACTACTACTACTACTACTACTACTACTACTACTACTACGACCTCTGCTCCTACTGCTGCTAGTGCTACTGCTACTGCTACTACTACTACGACGATATTTCAAGGCATATTCATGTTTAAGGGATACTAGAAGCGACTATAATAACTTAAGGCATACTGATATTTTAGGGATATATGACAAGTCTGGGTACAGAACAGCCAGGAAGCCCGTAATCTGCCGGCGCTCCCTGCATGCGGCCGGTTCCTCTGACCGAGGAGAAAGGCTTGGGGCTTTGGGATTTGAGGGTTGGGGTAGGGTTCCTTTAAAGGGATGTATATAGGGTTCCTTTAAAGGGATCCGTGAGGGTTCCTTTAAAGGGATGCGTGAGGGTTCCTTCAAAGGGATCCATAAGGGTTCCTTTAAAGGAATGTATATAGTTGTAGGGTTTCTTTGAAGGGATCTATAGGGGTTCCTTTAAAGGGATCTATATAGGGTTCCTTGAAAGGGATCTTTCAGCATTGCTTTAAAAGGGGTCTACAAGGGTTCAATAAAGGGGTTTGGGGTTTTGGGGTTGGGCATTAGGGAGGGGTTTAGGGTTTACTGGTTTCGGGGTCTAGCTTGAGGGTGGAGGGGTTAAGAAGTTTAGGGTGTAACATACTGGCTAGACTCGAAGTACAACTACAGATAGGATGTAGTCAATAAAGGTAGCTTCACCGTTCGGAATAAGCAGAGGAAGCCCCAAGAAAGATCTTAGGTGTGCTTTACAAGTATGAATACATTTACACAGGGATTTGACAGACAGAAGGATGTGGGTGCCATGCGTCGGGACTCCCAGTTGAATATAACGTTTAACGTTTATGGTTCAGAAACCCTGCACCCTGAACCCTAAATGTTCAGGGCCTAAGACCACGATTGAATCCAAGGGAGTAACATTGGGATTCTCCGGGTCCTTCCTCGAAGCACCCTTGAAAGGAATCAGCCCTATCCCTACAAGCCTTAGCTAGCGCAACCGCCATATGACATCAACATGTGACAAACCCCAGAAAAGTGACCCGAGCCTGAACCAATACACGGAGCCGCCCTGTCAAAGGTACCGTGATTAAGACAGCTTGGTACGGACTCCGAAACCCTAAACCCTAAAATCAAACCCTGAACCCTAAAACCAAACCCTGAACCAACCGGCTTGCTCTGTGGCCTCCCGCCGACTCCTTCATGCCCTTCTTGGCCAGAACTGTTTCGGGCACCTCTTCTGCTCTAGAGTTTTGGGATTGGGTGCATGGGCTTAGGATTCGTAGTAATTAACCATGAGAGAAGTAAAGGAGCCTGTTCATCACCCCTAATAATAAAAGCCTTAAAGGGACTATATAAAGGGATTCTTGTGGAAATTCCGAGTGTTTTTCCTACCTTAGCCTGCAGCCAAAGGAGTGCGCAAGTCGCCACTGCTAACCTACTTCGTCACTCATGCTACACTTCACTCCGCGTCAATTGCTGTCTCATCACTGAACACTGTGCTCGTTCATCGCACTGAGTAGTTCACGCTGAGGTCTTGTCTTTGATACCTTAGGTCTTCGTATCTTTGGTGCATCCACGCTGCTTGACAAATGTGATGCTTGACACTGAGTTTCTTCACACTGAGCGACAACCGTCCGGTTGATTCACTGGTTTAACGGTGGGAGATATCAAGCTTGATCAATCATTTGTTCCTGTAATGCTTCAAGGACACCCTGAACCCTGAACCGGGCCCACCAGGAGTTGTTCCGTCGTAGACATGGATGACGTGGCGTGCCTTTCCCATGTTCGTTGTCCAAGACTGTCTCGCGGGCAACCAACCCGACGTTGGTCGTTGTGCCTGGGTATGCCTGATTGCGTCTTGAATGCTGATTGATGCATCGGATGCTGCCTCCCCTACAAAGCACATAGCCTGGCAACTTTAGCCGGCGTTGTTCAATAACTTCGGTTCACGATGACCATCTCCCACCACCGGTGCATTCAATACTTCGTTGGATCTCCGGTATGCGTATCCATGTCAACGTTCGTTCTGCTGTTGTGCGAATGTCGCGCGTAACTTGAACATATTCCTCAAGCCTTTGGGTTGCAACGGGTTTCGTAGATTCGTAGAGTTCCTGTTGCATCAAGTGGGCTCTAGCCCTTCGAGGTTGCAAATGGCCTTGAGCCAAAAAACATCAAGTTTGTTCAGGACAGCCATGGCTGCAGACGTGCGATATCTGATTTCATATTTCGGGCCCATGTGTGTTTTTGTTGATATGGAGGCCCCTGGGTAAGTAGTTTCCTCAGAACACTTATTTGTCTCCAGTCTTGAACATAGGCAATGTATCAGCACTTAGTATGATATAGCTTCGAAAGGAGATATTCTGATTCTTCCTCATCAAGTGGAAACAGTAATTTGCAGATCTCCGGGACTCAGCCATATTGAGCGTGTCATCTGGGAAATTTTTATTAATTACCTGGAATGTTGTTCGATGCCGGGGATAGTTGAGTTTGTCCTGAATTTCGGAACAGATGATGTGCATGGGCAAAATGACTAGATCTGATATGGGCTTATTACTGTCGGATGCCCCTACGTTGCGTATGCTTCCCTATAACAAAACCAAAAGAACCCTTCAGAGAACTCTTAAAGTAGACCGAAGTAAACACTCATAAACACGTATTGTTGAACTCTCTTAGAACCCCTGTATAGAAGGGCCTCTTGAGACCCTCTCATATTTAAACGAGCCTTCAACCCTAAATCCAAAACCCTAAGCCCCCAAACCCGCAAGCCCTAAACCGTAAACCCCCAAGCCCTGTACCCCAAGCCTCATCGCTGGGGGAGAGCCCGTAGAGCTCGCGAGCAGCTTGGAGCTTACGCTGGTGGACCAGCCTCAGTTTAGGGTTTAGGGTTTAGGGTCAGTGTCGGAAAATGCTGGGCTCGGAAAACTTGGGAATTTGGGTGGTGTTGTAGCAGCACTTAGGGGTAGGTTGGCGAGTGTGCATGTGGGCCCTAAGTTCATGCCGGTCCCTGACCTATACACGCCCCATGTATTCAGAGCACGTAGTATTGCGATCCCTATCAGCCGTATCAGAATTCCTATCAAGGGACGGGAAGCATGTTGACCGTATGTACCTTAGCCACTTGCTCTTTGCCTCTAAATACTTATTCGGTAGAGTCCTGGTATAAGACTCGAATAAGGAGATCATAGAAACGCTACCCAAAAAAGCAGGCTATGGTAGGTTAGGACGCTTAGGGTTTTTCGGGTCTAGGGGTCTAGGGTTTTAGTAGCTAGCAGAGATCTGAGATCCACGACCTTTCGCCAAGATTCCCGTAAACCCTAAAACCCAAACCCCTAAACCCTATCTATGAGCCATAAAGCCCCGACCCCTAAACCCCTAAACTTTCCGAAGAGTGGCTTCGAACGCTGCAGGAGGATGATGAAGGAGAACTTGGCCTCTCGGGATATGGTTGAAGACTAGGCTCTGCCGTATACATACATACATACATACATACATACATACATACCTACACACATGCTTGCATGCATACATGCATACATGTACACACAAACAGACTTGTACATGTATGTATGTAGATATATGCCATGTATGGTATGTACTCGGTGGCTGTGCTTGGCAGGGCATTAGTCCCCGAATCCCAAAAAGTTTTTTTCAATTCATGTGGCTGTGGTCTTTCCAGGATTATCAACTGTATACAGTCTTTACAATGCATTCGTGACGGTATAGTGAATGGCTAGACTAGACTACTGAACATGCAGAAATGCACCCCACTCCCTCTCCACCTTTCCCCCTCCAATTCAGAAAAAGTAAGTGCGAACTGCCGAACCCGAAACAGCGCCCGATCCGTGCCCTGCGACAGGAAAAAAGTTACCAAGGCTGAAAAGGCGCGGGGTGTGGGTCACAAAGGGCCGGGTCGGTGTTCTTTACTGTAGGGGTTCAGGGTTTAGGGTGTGGAGATTCCTTTCTTCAATTGCAAGTTCGCGCACAGGAATTCCGGTTTACAGGAGTTACGGTGTAAGCGGCGGTCGGGGCCGAGGATTTGAAAACATAGGGGCTGCGAGTATTGGTAATGATTCCGGAATTTTCTTAATACTGAGATTAGTATGAATCTTAGTCTTCATATTTGCAATATTAACTAATGTTGTAGTAGTTTTCATCGTAGTTGATGGTATTCATATTAACTTTCAGTCCCCACGAGAATTCAGTGCCCAGATGCCAGCATGTTCAGGACCACCCACCCAAGCTCGATGATGAGCTCATCCTCAATGATGCTATAGCCCTCCGGGCTGAGAACATACCTGGGAGCTAGGATGTGTGTGTGTGTGTGTGTGTGTGTGTTTTTTTTTTTTTTTTTCGGGACCTTTGTCCCGCTGCAGAGAGAGTCTTACGAAGCTAGGTGTCTGCTTTGAGGGTTTTTTTGGGCTTAGGGTTGGTTTCGGGGGCGAGGAAGGAATTTTTCCGGGCTGATAAGAAAGTGCTAAGCTGTGGCATGCAGATGGGGGTTTCCGAAACTAAGGGACCCTAATATGATACCCTAAAGTGTAGGATCCATATTATAAGGACCCCAAAATAAGGTAGCCCTAATTTTCGGAAACTCCCAGATTTCAGCAGCCCAGGGCCCAGAGTCCGGAATTACTATTCCTCAAAGCGTAAGCAACTCCTTCGAAGGCTTGCCAAGTATCCCAGCGGAGCTACAGTAGAAGCCCAAAAGCTGGAAACCCAATAGCCTCAATCCTTAAGAGTAAAGGGAATCCCAGCTCCATTTGGCCTTAATCCGGTTTCCAACTTTCCGGGGTTTACTGTAGAGGTTGGCCTTGGGGATTGTATCGGGGTTACAGTACCCCAACAAGGTCGAAGGTTCGCTGCTCTACCTATAGTCTCCATTGTAGTTCCTTTTTGGGGTTACCTTTTAGGATCCCTAATATAGAACTGGTTAAACCAAAAAAAGGAACTATAATGGAGACTATAGGTACTACTAAGATAGGATGGTGAAGTTCTGCAGGCTCCTACAACCGGAAATCACGCTGATCTCCAAACTCAACATGCCAAAACCCCGCAGCACGATTCCCGAAAACAAAATAGCCCACACCCGTATCTAAGCCCTAAACCACAAGCACCAGAACCCCAGACAGCCATAATGAGACTGACGAGAACAAGCTTTGAATGTCATCAAGGATTGCAAGTAAGGTAAATTACAGCACTACTAAATGCAGAATGGAACAAGCGGAACTTCTGTTGATGCCCAGTCGCCAGATGGGGAATGGGAACCAGGTCAGAATGAGGAGGAGTGAGAGCCTCCGTCAGGGCAGACGGTGGTTTTCCCTTGTTGTTTAGTGTATAGGGCTTCCTATACTGAACTTAGAACCCTAGCAAAAAATATGATTTTAGCTGTTTCTTAGGGGCTATAATAACCAAGAATTAAAAATATTTCTAAGTGCCCCTAAGCTTAAGGTCTTAAGGTTTCTGCCTCGGGTTTTAGGAGACCCCTCATAGAGTTTACAGGCTCGGCTTTTGCACGGTTGTTCGAGCTTCAACTTTTCGATCCCACCTGCAAGGGTTTAGACTGAGACTGAATCGGGCTTAGGAGTCAAACCCCTGTTGAATATGCAGGGGTTACTTGCGCTGGGCAGTTTGCAAAGGAAGGATCCTTGGCCTCGGCTGGTGATGGCCCTCCTACGATGGGTTTAGGGTAGCGGGCATACGGCTTCTACCCAAAGGCCCCAAAGTAGTTCCTTTTGGGGGTTCGTATATAAAATCCTGTAAGGTAATCCCAAAAAGGAACTACTATGGGGCCTCTGGGTAGTTCTATCGCTTCAGTTTCAGGCAGGGTAGCCCGAAAAAGGCTCAGGCTGTTCGCTTGATTCGGGTTGATATAGCTTTGCCGAGTGTCCCATAAGTAGGGTAATCAGCAACTAAGTTGGGATTATTTTAGCTCTAGCTACCCAAGAAAGCAGCCTAGAACCAGCCATAAAATATTCCTTCAAGTATTGTGCGAACCCACAACTTTTATTGTGTATAACCGTAGCGCTCACGCAAATCAGCCGGGTCGCCGACGGTAGTCCGAATTGCCGTGATACCAGTTCTCCTCTCCTTCACTGTTCTCAGTGATCTGCAGGGCATTGTAGTAAAACATGATCAGGCAAAAGATGCATCCGAAGGCGAACCACACGTACCTTGGCCGGGAATTGCTGAGGCCTAGAGCTCCGTGCCCCAACCCGGTGAACAGAAGTTGCCCTTACCCTAAGGCCCCAAAGTAGTTCCTTTTGGGGGCTCATATTTAAGAATCCTATAAGGTAATCCCAAAAGAAGGAACTACTTTGGGGCCTATGGGTAGCTTAAATTGAACCAGAACGAAGATCGGTGGTGGGTCCGGTCACGAGTGCAAGACTACACCAGCCTTCCACTCGGTATGTAATATAGGGGCCTCAATAAGTAGAATAAGGTTTTGGGGCCCCTTATACGATAGTTATAACAAGGAACCCCCAAAACAGTATAGGTAATCATTTAGGCCCCTATTGTAACTGTTCGGGGTTCTTAAGCCCCTATTGTAATTGTTCGGGGTTGAGGGTGCAAGCTGCAACCCAATGAGCCTGGCCCCCCAAGACCCATAAAAGATCACCTTCTATTCGCAACCCTAAACCCTAAACCCTAAACCCATAAAAGATCACCTTCCCTCAAAATTACGAAGTAGAGATATCTTTTCGGCCAATGGCGGCTCAGCCTCTTGGGGATACCGTCTCGGGGGTTGCCGATCCCAGTCTGCCTAATCCTTACAGTAGAAGCCAGAAAGTTGGAATATGATTATCGTAACCCCTTTAAGGTAAATTATAGGGGATCCTACCATGAAACCATATTCCAACTTTCTGGAGTTCCCTTTATAGGAGCCTTAATAATTAAAACAGGGCTTTGAGGTGTACTATACCACAGTTCTTCAGGCCCCCTATATTTTAAAGAGTGGGTCTTGTTGGGACGTCGAAGGGTTTCCGTGACGTTTTTCGGATGAGGATGCAGGATTTAGGGCTTCAGGGCTTGGTGTGTTTCTTGTGCTTAGGGCACAGAATTTCTGTCAGGGAACCCGGCAGCACTGCCAACCGCAATCAAAGCAAAGCTCAAACCAAGATGCAAAGCACACACTTGCACAACCAGCCATTGTATTGTCCATGAAAAGACGTATAACTCATTCCTCAAACTCGATCCTAAACTTGCACCCCGGACTCCCCAACCCTCCACTGCGAACACTAAAGGTAAGCCCAAGCTTGATATTATGGATATTATTACTACTATGTTTCTTTCTTTTCCATTGTTTTTGAGTTATCTATGACTACTGCTCTCTGAGCCCAAGATTCATCATGAACGTGTCCGTCAAGCTGGAGGCAATGCCGCAACTCGGGATAAGGAACGGAGGCTTCCCTAGGAACAGATCCTAAACGTGACGGTGGCCGAAGGCTTGTAGGGCTTTGCGGGTTAAGGTAAAAGCCAGAAAGTTGGAATATGATTATCCTAACCCTTCTATGGTAAATTATAGGGTATCCTACCAAGAAACCATATTCCAACTTTCTGGAGTTCCCTGCAAGCACCCGAAACTGAGATTCGAGTTCGGGGTCTGATGAAGTTCTATCGTAGCCATGGCCGAACACTCAAGCACCCGAGGCCCTAAACCCGAAGCCCTGCACTCAGAGATCTCTCTCCCTCTCTCTCTCTCTCTTGTTCTTTCTCTCTGTTTCTTCTTTTTTTTATCTCTCTCTCTCTCTCTCTCTATCTCTCTCTCGTTCTTTCTCTTTAACTCTCTATCTCTCTCTCTCTCTCTCCCTCTCTCTCTCTGTCTCTCTCTCTGTCTCACACTCACTCAATCCGTAACACGGACTAGATGGTTCGACTACGGTTTGGGTGAGTGTCATAGTAGCAGTAGTCGTGGCAGTAGTAGTCGTGGTAGTAGTAGAAATCGTCGTAGTAGTAGTAGTATCAGCTGCAGCTGTAGCTGCTGCTGTAGATGTTGTTGTTGTCGTGGTCGTTATTGTTGTCGAATTATTGAGGTCGGTGCTACTGAGCAGATACCGCTCTTTGGGGGAAGAATGCGACTCTGACCTGTATTCTACCAGGACTCGTTACAAACAGTGCTAGTGTAAGGGTTTAGGGTTTTGGACGTCGGGTATAGGGAAGGTCCGGCCACAAACAAACTTGTTCTCTAATTCAGCCATTGGTCATTACTGACCTTGGGCACATGTACATATAATTCTTCCGAAAGAAGCTGCTCTGTAACTAACGTAAACATTTTTGCGGCTGAAGTGGTAGTTTCTCCGCATATGCCTGCTACCATGAATAATTACTGCACCTCACAAGCTTTCTCTTCTTCTTGTCGGCAAGTCAACAAGAAAGGACCCAGGGCCACAGAAATGATCGGCAAGTGACATCAGAATGGTTGCTGAGAGCAGCGGCATCATGAACCGCCTGCCCAAGCATTCAAGCATTCACGGGTTTGTTGGGACAACTGTCGAAACTACAAGTTCTGAAACAGAATTGAAACCTTCATAAGCGGGATGTTGACGAACGTAAGCCCAAGCAAGGGCCAAACTTCCGAAAAAGGCGCCGCCTGTAGGAAGGTACCCGGGCACCAGCGAGGACGACAAGTTTCAACTGCCTTGTGTCTGAATCATTGTTTCTGGGTGGAGAGAAACTATTGCGGAACCTTCTGAACTACCGTGCTGTGATTTGGGTGGTTGTCAAAATTATGGTCCGGTTTAGGTCCTTATTATAATACGGCACCTGATCTTTAGGGTATGCAAAAAGGAACTATAATTTTGACAACTACCTATTTGGAGTCTCGCAGGTTCAACGTGGAGCTTGGACAATGCGGCTTCGCCAGACCCTCAACTCTGAACTCGCACATCATGGCCCACTAGGATCTGAGCCATGCATGGTAGGACCTGGCAATGACGATGGCCACGACAACAAATGGACCGCTGGTTGCTGCGTCTATCTACGCAGCGGTCGGTGGTAGTGGTACTAGCAACAGCACGAGGAGGAGGATGAGGAGGAGGAGGAACAGCAGCAGCAGCAGCAAGCGAGCACGGCAGCAGGCGGATAGCAGCGGCTACCGGTGAGCGCCGCCGCTTGCATGTCGTGTGCTGATCCCCTAGATATGGGCGTTTCCGAAAATCGGGGACCCTAAGATAGCCCTAATTTTCGGAAACCCCCATGGCTTAGGGTCTGCATGGCATAGGGATCAGCAGTTTGAGAGGTACCGGCTTTGTTCAGGGTGCTGGGGGAGCAGGCCGGCAGGTCAGTAGACCCCAAAACCCGCGTGAAACCTCAAGTTCAGATGTTCGAGCCTCATGTAGGGGCCTTAATAATTAGAATAGGGTTTTGGTGCCATTATAAATAAGGAACCCCCAAAATTAGTATTGGTAATGATTTAGGCCCCTATAGTACCCTAAATTGAATTCTTAAACCCCATGAACCTAAACCCCAAGGCCCAAGACCCACTCCGAGTTGCAAGATGGGGCAAGTCATGATCCATTCGACCTGCCCCATGAGCTTGAAAGATGCTCGAGAACGGTTTCTGCAGACTGCTCCATTACGCCATAGCCCTATTAGGGTTTAGGGTTCAGGCTTAGGGTTTGAGGACTGAGTGTTCCTAGACCCTTTATCTACCCTCCATTGGACCCTAAATGCCCACTATTTTGGACCATATACCCCTGTTCGAGGTTGAAAGGAGGGTCCTGGTTCATTACCCTATAACTATAACTCTACCGGAGGACTCTTCGAGATCAGGTTCTTCTACTGACTTGCCAAGCACACGAAAGGCAGCCCTGAAGACATGAAGCGGCATTTGTATCACAGCGTCAGCGGTTAGTCGTTTACCTGGGTGGTTGTCAAAATTAGGGTCCCTTTTTGGGTCCCTATTATGATACGGCACCTAATATTTAAGGTGCCCAAAAAGGGACCATAATTTTGACATCGCTCTCGTGAAGCTCACCCACGGACCACGGAACCAACAACACCCATGACTACCTGCCTATCCGCTGTGACCCAACACTTCATGAACATGTCCAATTCTCCTCCATTGGTCTCAGCAACGCACATACATGTGATGACCATCTGCATATGGAGAGTGCATATCTGTCTCTGTCTTGCGTTCGCGGATGGACCTGCAATCACATACTTGCACTCCTGCACACATACAAGAATGTAGATACACAGTCGCAGTAACCATCAAGAAAGCAATACAACACGAGGGCCAGCACTTACACATCGGTGCATGTATGCACATCTGCTTGCGGTTGTAAGTTGTAAGTATATGTGTACGCGTACGTGAGTTAAAGCATGCTTCTGTATCAGCATTCTTGTGTGTTTGCTTGATTGCTCGCCCGCCGTGTTGTTTGACCGTGTGTTGTGCGTGTAGGCTTGCATGCAAGTTGGAGCTTGACCGTGTGCGTTCCTGTCTGTTCTAAATGTCTCTCTCCCTCTCTCTCTCTTTCTCTCTGGCCCTCTCCTTCTCTGCCCCTCTGTATTGGGCCGCCGGGGAACGGTTGATACAAGTTATTCAGGACTTTAAACTACGGTTAAGCTTCTGCTTTCTAAACAATGGAGAAGCGGGAAAGGCCAGAAGGCCTCTAACTCAGCTCGAGAGAACAAAGCTCGATCCTGCTGCAGGCTAGGTCTTACCCATAGGCTCCAAAGTAGCTCCTTTTTGGGATTACCTTATAGGATTCTAAATAATACCCTAAACCCTAAACCCCTAAACCCTAAACCCTGAACCCCAAAAAGGAACTACTATGGAGCCTCTAGGTCGGGTACAGAGCTTCAGGGCCTTCGGGTGGGGGTTTAGGGATCAGGGCTTGGGCCGAAACTTCCCACCAAGCCGTATGATCAGACCTTACCTAGAGGGTCATACCCTACCCCCTTTTTTAGGGTACCTAACTTTATGGTTAGGATCTCCTATATAGAAAAATAGGTACCTTAAAAAAGGGGTAGGGTATGAGCCTATAGGTAGACTATCCGCAGTTTTAAATGAAATCGAAGCCCTTTATATGCGATCCAGGAGCAGGGCGGGCCAGCTGAAGAGTGTAGGACTGAGTCGAGGCGCCTCTGCCTGGCCAATGGAGGACAGGAGTTTAGGGGCTCAGAGCTGCTTCAGTGTGAATTTAGACCTGGGGTGGTGCAGGGAAACCGCCCAAAATCCCTCGAACCTAATAGCCCAAAAGATCCTACATGCTACAGTGGGTGCAGGGGTTCAGGCTTAGGGGTTTCCTTAAGAAACAAGGAGATGGCCCCCAGACCCTCAAGTCTCAAGCCCTGACGCCTTCAGGCCCTCAAACCAAAGCCCCGTTTCTGCAGACCTGCACATTCATAGGAACCCTTGGGTAGGGGGTAGGGGGGGCCTTAATGCCCATAAAATAAGGACCTAATAGGGCCTTTTTAAGGATGTAGAATCCCCTACCCCCCTCCCCCCGATCCCCCTAACGGTCCCTATGACACATACAAACCTTGAGCGTCCGCACACAACACCATCAGCCCACAGACTTTTAAACCCCTACCTAGAGACATTCTGGGGTTTGCACTACATTCAGCAGGATTCACATTGAGAGGCAAACCAACGTATCTTGAAGGCGTGGACACAACTTACTACGCGTCGGCCCTTAAACCCTCTGTGCACATTGTCATTCTTATGCCTCCAAAAAAAATCAAACCTCGACATTGAGCCCGCAATGCCCAACCTTAAACCCTAAACTTTCATGCCCAAATCCCCACACCTGAATACCTGAGCCCCGAACCTTAAAGCACGAACTACAACCCGTCACTGCTGCCGACCCGGAATGTCAAAGTCATCGATGGCTGTGAGCTGCAGGATGTTGAAAAAGCCGGACAGCAAGGCCACGGCAGTGCCTTGCAACTCAAGGTTTGGTGTTCAGGGGCTTAGCAGTTTAAGGGTTAGAAGTTTAGGAGCTTCGGGAGTTTAGGATGTTGGCTTGCTTTCGGATTGTCATCAATTTTGCCCTTGGAGCTGTTTCACAAACTTGACGGCCCGTTGACACGCATATAAGTTCAGGGTTCGGGGAAGTTTCCGAAAAAAGTGTGTACTTTATTTTGGGGTCTTCGTAATAAGGTTCCTACTCTAGGATACCCATGTAACCTGAGAATAAAAAGGCCTCTCTTTTTGGTATTGGGTAACTTTATAAGGAACCTAGGACTACAGAAAGGGAATAAGGGTACTACTGGGCATCCTAGTACTATTCAGGGCGCTCAAGGGATCCTGGCCTTCGGGGGAAAGGAGCGGATGGGGGCTCCCTTGAATCAAAGGGGAAAAGGAGGGACTCTTCATGGGGACCCCTACCCTATAATGGACCATATAATGGGTATATAATGGCTATATTAAGGGTATATACCTAGGGGTTCTTTTTAAGGGTCCCTCCTTTTACCCTTGGATTGAACTGGATCCAGAGAACTCCCTGATGCTCTGTGTGGGGAGTGGGGGTATGGATCCCTATAGCAGTCCCTTGTTAGGGTTGAGGGTTTAGGGGTTAGGGTTTAGGGCCGGTTTAGGGTTTAGGTCTAGGGGAATGAAGCCCTAGGCCCTATAGTAGTCCCTATTTAGGGTTTAGGGTTCAGGGGAATGGATCCCTATAGTAGTCCCAATAACACCCCCCATAACCCATTCCTAGACAGGAAAAGCACTGCCATTCGTTCTTAACGCACAAACCGCTTTCGAGTGTACTTTCTCACATATCAGGCACCCCAACCCCAGACACCTAAGAACCTAAACCCGAGCCCGAAACCGAAACCCCCCAACCCCAAGCCCCAGACACCAATTCCACCACCCCTGGTTTTTAGCATCTTCGTATTGTAGACCTGCATATTTGAAAGACAGTGTAACGCCAACGTCCACCCTTGTTTTTTGGCATCTTCGTATTGAAGACCTTTCATATTACAAGGACACTGTGAGTATGTAACGCCAACATCCACCCTTGTTTTTGGCATTTTCGTAGTGTGTAGACATTTCGTATTTTGAGGACACTGTAAGTAAGTCAAAATCCACTCTCGTCTGTTGTTTGGCATCTTCGTATCGTAGACCTTGCATATTTCGAGGACACTGTAAGTATGCAACGCCAACATCCACCCTTGTTTCTTGGCATCTTCGTAGTGTAGACCTTGCATATTTTAGGGACACCGTGAGTATTCGATGCCAACGTCCACCCTTGATTTTTTGGCATCTTCGTGTTGTAGAGCCTTCATATTTTGATGACACTGTAAGTATGTAACGCCAACGTCCACCCTTGTTTCTTGGCATCTTCGTATCGTAAATCTTCCATATTTGTGGACACTTTAAATATGTAATGCCAACGTCCACCCTTGGTTTTTTGGCATCCTCGCATTGCACAAGCCTTGAATATTTTAAGGACACTGCAAGTATGTAACGCCAACGCCCACCATTGTTTGTTGGCATCTTCGTATTGTACATCCCGCAAAATGTTTTAGGGACACTGTCAGTATGTAACGCCAATGTCCACCCTTGTTTCTTGGCATCTTCGTATGGTACAAGCCTTGAGTATTTTAAGGACGCTGTAGGTATGTAACGCCAACGTCCACCCCTTCTTGTCGGTCATCTTCGTATTGAAGTCCTTGCAGATTTTAGGGACACTGTAAGTATCTAACGCCAACGTCCACCTTTGCTTCTTGGCATATGTGTATTGTAGACCTTGCACTGTTTAAGGACACTGTAAGTAACTAAGTATGTAACGCCAACGCCCACCCTTGTTTTTTGGCATCTTCGTAGTGTGTAGCAGTGTAGACCCTTCGTATTTTAAGGACGCTGTAAGCATGTAACGCCAACGTCCACCTTTTTTTTGCATCTTCGTATTGTAGACCTTGCGTATTTTAGGGACACTGTAAGTATGTATCGCCAACGTCCACCCTTGTTTTTTGGCATCTTCGTATTGAAGACCTTTCCTATTTCAGGGACACTGTAAGTATGTAAAACGCCAACGTCCACCCTTGTTTTTGGCATCTTCGTAGTGTGTAGACATTTCGTATTTTGAGGACACTGTAAGTAAGTCATGGTCCACCTTCGTTTTTTGTTTGGCATCTTCGTATTGCCGTCGCTTCCAAATTTATGATTGCTTCAAGCGTGTGCCCCTGTGCGTACTCTGGCCCAACCCTATATCTGTCCAGAAAACTCCTTACGACTGATGTTGCCCCCCGCCACTCCGGGCCCATGCTTCGGAGGAAGCTGGTGAGGATTGCGTAATAAACCCAGCAGTGTATGTGTGTGTGTGTGTATCCATGTATATCCATGTATATATATATATATGAATATGAATATGAATATGAATATGAATATGAATATGAATATGAATATGAATATGAATATGAATATGAATATGAATATGAATAGGAATAGGAATAGGAATAGGAATGTGTGTTTATATGTATATATATATATGTATATATAGACGTATATATATATATATATATATATATAGATAGATGTATGTATATATATATATATATATATGTATGTATAGATAGATAGCGGCACATATGTGAGTTCATATGCACATATGTATATGTATAACTCGGGAAACAACAGATAGACAAATACACGAAACCACAGCTGAAGAAGTAAACAACCCAAAGTACGTGCGTAAAGTTCTTTTCATTCTCATTATTACATAAAGAGAGAGACTGAGAGAGAGAGAGAGAGAGAGAGAGAGAGAGAGAGAGAGAGAGAGAGAGAGAGAGAGAGAGAGAGAGAGAGAGAGAGAGAGAGAGAGAAGAAAGAGAGCGAGGAGAAGAAGGAACACACACACACACACACACGCACAACCGCGCATATACACATATATATATATATATACACACACACACACATCCAGAAAAGGTAGCGGAGAGACAGAGAGAATCGCATTATATTCTAGATAATACATGCATGTATGGTTCAGCGCGTGTTTGTGTGTGTGTGTGTGGGAGGGCGGGGGCGACTTGGGAATTATGTTGACGCTTGCAGCTTCTGTGCCTGCATTTACGGTTATTCGCGCACTTTTTCTGTGCGACCACCCTTGTACCATGAATTTGAGGCCACACTGCAACCGACATAGTACGTCGTCTTCGGTTGTATTGCTGCCATTTTCAGTTTGATTGATGGGCCAACCAAGTGCTCACTGCCAACCTTTCTCAATCTGCAGCTGGGCAAGGTCATGTGCTTAGGCCTGCGAGGACGTCTTGCAAAGCTTGTAAGCGAGCCACACTACTGCACCAGCGGATGGTCGGTCATGACAATCCTCCTTCAAAAGCCCTGCTGTAAGTGCCACGGCGCAGTCTGAGCTGCAGGGCAGGTCGCGCAATAAAATGCCAAGGCTCCAAATGTCGTGTTTGCAGTCATACTGCGTGGGTGATGCCATCATCTCTGGCGACCAGTAATAAACACTGCCCACTTTCTGAGTGCAGAAGCCTTCAGAAGGCAACTCCTGAGCAACTTCAAAGTCAACCAGTTTCAGCATGCATGGCCATTGGGTTTCATAGCTCAAGCAGGCGTTTGATGGCTTGACGTCGCCGTGCACGACGGACTGCCGCTGCAGGAAATGCAAAGCTTGAGCAACCTCGTGGCACACGTGGGCGTGGTCTTCGGTAGACATTGGCCTGCCATCGGCGACCTGATGCAGGGTAGGGCCCAATAGCTCCATGACCAACCCTTGCAGACTTGCTGGAATCAAGCAGTACACCATCACCACCTTCGGGTGCTGGCATAGCTCCAGCATGCGCAGCTCGTGGTACAGATCCATATTGGCACTGTCATCGTTAACCTCGGGCCTGGGGATTTCACGGCCACCATCCACCCATCTGCCATCGCTTCCTGCACGAAGGCAGAGGCGCCCTGGCCCAGAACTTTGCCAAAAACAAATCCTTCCCAGTCCAGCGGCTGCCAGCTTGCCGGCATGCTGGAAGACAAATGTGCACGAACATGTTGTTGAATCAGCTGGGCGGCTGCGATCATCATATTCAACCTCTTTCGCTGGAGGTATCCTCGAAGGTGCTGCTGAATGACCACGGCTTTCTTCTGCTGGGCAACACGCACTGTGCTTTGCAGCATCACAACCTGCCCCTCCATGAAGGAGTGTTTGCGAAGTGGGCTGCGCCAATGCTGCGTTCCGAGAAATTCGCTCTTGTGTGATGGTTTCGAGAAATCAGTGACTAACTCATCCAACGCGCCAAGTATTACAGGTGCATTGCAAAGAATTTGGCATGCAGGCCAGAAGAATGCATCCCACACCATTTGGGGCAACCACTGGGCCAGGCTACGGTTCTTGAACCACGCCCTGCAATAGAAACGCCATTCGGTCATGGTCCCCGCTTTCTCAACGAAATGGTGGCGTATGCATATTATGAGGCTGCGCATCAGCACAGCACGACTCTTTGTGATGGGCCTCTACAGCATCTCGCCTGAAACTTCGTCGATGGTGTATATTCAGCTTTAAATGTTACTTGTGCAATAGTTTCTTGTCCCCTGTTCGGTTCTGAGACTAAGTGCATCCTCAGTCTACGGCCTTGTGCGACCGATTCAAGCAGTCTTTGTTCTGAGTGAGGCGAAGCAGTTGCAGCAGTCAACATGGAAGCCTAAATGATTACCCATGTGAAAAACGTATCTCTTGAGTCTCCAACCAAACTCCAGGATAGGGTTTGGGGCTAATGGTAGAAGCCCGAAAGTCGGTTTCCAACTTTATGGTGTGTACTGTATACGGTGGAATCTGACGACTGTCTGACCTATGGGTAGGGTTTATATAAACAGGCTAGGATCCCGTAGATAAGGACTCTTATTTGGGATATTTTCCCACATTCCCAAAGTCCGAAAACCTTCAGCCCTCGAAACCCTGGAAAAACCCGCATTCGTGCCTAAAAACCTGTGTAAGCCCGTGTCATTTTCAAATCGTGAAATTCCAGAGTCCCCAACCCCAAAGCTAAAATCATTCATCAACCCTAGAATCAGCACCCTACCATTACTTTAGAGTGTTCTGACCAAGTGGCTGATGGTGGCACATACGGCGTGTCTCTGTTCCAGAGGTGCCTTCCTGTTTTACGACTGTTACAAGAGGGTCTACCCATAGGCCCCAAAGTAGTTCCTTTTGGGGATTACCTTATCGGATTCTATATATGAACCCCAAAAAGGAAGTACTTTGGGGCCTTTGGGTAGAGTCTGGATTCCTACAGGTGTTCATCCCGCTGTTTTTGTGATGTTGCGATGCGGCTTTTCGCTTCCTATGGCTGTTTTAAGGTTGTGGGTGTACCGGGTTGTAGCGCTTGGAGCTTATAGTCCAAGCTTAATTCTAGCTTCCGTTGGCTGAGGAACTTTTCCCTGTTTGGGGTTCAAGCTCGAAGCAAGGGCTAACGGGACCTAACCCTAAACCCTAAACCCCTAAACCCGAGTTTTCAAAGCCAATGCAGCTGCGGGGCTGTGCAATGGCGACTTTGGAGTTGTTAGCGAAAATGAGCCACATCCTCGTCTTGTCTCAAAGGGTTAAAGGAGGGACCCTTAATGGGGACCCCTACCCTATATGTAATGGGCTATATAATGGGGATGTAATAGCTATATTAAGGGTATATACCTAGGGGTCCTTACTAAGGGTCCCTCCTTTTCCCCTTTGATTGTCGCAAACTCAAAAAATGCCTAAGTTAAAAGCCTCGAATCTACAAGCCCCAACAACGACACAAACCCCTAATTATGTTGTAAGGTAGCATCCCTATGGATGAGTTCAAGCACCTCGAAAGGGCTTTCTTAAGGTACCTTAAGGAAAGCGGCACAACGAATGCTATGTGCGTCATGCTGTCTTGGTGCACGCAGTGGTATATAAGTGCATCATAGGTACAGGTAACCAGAACAACGTTTCCCCTACGGACAGATCCTCCTTGAAACTCCAAACCCCTAAACCCAAACACTGAGCCCTAAACCTCCGAACCCTGAACTAGAAAGCCCTTGAAAGCCCTCAGCGATACACCCCAAAGAATCGTTAAAAAGTCCGCGAACAGAAGGACGTAAGCCTCTACCCAGAGGCTCCATAGTAGTTCCTTTTTGGGGATTTCCTTATAGGATTCTATATAAGAACCCCCAAAAGGAACTACTTTGGGGCCTATAGGTATACAAACCTTGAAACAACCAGCAACAAATCACGGAACCAAAAGCCCCTAAACGCCTACATAAATCGCTAACTCAGTGACAAAAAACACCGGACCAGAATCCCCTAAACCACTAAAGAAACCGCTAAGAATTAGAAGCCCAACAAAAAAAAAACGAAGCAGAAGTCCCGACAGTTCAAAGGCAACCCTAAACGCCCCAAACCCTTTATCCTAAGTACCCCCCCCGGCAATCGAGCCGGGAGGCGCCAGGGTAATGAACGCGCAGCCTGATTAAGACATAGGGGCTGAACGATTCGGTTCCTGCTTTAGCCGGAAAGACCTGCCTTTTTTGGGGTTCCTTATTAAGGGGCTAAACACTTCGGCTCCTAGAGGGTCCACATATACTACCATTATGGAATTAGGCCCAAAAAACCATGATAAGAGCGGTCTTTTGGGGCCCAATTCCATAAGGGTAGTATACGCGGAGCCTCTGGAGTTTACCTCTAGCCGAAAAGACCTGCCTTTTTAGGGTTCTTTATTATGGTTTCTATGGTGTCTATAAAGTATGTAGTTCCTTAAGAAGGTACGGTAGGTCTTTTCGGCTACAGCTAGACCTTAGAATATGGTTCCTTTAAGGGGGACTATAATCAGGGTGCCCTTAGAGGTTCTTTTTCAACAGCCTTGTGCACCTTGCCTGCCAGCAACTGAATGACGCGCTTCGGCACTTTGGAGGGTTAACGGAGCGCTGTTGAAAAAGTCCTGAGTCTTGGAGGCCTGTAGTAGATAGTTGTTGCTTGCTACTGTCAGAACTGGGGCTAGTGTCTTATTGTAATATTTGTTGATATCTGTTTGCTATTGGGGCTACGTGTTGGAGAGGGGTGAGTTTATAGAAGGGGCAGTACTTCGGATGTGCGAAATCAACCCTAAACCTTGCAGCCTTTCCCCCTCGGATATCCTGCAGGATTTTGATTCAATTTGATACTCACTTGGGTCGGCGTTGTGGGCTAAGGGTCTTGGGGTTTAGGGTTGCGGGAGCCCCCAAACCCGCCGGAGACGTTCAACTGCGAACTCTATCGAAACCTCGACACACTCAATGCCAACAAAACACCCTGAACCCTTGACTCTAAACCATACTGTAAACACTGAACCTGAGCTGTGCAACCTTCAAGCTTCGGGCTTTAGGGCCTTCGGGTTTAGCACAAACCAGATTCTTGCAAAGGCTATTATGGGCCACACGATGTTGGGGGCTTTTGAGTTTGTGACGGTGCAACGACTCTGCTGTGCAAAAACACCTAAAAAATGGATCTCCCCAAACGGCAAAAAGCAGATCCAAAACTCTAAAGCCCAAACCCCGAACCCTAAATCTCAACCCTGACCAGCTACGTTGATTGTTGAATAAAAAAAACCGTCACAAGCCGAAGTTCTTTGACCACTCATCCAGGTGCTTTACTAGTAGAACAGGAGCCCCAGGGGCAGGCCCCCCACCCCATGTGAGGGTTTAGGGTTCACGGTTTAGGGTTTAGCCGAAAAGAGGGTACCCTCATATAGTACCCTAAATAGTAGGGTCATTATATTAGTAGAACCCTAAAATAAGGTACCCCGAATTTTCGGAAACCCTCATGTCGCATTCCTGTAGGCTCGAATATAGGGGCCGTGATAATTAATTAGAATAAGGTTTTGGTGCCCATTACACAACAAGTGTAATACGGAACCCCCCCCCCAAAATAGTCTAGGTAATTATTAAGGCCCCTAGACTACATAACCCTTGTAGTAGTCCTTGTAGCCCCCTTAGAATCGAACCCTATTCCAATTTTTAAGGCCACCGAAAAGAATGCACCCTTGACCGGCTCCCCTGCCTTGTACGACTTGAGCAACATTTTTAGCATCAGACCAGTCGATGGTGTCGCTGCATGGCTCTACCTGATCAGCTTCGACGAACCCCGAATCCGCAGAGGCTCAACCGTTTGGGTTTTTTTAAGTGCAATGGACCCTTTCTGCACCGTTAGGGTTTAGGGTTTAGGGTTCAAGCCCCCAAGCCTAGCTTGGGAGTTTGGTCGATATTGCTTGCAGCATCCTCCAAGCACCTTAATCACCAGTCCTCTGAAGCCTTGTTACGTGGGGCACGACAGGGGCTGGCTTGGTAAGCTCACTCTGCTGCATGCCTGCAATGGACATGCAGGCGATGCGCCGAAACAAGAACCAGCAACTCAATACACTCCAGTTCTACAAAGAATGCATCGCAAACTCGCTTAGGAACACCACTGCAATGTCTGCACAGCGCAAGAGACTGATTGTGTCCGATGGGTCCAACGTATCATCACCAACATGAGGCAAAAAAGCAACAGGGATTTCAGGGCCCTCGTTTCACAACACGCTCTCGGGATCAAGTTGCAACTTTACAGGTGTGGAAACGTACCTACAGTCTCCAGTGTAGTTCCTTTTTTTGGTTTAACCAATTATATATTAAGGATCCTATAAGGTAACCCAAAAAAGGGAATAATTATATATTAAGGATCCTATAAGGTAACCCAAAAAAGGAACTACAATGGAGACTATAGGTAAGACAGTGAGTAAAGCTACGAAACCCCAACCCCCCCCTCATCCGTCATCCCTGGAGCCAATCCAGCCGACATCCCAAACCCTAAACTCGAAGGGTAAAAGGAGGGACCCTTAATAAGCACCCCTAGGTATATACCCTTAATATAGCTAGTATATACCCATTAAAAAAGCCCATTATAGGGTAGGGGTCCCCATTAAGGGTCCCTCCTTTTCCCCTTTGATAAACCCTAAACCCTGAGACCTTAAACCCTAAACCTTTAGACCCTAAATCCTAAAACCCTAAGGGGCCCTGAAGCCTAAGCTTTGCCCCGATTAGCTAGCTACATGTGCCAGACCAGGCGCCTGCAAGCGACGAAGGTATGAAAGGTTGCTCGTGGCATCCTGCGGGTAGGGCCCCATCGCAGCTCTGGTTTTGTGTGAAGTGCTGCGTTCCTCTCGGGGGTTTGGGCTATACCTGAACCCGATCAATGACCTACTTGTTTGGGGATCCTTGTTATGATTCCCCTAAGTCCCTTAAGCAATAGGTTATTTGGGTTAAGCTGAAGGTTTAGGGTTGAGGTTCAGCAGAAGGAGTCGTGCAGATGCGACAGGTGGGCATATGGTTGCGCCCTGAGCACCACTGACGAGGCTGAATTTTGCAAGGCAGCATTGGCACAGGCTAGAACCCAAGAAGCTGAACAACAGCACGAACTTTACGGTACAAGTAGTGGCATAGTAGCGACTGGGTCAGCTGCATTAGGGCCTTACTACCAGGGCGAGCACCCGACCAACAACCCTCGAACGGCACCGACTGCTTGGTACTATACTGTCACAAGAACATATTTGTTCAATAACAAACATTGGTTCTGATAGCGGTAATACGGTTCATAACACTACAATGCTAATTTCGCAATGGTGTATAGTAGTACAGAAGAGCTATATGGCGGTGGTAATAATATTCATGACCCCAGTACTATAGCCAAAGTGTATAGTCATACGGGAAAGCAATATGGTATCTTCCACAGGTCCTGAATGGTCGCGAGAGCTTGTGCCAGGCGATCCTGCTCCACCTCGCCCACAGGCTCAGGTTTGGAGCTTGGGGTTCAGGGTGGAGGGTGTAGCGGCGGTGGGGACTACTTAGGGGATCATGGGACTTAGTAAGTAAGGTTATAAGTCCCCTAATTGGGGTTATAAGTAATTTTAAGTATAGTTACCTTATTTATAACCCTAGTTACTAAGTCCCATGAGCCTTTAAGTAGGGTTTAAGGCTTAGCGGAGTTTAGGCTTTAGCTTGGCTTAGGGCTTGGGGGTTCAGGATGGTGTAGGAGCTAAGAAGGGTTTAGGGTTTAGGGGTTTAGGGTTTAGGGGTTTAGGGTTTAGGGTTTAGCTTACGGTAGATTGAGATGCGAAGGCAGTACCCATTGCCTTCCATACCCCAAAACCCTCGGCCAACCCTTCCGCGAACTCATATTGAACATTTACTGGAATCGAACCCTAAAAGGAACCCTGAAGGCAACCCTAAAACCATGAACAGTAAACCTTTGGAATTATTAACAGCAGAAAACACTAATGCAACAAACCCCAAACAATTAACCCTGCAAGCCTAACAACCTAGACCAAGAAAACCCTCTCAACAGCTAATATAAGGGCCTTAATCATTAGAATAGGGTTTTGGTGCCCATTATACTCTACTCATAATAAGGATCCCCAAAATAGTATAGGTAATTAGCTATTAAGCCCCCCCCATTTGGAACCCTGGGATTATAGATCCCTTATCGGCCCCTTGAAGGATCCATTAAAGGGAAATCTAGGTAATTACTAAGGACCCTATACCCAAACCATCAGAAAGGATCTAGAAAGTAGATCCCCTAAGTTGGGGATCTACACTACTAAGGGTACTTTACAGGAACCATCGGGAACCCACATAAGGTATCTACCCTAAATGCTAAACCCTAAATCCCTATAGATCCCTTAAAGGGACCCTTAAAGGAACCCCCATTAAGTTAATCTACTTTTTGGATCCTCCCGGGGGTCTGGGTAGGAGCAGTCTCTTTCGCCTCCATCGCCGCAAGGCGACTCACCGCCATCAGCGGCCTTCTCTGGGAGAAAACCTGGGATTTTCTCAGGCTTCGGGTTTAGGGTTCAGGTTTGTCTAGGGTTCAGGGTTTAGGGTTCAATTTTGTTCAGGGTTTAAGGTTTAGGGTTCAGGTGTGTTTAGAATCATGGTTGAGGGCGTAGGGTTCAGTGTGTGTTTAGGGTTCATGGTTTAGGGTTTAGGGTTCAGTGTGGGTCAGGGTTCAGCTTTGCTTAGGGTTCAGGGTTTAAGGTTCAGGTTTGTTTAGGGTTCATGGTTTAGGGTTTAGGGTTCAGGTTCGCTTAAGGTTTAAGGTTTAGGGTTCGGGTGTGTTCAAGTGATTCAAGTGTGTTCAGGGTTTAAGGTTTAGGGTTCAGGGTTTCGGGTCGATTCCTATAGGGGTTACAACTTATATTTCTCAAGGGTTATATAAGGGTTCCGTTCCTCTAAGGTCTTCCTTGAGGCAAGGGTTACCAAAAGGGGCTATCGTACATGAGGGCCGAGGAAACTCGGGTCCTCCCCGTCCCTTGTAGTTCCTTTTTTTCGGTTAACCAATTTTATTGTAAAGATCCTCTAGTGACTCTAGTGAAAATGGTTAGCCAAACCAAAGGGACTACAATGGATGCTATAGGCAACTTATGCTTCAACTTTTGTGCCGCGGTACCGGAAGCCGAACGGCAATTTGACCGCAACGCAGCTTTAGAAGGCGGCCTACGCGAATTCGCGATCTGAGCCAAAGCGATGGCGGAGAAAAGCTCAGCGCCAGGAGGGCTTAATGCAGGGCCTCAATAATGATATTAGGGTTTAGGATTTACGGTTTAGGGTATATTCTACTATAGCTATCATAAGGAACCCCCAAACCCTTCTTTTTGTTGCTAAAGCCACTACATTAGAGTGAAGGGTTTGCCCTGCGGCCATTCGGAAAACACAGAAAATCGATCATTATATGGACTCTACACTAGGGCCTAGGGTTCGCCACACATGGCATAAGAGGCTGATAATTTCGATAGGCTTCGGCGCATCATCCAGTATAACTATAACAAGGGTTCCCAAGCTCAATGGAGAGAGTGTGTTTCTCCCGGCATCTATTTGATGCGAAGAGAGATGATTTCAACGTGCGGAGTTCAGGTGTGGTGGTTGCAGCTCAGGCCATAGGATTTGGAGTACCAAAGGGTCCTAGGCTGAGTCCTAGGTACTGTTATAGGGAATACTTCCCATATCATAATCGCAATTCCTGCTATAGAAACCCCACATTCTCCTATATAGCTACTGTGGACCCTGTAGGAGTTCAGGATTTAGGACTCAGGGTGTCAACTTGGGAGGTCGGGACGTCGGATTTGGATACATTGCATAACAAAACCTATACTGAGGTTTTAAGTAAGGGAGAAAAAAGTATAAACTTATATTTCATAATGGTTCCTTTAAGAAAAAAGTATTAAAGTATGGTACTCCAAAGCCCAGTTATACTTATGACCAGGAACCTAGAGGAACAGGCCTTGGGTTAGTGGAACTCAGCGTGCAAGGGCTTGGTCTTAAGTCCTGCATCGTGATGCATTCTTCTGATCAATCAATCTTCTTGCCCTGAAGGGGACTGTAACTAAACCCTAAACCCCTAAACCCGACATTGACACCCTTACAGAAAAGGGGCTTATTACCAGTTTCTGGAGACGCCTCGGTGGTTCAGGCAGATTTTGGTACGTACTGAACGGTACTTAATCCCTCTGTAGACGGGGCTCGGTGCCGCAATTGCGATGGTTCGCCGCACGTTTGACACACAGGAAAACGACTCGTGCCCCTGTCTGGAGTCGGGCCACTCGAATGTAGGACTTGCTGCAGTGTGCTTTATACCTGACTGGCAGAAAACAGATTCTGCATACCTTAGAGCGAAACTAGACAAACCCCGCATCGGAAAAGCTCAGAGCGCGAAAAGGCCTGAGTGCGAGTTGTCGTGGAGAACATCTGTGAAGGAGCACCGGTCCTGGAAGGAGGGTTGAGGGTTCAGGGCCCATAACAAGGTTTCGGTTTAAGCTCATAACTTTTGTCATGTTTATAACTAGGGCAACCCTAAACCGAAACCGAAACCCGCGGAGCAGACTTGGGGGAGCAGGACATCGTGAATTGATGACTGAAGGACCGATGTCTGGACCCTTCAAACCCCCCAAAGCCTTTGAAAACTCCAAAGGGGTGGTTGTCAAAATTAGGGTCTCTTTTTGGATATCCTAAATATTAGGTGCCGTAATATATTAGGGACCCAAGAGCGGACCATAATTTTGAAAACTCCAAAAAGCCCTGCGACAGAGCCTGGCGTGACATCGTATTGCCAGATAGTAGGGTCCCAGACCCCTAAACCTGCAAACATGGTTTTTGGGGTTTCTTTGGCGGCAATGTGCAAGAATACACATAGCCGAGACCCTACAAACATCAAGCCCGATATACTATATACCTACACTGCCTGCAGCGTAAAACCTTGAACCCCGAAATCTAAACCCTAAAATGTAAAACTCCAAACCAATCTTAACCCTGAATCCTGTACAAGTGCACTCCTCACACTCCATGCCTAGCTGCGGACCGCTAGACGAAAGCACCTTTACGTCCATAGGGGTTTAGGGGCTTAGGGTAAGCTAGGAGAACCCAAAATGCGAAGAAACCTCATGTCCGCGCCAAAACCTACAGGATCACAACCGGTTGAATCTGGCCAGCAGCTCCTCGCCGAGAAATCGGAGGAGCTGGTTGAAGAGATCCTAACGACGGCTGCAGGTCTCTTTTGAAGGCGACAAGGGGAGTTGAGGATCCTATTGCTTCGCAGAAAGGAGGGTTTAGGGTTTAGGATTTAGGGTTTAGGAGCTTATCAATTTTGAAACTCAGGGTCTAAGGGTATTTGAGCTCAGGTAGGGAGTGGGATGGTGATGTTTCAAGGAGAAGGTCATCTTCACAGTACTTGGGCATCAAAAGTTTGCCAAAGTTGGGGGTTTGCAGGGTGGGGCTCGGGGATCTATTAAGTACGACTCACGAAACATCATAGTATGCTTTCGCAGCATGGGCTGCTGATCGTTACGGTGTTGATTTGTGGCGTGTGGCTGTTGCAGCTATTCCTCTTGCCAGCCTTGCGCGCAGGTCCTAAAATGGTATTCCTAGTTCTGGTACCTGCTTCCAAGAGTGCCAGTGGCGCGGGTGCGTGTATGGCTTGGGGCTGCTCTTCAGCCGCTCCTTTGAGGGAAAGCCCGAAGCTGTAAAGCCTGATACCTGAATACTGAAATCTGAAAAAGCCTAAACCTTGCAGGGCCCACCTACAGTAAAATGGCCCTAATACAGGGGCTTAATCATTACCTCTACCATTTTGTGGGTTCCTTATTATATGAACTATACTGAACTTGGAACCCTAGCAAAAATTATAATTTTAGCTGTTTCTTAGGGATTATAATAACAAAAAATTTGAAATTTATTTCTAAGTACCCCAAAGAAAACGGGCCCCAAACCCTACTCTAATCATCAAGGCCCCTATATTACCTATAGTATCCATTGTAGTTCCTTTTTTGGGTTACATTTTAGGATCCCGAATATAAAATTTGTTAAACCGAAAAAAGGAACTACAATGGAGACTATAGGTAGATTCTGGAGCCCAAACCCTGGAACCAAAAGTTTCCAACCCTCAACCCCTAATGTAGGGGCCTTAATAAGTGGAATAGGGTTCCTTTCTAAGGGCTCTATACAAGGGCTCCTTTAAGGGTTCTATAAGGGATCTATATAGGGGCCTTAATAAGTAGAATAGGGTTTCGGGGCCCATTGTACTGTACTTGTGGTAAGGAGCCATCAAAACTCAACCCCTAATGTGGCGGCCTTAAGAAGTAGAATTATAGGGTCCCGGGGCCTATTGCACTGTAATTGTAGTAAGGAGCCACCGAAAATTAGTCTAGGTACTATATCCAGGCCCCTATACCCTAAACCTTAACCCTTTAGCCGTAAAGCCCACAACGGACCAGGGCGCCGTCGAAAAGTTCTCCAAGGGCAGCAGGAAGCTTCGCTGCCGATGCTTCTCGTAGAAGCTGAGCATCGCCTTGAAGGGACTTCTACTCTTTAAAGGATCCTTTAAGGGATCCTTTAAGGGATCTATTGGGGTTTAGGTTGTAGGGTTTAGGGTTTTAGATATGGGAGTTTCCGAAAATGAGGGAACCTAATATGGTACCCTAAATAGTAGGATCCTTATTATAGGACCCCAAAATAAGCCACCCCCAATTTTCGGAAACTCTCAGATGAGACCATGGACCCTAGCATTGGCGCTTAACACTGGGATCCTTATATATGATCCCGGTTCGGCCGGCCCCCCCCCCTCCCCCCCCAATGGTTCCTCCTCCCCCCCCTGTGGTGTGGTGTGGTTGTGGGTTGCTTCCCCCTCCCTGTGGTGTGGTGTGGTTCGGGGGTGAGTCTGCTTAGGCTGGTTACCCCACTCCCCCCTGTGGTGTGGTGTGGTTTGGGTTTCCTGCGTGGGTCTGCTTGGCGTGTGAGCCCTCGTGTGGAAAAAGCTTGCACAGTCACACACAGATTCGGCTTAGGGAGCGGATACCAATGGGGGGGGTGGGGGGGGGGGGGGTCGGTGAACCGAGAACCCCCCCCCCGTTGCACTGCTGCTGCACTGCCCACCCGCCCTGCCCGCCCCGGCTCGCCCCCGGCCCGCACCTTGCCCGCCTTGACCTTGTGCGCGGATCGGGAGTGTTGCACTATGCCCTGCCGTGTGCGGAAAGCGGCAATCGGCGCAGTAGTTTCCAGCATCTGACATGAATTGCAATGATGAATTATGAGGGTTGTATGGCGATGGGGATGGTGGCAGATATTCTCTTGAAGGTATTAATGATGAAGGTGACGACGACAAGGATGATGTTGAGCATGGCCTGATTGTCGACTCATGTCCCGAGTCTAGAGCAGCACAACATCATGAGCAGTATCACCGGTGCCACAGCAAGAGGGAAGACAAGGAGTAACACACCACAGGCCCCACACCACAGGGGGGGCGGGGGGGAAGGGGGAGGATACCATGGGGTGGGGGGGGGGAGGGGGGGTGTGGCAGCCCTGCATCATATATACCCTACCTGTACACTTTAGGCAGGGCTAAAGGCCCATAGTAGGCGCCTTAGGGTTTATAAGGTTTGGGGCCTCGAGCCTTATTTTGCGGCTTACGGTTTCTGTACGACTCCGTAAACGTTTCGTGACAGCTCTATATGGGAGTTTCCGAAAATGGTGGTACCTTATTTTGGGGTCCTTATAATAAGGATCTTACTATTTAGGGTACTATATTAGGGTCCCCTATTTTCGGAAACTCCCATATGAAGCAGTAAAAGTGCGTCATGACGGTTTGGATGTCTAAGCCCATAGCCTCCCTGCTCTTGGGACTTGGTTTGTTGGGGATTTAGGGTTTAGGGGTTTAGGGATGAGAAAGGCATCGCGAATTAGAAGGGCCTTGGGAGTAGGGAACATCCTAGACGAAGTAAGGGATACCTGAATCCCTGGGAAAAGAGCTTAAGGGTTCGGGCTTCAACCGGGGATACGATCGTCGCTGTCAACATCAGCATCATTAACATGGTCGCCCAGGTTACTATCAACATGCCATCATCATCATCATCATCATCATCATCATTGCCATCACCACCATCATCATCATCATCATAATCACCATCGTCATCATCACAGCCGGATCATTGGTTGTCGAAAGAAAAGACGAAGCCACAGCACTCCTACTCCCAATACCAAGTTTGGGGGCTCCTTATTACAATTATTATACCATTTTGGGGGTTCCTTGTTAGAATTATTATAGCATAATGGGCCCCAAAACTCTATTCTAATGATTCAGGCCCCTATATTACTCCCCATGCTCATCCCTGCCTTCGTGGCCTCCGCCAGGTTGGTCGGTGGAAAGTAACCTTGCCACTGCGTAGCAAAGTTTGGGCGTTGTTGATGTGTTTCTGTGGATGATAAGTTAGCATGTATCTAAGCAAGCTACTATAATATCGGCACCTGCTGGCCATCATTGGAAATGCCCGGATAAATAAATTAGGAATTAAAGTTGTTGGATCTAAGAAGAGAACTAGGGTCCGGTACTAGGCAACTGGGATCGGAATTGCATACCTATGTTTTGCTTTTCCTAATTTCCATTCTTATTTTGCTCCTACTGGTAATACATATTTTTCGTAATTTTCCAAATTTCGGATATTAATCCTTTCCTATTCTATTCCGGTAAACAACCTGTTTGCCAAACCGCCGATCCCACTCCACAAGCTGTGAATGCTCTGCAATACGAAAGGATCCCAGCTCTAAAACCCTGCCTAAGACAGTAAGCCAGAACTTCAAAGCCCACAACACGAAAGCAATGAAGGCGTGAATCCCACGACCATCAAGCCCTTACTGGCTCCGCACTTAAATCCCATCGAACGCCTTGCTTGCACAATAATTAATGTGGCCCCCCGCCCCCCCCGGACTAGAACGGTTCAGAAATCAGAGGTTCCTCGCCACGGGGCTGCTGGAATTGCAAGGCCCTTGGAATCTCAAAGCCCTGGAGGGAAACCTCAAACGGAGCCCGATAAAGGAACGCTTGCAACACCGCTGTGGCCCGTGAACGAAAAGCCTTGTAGAACCCCTCTCTCGCCGATTACAGAACCCCTCTTGTGGTGAACTCTGATTGCGGTTCTAGAAGAAGAACCCTTTACGGAGCCCTTAAAGATCCGCCCCGTTATCGAACTTGCTTAAAGACCTCTTAGAACCTATAGAACTGGTACGGCATTTGGCTTATAGCCGCTGTAGAACCCGTATCGCAACCCTTCTAGAACCCTGCTCGCCCCTTAAAGGAATCCCTGAAAGAATCGTTGCAGCCCCCTTAAAGCAACTCTGAAGGATCCCTTATCGGAACCTTCAAAAGAACCCGTATGGTAGTACCCCTTGAAACCCTCCTAAAACCCTCTTAGAACCATTACAGGAACCCTAAACCAAAATACCCTAAACACATCAAACCCAAAGCCCTAAGGGCTTTTAAGCTTTCCAGCCGGACCGAGCCACCGGTTGCCTCTGTCCGCGACTCGGCTTCAGCCTCAATGTCCTTGCCTTAGACGGGTTGTAGGATGTAGGTGGATGGCCACATGTCTTGTAGACTACACTGCCACCGTTGGGTTCAATCTCCGGGTAGATGGTTTTTCATCCTCAATACCCTAGCATATCCCACTCGTTTGTGGAGCGAAGCTGCATGGACCCAACCAGACAAAAAGGTTCAATTCTAATGGCGCTTCTGCGGTTAAGAGATCAGTCTGGGTCTTCGCATTTCCGGTGTGTGCACTTCAGCGCCACTTTCCCTAACACGCAAAGCCGCGAAGTTGCTGCAACCGCAGTTTACGTGTGTGTGTATATATATATATGTGTATAGCTATATATATATATATATATATACATACACATACATATGTAATGTTATATGTGTATATGTATATATTCTATATTGTCAGTTATAGGTATTTCTATCTTTCGACATATTTAGATACACATACGTACACCTTACGCTCCATAACCAATGAACCTACGAGGTTGCGGCTGAGGGTTGACGATTTGGGGCTTGAGGCTCAAGGTCTATCTCCTGATATTCCGGGGAGGTGGTAAAAACGAAAGAAATCAAAGCCGTGGCGCGGTAGTTCAGCACGGCGAAAGAGCATGGAAACACCTCCGTTGCCCACCGTCTCGTCAAAAGCTATAATGCAGCGGCCTTAATAATTAGCATGAGGTTTAGGGCCCCTTTACAGTCTAACTATAATTTAATAAGGAACTTTAAGGAACAGCATTGGAAATTACTTGCGCTTCTATACATTGACCAGATGCACAACACCCGATCCATTGGAGTTCGTGGTCTCAAGATTCGCTTCTTCCGGAATTGAAGAGGGGCTCAAATTCGAAACCTTGAACAGTGTCGCCTTGAACAGTGTCGCAAGGGGATCCAGCCACCAAATGCTTGGGTCCGTGGCATAGGGGTACTCGCAGCTGTGGGTTCAACAAATGAGTTCTGCACTTTGAGCTCTACATCCAACACGTCCCTGAAGCCGCCCACAAACCAAACCGGGCCCGACCAACCATATGTCGATGCAGACATACCATGATATGCCGCAAAAACCTAGCTCCAAATGTTAAGGTCTCTCTCTCTCTCTCTCTCTCTCTCTCTCTCTCTCTCTCCTTGATACGCACATACACCTACCTATATATATATATATATATATATATATACATATATATATATATATATCATCGGCCCAACCAATTACAGCCTCCATGTTATAAGCCCCAGCCTCATAAATCCCTTTCAAAAGGATCCCCTTCCTTTCGCCACCCCTAAAGGAACCCTTAAGGGAGCCCTTTAAAACCCTTGTCGTAACCCTTAAAGGGAGCCCTTGGAGGGGACCCCTTTAAAGGATCCCTTAACCTTACTCCCCCAATAGCCACAGAATTAAAAGGTTAAACTTTCAGATTACTGTAACTACTAAACTATAAGAACCACAAAAGTTTAAAAGTTTGGTATTGGAGAACTATGTAACAGCATCCCTTTGAAGGAACCCTTTCCAAGCCGGACCTCCATGAGTAGTTCCAGGTCGTGAAGCTGCTCGGACCAAGCCCACCTGATCTCCTTTGGGATTACCTAGAGTCTCCATTGTAGTTCCTTGTTTTGGTAACCAGTTTTATGGTTAGGATCCTATAATAGAGATTTTGGTCAACCAAAAAAAGGAACTACAATGGAGACTATAGGTAGGGTTCCTTTAAAGGGAACGAAAGGGTTCCGGGCTCCTTCACGGGGGGATCTTTAAGGGCTCTATAAAGGGGTTCAGGGTTGAGGGTTTATAGGGTTCAAGGTTTAGGGGTTTAGAGTTTAGGGGTTAGAGTTTATGAAGGTTTAGGGTTTTGGGGGTTTAGGGCTTAGGGGCTTAGGACATCTCCTTTGCTTCAATTCAAGGGTCCGAAGTACTGTTTTGGGGAATACTTCCCCAAATCATAGTAGAAATTTCGAATATAGAAACCCCACATTCTCCTAAATATCAATACTTTTGGACCCTTTGGGTCAGTCGCCGGCGTGGTAGCGGCGTGGGGTTTAGGGTCCAGGGGTGTGCAGTTTAGGGCTTAGGGTTCTTTTGGTTTATACGGGTGTAATTAGATGTGTTGGGGTCGGTTTAGGGCGTGCTGTTTCTTCATGAGTTCAGTCTGCTTTGAGGTTTCAAACTAAAGTCCCTTGAAAACTTCGGTGCGGAGCTAGCGTGTTGGGCGTAGAGATCATAATCGTGTCCGCCTTCACGGTTTTCTATGTTATCCTACGGTTTGAAACGATTTACAAGGGTTTAGGGCTTAGGGCTTGAAGCAAGCGCGGTGAGCTACATGCTTGCAGACTCATGGCAAGTTTACGGTTAAAGGAGCTCAACCTCACGGATGCTTCGCCTATGGCTTACGGTTGCAGGGTTTGGGCTGAAATCCTAAACCCTAAACCCTAAACCCTAAACCCTAAACCCTAAACTCTACGGTTTAGCGTTTAGGGTTTCGGGTGTGGCGCCTGGGGCTTCAGGGTTGCGACTGACACTTGGGTGGTTGTCAAAATATAGTCCCTTTTGGGGGTACCCTAAATAATAGGTGCCGTACTATAGTAGGCACCCAAAAAGGGACCCTAATTTTGACAGCCACCCACTTATTACAATCGTCATCCATAACCGGCAAGCCGAAGCCCTAAATTGGGGCTGAGGGTTAACCGTTCTGAGCAGGGGCCTTGCGCCGACGGTGTCTTTGTTATGGGTAGAAGGATCCGACACAACTCAGCATCTATTGTTAGCCATGTAGAGAGATTGGCGATTTAGGCGATCTTGTGTGGGCTACATTTTCACTAGCCTGCTGGACTTCATGCACGCGAGGTTTAAATTGGTGGGTTTCTACTGTTGATACCTGACGTCACAACCCGATTACGACCCAAACACGAGATGCGAGTTTCCGAATATAGGGGACCCTAATTTAGTACCCTAAATCATAGGACCCCGAAATAAAGTATCCCTAATTTTCGGAAACTCCCAGATGTCCTTGAAGCCCACTACACGGGCATCATTTGGAGGGTTCATCTCCGCAAGGACACGGAGCTGGTAGGAGCAGAGAATTTCGGACCTGGGCTGCTGCTACCGCACTCCTCGATACTATGACAGCTTGGAGCTGATAATGATGATGATGACGACGATGATGATGATGGTGATGACTGCGACGATGATGATGAGGAGGATAAGCAGAAGGGAAAGGATGCAAATGGTGAGTCTTGTGATGGTGAAGATGATAGTCGTGGGATGTGTATATGCAATATTGCACTGCTTGTGAGGATGACCGGGAGTGTTTTTCTTTCCTTGGCTCTGCCAAATCTGCCAAAGCTGCGAGGCCCGCAGTGATTACCGTGTGGATGACCATGAAGAAGAGGATGCTGCTGCTGCAGCCACTGTCCGGAGACAACCAGGTTTAGTGATGGCGGTTCACGGGTCTCAGGCCTTGGGACCCCCTAAATGATTGGCGGGGGGGGGAGGGGGGAACTTTAATTTTCAGGTCGCCCCAAAGCCACAAAGAGCCCGATTGAACGCTTCCTGAACCCTAAAACCCCACTCAAGTTCGAGTCAGCGGCCAATTCAATTCATCACTTTGCCGCCACGCCATGGAGTCGCCCCTGTCCCGGTACCTGACTTTCGGACATGGCTGTATACGGGTTGTACGAATGAGTGCGTTGCACGGACATTTTAAGCTTTGAAGGAGTTTACATACTTTATTATTACAATTACATACGTTTACATGGTCGGGTCGTGCATCCGACTCTACATTTTGAACCCCTACAATCAGGGTTGAGTTGAAGCTTCAGTTTCCGACTGCTCGCTTCAGGCGAACCACTAAACCTCAAGCCCTACCCAATTTCCTCTATCATTACTATCATAATTATGGCTAGTCTTGTTACCAAAATTATTGTTGTTATTGTTGATTGCTGTTCATACTCTGCATTTCGCGGATACCATCCCCAGTGCCTCTCAGCTCTAGTGGGATCCTTTTAAGCAATTTGATGTACGTGCCGTAATCAATGGATCTTGGGACTCTGTGACTATAAACTTAAAAATGGATGATGTGCGGACCTGAATAAGTAGAACAGAGCTCCAGGGTGTAGTCTCGGATATTTAAAGTCCTTAATCGGAAGCCCTAAAGCATGCTAGTACTGATTTTTCCATGCTCCTATATAGATTGAATCCTACGCTCTGAACCCTAAACCTTGAGCCCTCAACCCTCAGCCCTTTGGGCCCTAAACCCTAGACGCCTTAAACCCTACTACAGGGGCCTGACTAATTGGAATAGTGTTTCGGGGCCCATTGTACTACACTTCAATCGTATTGGTAATTTCTTTGGTTTAAGGTTTAGGGTTTAGGGTTTAGGGTTTAGGGGCCCCTATATTAAACCCAATTCGGCCAGGTTTCTCCCCAAGAGCACCAGCCCTCTTCTTCGCCAGCTCGTACAAGGTCCCCCACATGGCCCTGTCAGGCCGTCTTCAGGGCGGTGGTCTTGAGGATACTGTAGTGCAATCTAGAGGACAACGTAATGCATCTTCACGATATTGTGACTTAGTCAAAATGTAGTATACTAGCAGTACACTATGATATAGTATGATAGGGGGTGCTACTACTACGGCAACTGCTATCATAACTGCTGCTGATACTCCTCTTTCCCCATCCTCCTCCCTACTGCTGCTAGAGATTCGGCTTCAGGTCTTGCTGTGCCCTAAACCCTAAACCTTAAACGTCTAACTATCCTTCGAAGATGGGAGCGCTCGGGCCGTACACACCGACATACATAAATATACACATAAGCATACATGGATACACACATGCATACATACATACATGCATATGTAAATACATACATACATGCACACATCCGCATACAGGTGTTTAAAGACATCACGTACATGCGAACATACATACATAGATACATACATACATACATACATACATGCAAACATACAAACATCCGTACATATACATACACCCATGCAAGCAAGCATGCATATGCATGCATGGATCACATACTACATGGCCATATACGTCTAAAAACTTATTTGTATGATGTGCAAGACATTTGTTTTAATATGTGTTTGCGTGTACCCATAAATCTATCTATATATATATATATATGTATATGTATATGTATGCACATGTCCGTACATGCACTCAGCTGAGGTCTGACAATGACTAGAAATCCTGATATGACTGCACGATCTCGGAAATGCGGCATGCAAAAAACTGATACGGTGCGGTAGAAGGGCCTGAACAGTACGACTATGCTTGCGGTGCATACTGTGGTAGATGGTTCTGCCGGCCAATTTTTCAGGTGCCTAAAACATTATTAAGTGTTGGCAAAAATGTTGGCAGTATTTTGAGTATCGCGAGTATCCTTGTAGCCTTTAGCAACTTTAGCATGCTCAAGACCCTGATAATAGCATCTACAATGCTAATAATAATACTATATAATAATAGGAGGAAGAAGAAGAAGCAGAATAATACTATGGAGCCAAGGAGCTGATTCTCGCCCATGATTGCAAATCCGGGCAGTGCATTCAGCATCTCCTGGGCGAGCGCGATTCTCCCTGAATCCTAAACCCCAAGAAACCCTAAACTAGGATACCCAGTAACCTGAGAATAAAAAGGCCATTCTTTTTGGTATTGGGTAACTTTATAAGGAACCTAGGACTACAAAAAGGGAATAAGGGTACTACTGGGCATCCTAGTAAACCTACACTAAACCAGACATCCTAAATCCCAAACCCCAAACCATGAAGGGCTTAAGTTAAGGTTTAGAGGTGGCGGACGATTGAAGTTTGGAGTTAAGGCTTCGGGACGGAGTAGAGAGTTCCCGGAGAAGGCTCACGGCCTACCCCGGGGTTTGGGGGGGTATATGGTCAAACTACACCATTGTATCTCCCTAACTCCCCTCCCTATATGTATATGAACATGCACAGCTATGCATATGTGTATGTTTACACTTGTTCAGCCGGATATACACAAGGGCGATGGCGACGATGCCATGAGACTGATGCTGGTGATATGATCATCACGACGGCGGTCCTGACAATCATATTCATCACGATGGTTGTCTGCAGGGCGCACAATGGAACGAAACACACGTGACTCCGTCCCAGGCTCCAACTTTCAGAAACTCCACAGAAACTTCTCCCTAACTCCTGAACCTTAAAGCCTAAAGCCTAAACCCTACACCCCAAACCTTACATCAGAAAATTCTACCTGGGGCAGCCCAGTCGCTAGGACGGTGGTCGAGCCGCTTCTGCCTGGGCTAACCTCTGTGCCGGCAAAGTCTTGGGAAGTCTTCGTTTAGGGTTTACGGTTTAGGGATTAGGGTTTAGGTCATAGCAATATTACTATTCCTAGCCCACCCCACTCCCCCCTACTCTGCCCCAACTACCCACTGTTAAGGACAAAGGCTCTACTAAAGGATTCGGGGGTCCTGGATATGATGGGAGGCCAAAAGGGGGGGGTTAAGATTCTTGAGGTAGGGATTCTTTAACATGAACCGTATTATGGGAACCCTAATCCCGACTAAACCCCATAGGCTAAAACCCCTTGTGGCCTCCTATGAGGCTAGCTCCGGCTACGAACTAAGGTATGGGGGCGCGGGATTTTTGGATTTGGGAGAATCCGAAAACAGGGGACCCTAATATAGTACCCGAAATAGTAGGATCCTTATTATAAGGACCCCAAAATAAAGTACCCTAATTTTCGGAAACTCCCATTTGGGGCTTTAGATTCGAAACGATGATGGCTTTGTGGGGTCTGCCAGGGCTCAGTGCAGAAAAACCACAGCTTGCAATCCCGCAGTACAGGAAACACACATGTCGCAGTACGGCATGGGACTTTAATGCTCGTTGTTTTTACTCGGGTTGGGCTACAATCTGAACGGAACTGCAAGGGAATATTACCAGACATTCAGGCCCGGCGAATCAAAACAACTTCAATTGATCTAATCTCTTACCTCTGGTTAGTAGGGAAGGGATAAATGGGGTACAATTATAACTACTATTGCTACCAATCTTCCATTCCCTACTAACCAAAAGAAAGCTCTTCGGGCCCCAGAACCCTGGCCCCCAAACGGTTGACCTGTTGATTACGGCAGGGTAAAACCAACCCACGAAGCTTGCAGCTTACCGACACGACCCTCTGATTGAGATCTCCAAAGGATGAAGTAAGTATCATAGGGCCCCAAAAAAGCACATAAGCAAAAATTAGGTTAGGGATATCCCATATAAACCACCTTAACAGGAAGCCCAATAAGGTAGGGATATCCCCATAAAAAAGCTTATGCTTATGTGCTTTTTGGGTCCCTAGTAAAAAGATGTTGTCCAAGTTATCTGTCGGGGCCTGAGCAACTAAGAATAGGGTTTGCGTACCGGCTTATGGGGGTTTCAATGAGTCTCACAAGAGTTTCTACACCCTATGATATCAGGGCCGTAATCAGGTTTGTTTAGGGTCTTGAGGTGTATTTTAGAGTAAATCTGTACAGGCACTGCCTGGGAACTTTTTTCTCATTTACGCAGACCCTTAAATTGTAAGAAACCCCCGACAGCGAGCCAAACAAGAACAAGAGAAGAGTGAGTAAGCGCTGTACAAACCATAACTCCGGCCAGCCTGAAACAGTGGATCTGACGGCTCCCGAAGCCCGGGGGCCCTCTCAACTCCAAACGCGACTGCTCATAGGATCTTACACCCACAACGTCATTGCCCTCTGGAGTCCGAAATCTTGAGCCCCGCATTCCACAGCATCCCTGCAGGGATCTAAAACGCATTTCAGCAGCCACCCAGACAGCAGGCACGCATCGGTCCTGGCACGCAAAACTTCTCTAAGTCGCTTTAGCGCTTAGGGTTTGGGTTAAAGCAGGTATGCAACTCAGTGTGGAGATCGCTATACCAGAAATCGTGCACTTGGTGCTGATACTACACTTAAAAGCACCCAAGAGCCGCAGAGACTCTGTCGGAAGGTCCGTGCCGGAGGTTGCAGGTGGTTCGGGCTCTATAGCTTCGTGTGTCTGGGGGCTTTAAGGCTCTACAGGCTTGGGGTTTAGGGGTTAAGGGAGGGCTCAAAGGACTCAAAGGTTTGAGTCTGAGGGTCTAGTGTTTTGGTTCGAGGCTCATAAAACCCTGCAGACACAGCCAAAAACCCTAAACCCGATAACCCTAAACCCCTAACCCCTAACCCCTAAACCCCGAAACCCTAAACCCCTAAACCTCTAAACCCCCAAACCCTAAACCTCAAAGCCCCCATCGCGAAAAGGTCGAGCCTCGCAGGTCCATCGCGGGGGATTCGGCATCGCTTGCGCGAGTCGTAGCTCCTGCCCGGTGGAGCTTCTGCGCTTTAGGGCCTAGGGCTCGTAGGGTGTAGGGTCATAAGGTCTAAGGCTTGTAGGGCTCAGCTTTTAGGGTTTAGGGCTCTTAAGGCTTGGGGTCGTAGGGTCCTGTTAGGGTACAGGGCTTTGCGTTTAGGGTCGAGGGCCCCAGGGTCTAGGGCCCACGAGGCCGAGGGTTCAGGGTTTATGGGGTTTTGGGGGCTTCTGTGCTTTCTGCATTGCTTCCTTCGGGGGGGTGTTGAGGTTTGGAGCTTTCTCAGGGTTTAATGTCTACGGTGCCTCAAAACTCAGATGAGGGTCGGCTTTAGGGTTTCGGGGGGCATTCGGGGAGTTGAAGGGGTGTGAGCCTGTGGGGTCGCAGCTTTCAGGGTTTCGTGCGCTTTCGCCCGTAGTGTTGCAGCGGGTTGCGGTGGAGGAGATAGGGCTCAAGAGCTATTAGTTAATAATTACTTAGGAACTTAGGGCTCAAGAGCTATAGCACACTCTTCACTCACTACGGCACTACGGAGTTTTAACTTCGGACAGAATTTTCTTTGGGGAAGTTTCCCGGGCTTAGCCCCGGATTTGTAGGCCCGCGCCCCCCAAAAGCTAAAACCCGATAAGAACCCGAAAGCCTAAAACGCGCAAGCCCAGACCCGCAAAGCCTGAAAAGCCAGAGCCCCAAACCCCTCAGCCCTAAACCGAACCCCAGTAGGGTTTAGGGTTTAGGGTTTAGGGTTCAGAGCCTTCTGCAAAAGCAAGAGGTCGTCATCCCAGGATTCGCCCAGTGCCAAACAAGCCGTCACCGGCAAAGCCAGTCGCCAGGGAATGCCCCTGCCAGCGAGCGCTTGCTTGAAGGATTTAGGGTCCAGGGCCATAGCTTTCGGAGGAGTTTCGAGCTCAGGATACCTCGGGTCTTTGGGGTGATCGATTGAGCAGGGTGGAGAACCAGGAGTGGGGGCACTCTGATCTCAGGACACAACAGGATAAGGTTTGGTGCAGTACAAATATGTTGTAGCATATTGCAGTAGGTGATATAGTATGTGATAGCATTTTAGCGTCCGTCAGAATGATTTTTAGAAGATACTGGTATACTAGAAACCAAACATTTTGGAGTAGTTTCGTCTAGCATAGTCAACATAGAAGGGTGTCTGTAAATAAAGAACTATACATATGTACATATATATATATATATATACAGATAGATATGGGCTATTCAGGGCTGCTACTACCATCGCCCTGTTGTTCAGACCGCCCTGCCCCTGCCAGGCAGTTTGATGTCACACTAAATGCAAACCATCTGCCTCCCTGTCCCAATTCGTGCAATAAACCAGAAACCCTAAATTCCCAACCTGAGGCTCAGGGTTACTTGAAGGCTCATGGGACTTAGTAAGCAAGGTTATTTGTAGGTTATAATTAGGATAACCCCACTTAAGGGACTTATAACCCCAGTTATAACCTACTTACTAAGTCCCATGATCCTTTAAGTATGGGTGCAGCTTCAATCCGTAGTCTGCATTTCATGTCAGTTCCCCAAACCTGGGCCTCTAACCTAAACCCCATACCTCCGCACCAAGGGAGTCGGCCGTCTAACTAAGTCTGAATAATTAGGACAAATAACCCCCTATATAGCCCCTGGACCCTACCCTAAACCCTAAACCCTAAACTACCCTAAACCCTAAACAGTTCGAAGCCAAAACTGAGTCCATCGCAGCTCAAGTTTGCAGGCTAGGAGCTGAAAAACGAACTGCAGAAAGGAGAGGGGCTAAATAATTACCAATACTATTATCTTGGGGGGTTCCTTACTATAACTATAGTAGAATGGGCCCCAAAGAGCTTCACCGGGCCCCAGAAGACTTCCTAGAAACTGCTGAAGGTACCACAGCTTTGGTTTATGCAAAAGGTGGTAGGTTTCAAGAACTGCTTCAGTGCCGCATTTTGCCCCAGACTTCCGTATTCTAAGATCGAGTTGAGGGCCATGGAAAAAGGCACAAAACTCCTTCCCTCTGTTCCCACCCCAGGTTGCACCCTAAACCTTAAACCCTACATCCTGAACCCTATAGATAGACCGTAAATCCTGAACCCTGAACCCGATAAGCCCTCGGCGACCTCATTTTGCTGCCCCAGGCAGGACGGGCCCATGCCGCGCGGATTAGAAGGTCATATTGGTTTAGGGTTTCGGACTTCTGCCAGAAAATTGTAAGAATTTGCCTGCCGTACACCTTGAGTCCAAACCTCGACAACCATCGAACAACCCTTTGATGAGTGGGGTGGGTATCAATACGTCTGTTCGGTTCGGTAGATGGATGCTTCAAGCCGAGATAGAGACCCGGGCAAAGGTTCGCCTAAAACAGGGTCCCTTTTTTCGGGTAAGGTTCCTTTGAAGGGTAGTTACTAATTTTAGGGGTTCCTTTGGGGTACAATAGGGGTACTATGAGGGTTGAGTATAGGGGAAGCGAATGTACTAACTATACTTCACAATGAGGAGCCCTACGGAAATCGCTAGAATCATTGAAACTGCTCTGGTTTTGCATGGGCGGAGGAAGGTTTCGGATTTGGCATTCAACGCGGGTGGAGTTTAGTTTAGGGTTCAAGAATGACGGTTCAGGTCTTACGGCCTACTGCTGAAATTTCAGGGCTTGCGATTTGAGGTCCCGTACTCTGAGGCTGCCGGGGAACAGCTCCATCCTGCCCAGAACAACAAATATTTAAAACAAAACAATAAAACAAAACTAAGTAATTAAAACCAAATTAATGAACCCTAAATACCCTACAACAACCCTAAGCCCTTACCCCTTATCCCGTATAGAGCCTAAACCCTTTAAGTGCCACCGTTTCTTGTTCTTGCGTTCCCCGTGTTCCCGCTCCAAAGCTGACCTCGAGACCCAACAGAAACTGCGCCGGGGTCCTCTCTTAGGGCTTCAGAGGGGGTTTAGGGTTTCGGGTTTAAGATGGTTTAGGGTTTAGGATTTAGGAGTCCCTATATGGGTACCTCAGGGCCAAAGCATATACTTTGTGGGCACATGGACCCTGAGAAATAGGACCACTCCTCCACTCAAACGGCCTTCATGAAGCTTTTGTGCCAGCTCAACAGGACGTACTTAGAGGATCATGGGACTTAGTAAGTAGGTTATATGTCCCAAAAATGGGTTGTAAGTAATTATAAGTACAGTTACCTTATTTATAACCCTAGTTACTAAGTCCCATGAGCCTTTAAGTAGGAAACAGAGCTGAGACTTAGGGCAGAGGACCGAATTTGGGGCTCTATAAGGTTCAAGATACAGCAGCAAGCTTCCTAAAAGCCCGGTTAGTACTGCTGCCTCAATTTCTAAACTAAACACACACCTAGACACCTGCGATTTAGGATTGTCTGCTTAGGGTTGCCCGGTTGCCCTATCATCCCTGAAATCTTGATCCTACTATTCCTCACCCGCCATCTCAGTCTCAGACCCTACCAGTAACTCCTAAACGTCCCTAAACGCCCGGAAACCCTATAAGCCCTAAACCCTACGAAAACCCCCTAAAACCACGAACCCCGGACCTCTCATAAAACCCTATAAACTCGAAGCCCGACAGCCCCTAAACCGAGAATCCCCGGACCTCGCAACCCGGAAGCTGCTGAGCTGGCGACGCTACCCTGGGAGAGGATCATGAGGTCGCCCTCATCCAGCACCTGCTTCACACGAAGGGTCGAGGTACTTACCATATACAAGCGGGGTACTGGATGCTTATCATGATGAAGGCATGGGGTGTGAAGTTGGTGCCCGGAGTCTTACGTAGAGGCATTGTAAACTGCCTGGGGACATGCGGGCCCTTGTACGGCTGAATCGTAAGTTTATAACGTCGGTCAGCTCGGCTTCGGGGCTCGCTGTGCGTCTTTAACCGGGTTGTTGGGGTAGACTATAGATGGAAGGGATCCTGGTATAACCACGCTTGAAGGAAGGAGATTATACATCAGGGGTCCACGTACACCGACAGTCTGCATGGCAATTGTACATTACACCCCTAGATGAACAATCTGAAAATCAACTCCCAAAAACTCAAGATACCCTTTCAACACAATTCCGTGGATCCTAGACATCTGCATGTAGCCCCAAGCAAGACCATTCAGATTGAACATCCTTCAACCCTACAGCGACATCTAAACCTCAACCGGCCTCGTCTACCGAGGGGAACCTCATGTGCAGCTGGCGAAGCGGAAGCTCTGGGGTGCAAGATCAGGGTGTACGCTTGCGCGTTTAGGGTGCAGCGGTGGCCGTTGAAACGTTCTGAAGCCCATTACATCCCCAAAGGGTCCAAGTATCATTATGGTATATACTTACACCCCCAAAATACCCTATAAGCATATACCATAATGATACTTGGACCCTTTGGGATCCTTGTAGCCTCAATCAAGAAACCATCGACTCCTAAAACGCTGAAGCCCCTAAGCCTAAACTTCCCAGACCTTCCAACATCCCTTAACTAAGGAATATACCTTAAATCATATTAAGGATCCTACTATAACTTAAGAGAGATTCCTTAATTACAGGGAACTCCAGAAAGTTGGAATATGGTTTCATGGTAAGATACCCTATAATTTCCATAGAAGGGTTAGGATAATCATATTCCAACTTTCTGGCTTTTACCTTAAGGGATTTTGGAAGGTCTGGGTTCTTCAAAATTTCAGGTTCCTAGATTCCTCGAGGTGCCGAGCTGCCACTGCGTCGTGCCCTCGGCACGCACGATGCCGCACATTTCTGGAGCTCGCAGCTCAGGCACCTGCACAAAGGCCTCTCTATGTGGGTAGTTCTCTAACTCAGGGTCCCTTTTGGGAGTCAAAATAATGCGGCACCTTTACACAAAGGACCCTAAACCTTGGCATCTGAAATCCCCACACGTCCGGCACACAAACAAAAACCCAAAGCCCTCGGTGGCCTTTGGAATCCGTGCGGTCTTCTTCCAGGCCGTTGGACTGCGCTTGGGCCTCGCACTTGGAGGATCATGGGACTTAGTAAGTAAGGTAAGTACCCTCATTGGGGTCATAAGTGATTATAAGTATAGTTACCCTTGTAACCCTAGTTGCTAAGTCCCATGGTCCTTTAAGCAACCGCCGAGGAGCTGTGGGGGCTCCTCGTTTGTATCTGCTGTTTGCTGCTAAGTAAGGGTTCTTGGTTCACGGCTTTGGTGGGCGGATTCTAGTGTAGGGTTGTTTGATGGGAGCTATATCTTCACCCTTAAATACCTAAACGGTCTATCAAAACCTCAAAGCCCGAAACCCCTAAGACTCTCAAGACTAAAGCCCGCAAGCCTTCAACAAAAAAATAAACCCAAGATCCTAAACCTCTAACCCTATGCCTATGCCTCCAGGGACCTTATTGTCGGGTCCTTAAGGGGTCTAGGGCCCTAACTATGAGGTCCCTGGAGGGATAGGGCTAAACCTTTGAAGATTTAAGACGTTCAGCCATAGAAGTCCCCTGGGCTCACGACGTCGTCTCGGGAGTCTTCGTCCCCGTCCTCTGAACAAACATCGAGTGGTTTAGGGTGCTACAAGGGTTCCTTGAAAGGGATCTATAAGGGTTCTATAAAGGGGTTTAGAATTTAGGGTGTACCAGAAACCCCCAAGTGCGCTTTAACAGAGCCCTTACGGTCCTGAATGGTGGGTGTTTGGGGTATGCTAGAGCGTAGTTGGGGGTCTATAGGTAGGGCTTGCGTGCGTGGGGTTTACGGCTTGCGGCTTGGAGTGTATAGGGTTACTGCTGAGGGCCTCTTGGGGCTTCGGGTTGCTGGAAAACCGACTTGCTTGTAGGGCCCCTGCAAATTCTTCATTGGGCTGCATATACGGAGAACCGTTATGGTAGCCTAAGGTAGGGGCTTGCGGTGTATAAGGCTTAGGATTCATGGTCTAGGGTTCCGAGGCGGATTTCCTCTCTAGCCTCATCTGGGCATCTAGAGTGCTGCCGGATACCTTTGCTGAGGGCTTAAGGGGTTCTTCAGGGTTTATAGGGTCTCGGTGCTTGGGGTTGGGTTTAGGGTTTAGGGGTTTAGGGTTTAGGGTTTAGGGTTTAGGGGTTTAGGGTTTAGGGTTTAGGGGGCTCATGCATAGGATCCGGGGATAAGGTGTTGATGCTCGAAGCGATCTTCTTAAATCCAAGTTCTTGCATTCTGCAGCACCCAGTAAACAATCCATCAGTCAGTTCAGGTACATACAATATGCCTCGGAATGGTTTGCTCTGCGAGCGGACGTGTCATTTCGGTTCAAATGCTCCTTCAGAGTACCGACAAGCACCACAAATCCGAACCTTGTGAGGACAACCCATGACCCATGCACATATGGGTAGTTGTCAAAATTTGGATCCCTGTTTGGGTACCCTAAATATTAGTTGCCGTATCAAAATAAAGACCCAAATAGGGACCATAATTTTGACAACCACTCACATGCATCCTAAAGAACCAGAGGCACCGGCTGTCCTGGATTGTGGTGTCAGCGTTGCGGGCGTGCGCAGCGCCGGCGTCGTCGCCGGTGTCATCGCCGGAGTAATGGCAGGCGGAGCGGATTTGGTTGGTCCGACCTAACAGATCAAGGGCGTTCGGGTGCCAGGACTTAAGTTGCAGGCCTGGCTCATCGAACCCTTGGAGGGGGATTGGGAGGGGGGCGGAGGGGGTTTTGGCCCCAGAAGTTCAGGTAGTGATACTCTGAACTCTCAAGATTTGAGGCAGAAGTCTCATGGGCTTTATATGACCAGAAAAAATCATTCTAACGAGACTGAGCCCCCGGCCCGACCCAGGAGTTTCACCTGAGGTGGCGTTGAGGCCCCGTAGGGTTTTATGAGCTTTCCCTTCTGAGGGTCCATGTACAAAAGATAGGGTTCCTTTAAGGGCGCCATAAGGGCTCCCCTCTAAGGGATCCATAAGGGTTCTATAAGGGTTTAGGGTAGAAGGGTCCATGTACCCAAATAGTACCTACTTTGACCTCACTGTACCTATCTAGGGAATACCTTAAAGCCAAAGCCTATGCTATGTGGGCAGATGGACCCTTAGGGTTTTGCAAGGGTTTAGTAGGGTTCTATGAGGCTTTGTAAGGGCCTGAAGGGGGTGCTGTAGGGTTTTATGGGGTGCTTGCGCTGCAAGGGTCTGAATAGGGTTCTGTCGGGTTTTTATGGGGATTTGTTGCCCTAAACCCTAAACCCTACCGACTTATGGAGCTTTGAGCTTTTCTGAAACGGATCCCAAAGACAGCCCTGGCCTTGGTTGCAAATCCTAGGACCCGAACTGCCGAGCCCCGGGCCCCACTCAATCCCCACAAAACCAGGGCTTATGTAGTTGGTGAGTTCAAGAGCTCCAAAAAATATATACACTTTTTGTGTTATAGTGGGTAGTTTTGTCCAAAAAGGTGTAAAGTGCATCCGCTCAGCTACTAAGAGGGAGTTCTTCAGAGACTAAGGGGACCCTTTGTAAGGGCGACCGGAGAGGCTCGTGCAGTGAGGCAAAAGCACAGGCAAAGGTCTGCCATATACAAACCCTAAAACCTCTGTGTAGTGAAAAACTATACTGAACTTAGAACCCTAGCAACAATGATTATTTTTGGCTGTTTCTTAGGGATTATAATAACCCAAAATTAAAGATTGTTTCTAAGTACCCCTAAGAAACCATAAAAGATGCTACTATTCCGTTCACCCCCCTAGACCGCCGACTTCCTAACCCAACCCCCGAAACATGGAGACCTCGAACCGCAAGGTTTAGGGTTTAGGGTTTAGGGTAGTTCTGACCTCAGAATCGCAAGCAAGCCCAAACACCCTGAAACCCTAAACCCTGAACCCCTGAATTCACAAAGAAAAGCTCTAAGCCAAAAAACTTCAGCATCCAAGTCTCGGTCCCCATTCTAATGCTGCTGCACAGCAGCTATTTCCCAAGCTTGGGAACCCGACCGACAGACTGGACTCCTAGTTTTTGTTCGTCTGGTGCTTACCCTAAGGCTCCAAAGTAGTTCCTTTTTGGGGTTCATATTTAGAATCCTATAAGGTAATCCCAAAAAGGAACTACTTTGGAGCCTCTGGGTAAGGGTAGAGGATTACCAAACTTCCTCCCAGCGGCCGTGCTGAGAAGGTGCAGGTCCTCCTCATCACTCATGTCTGCCTCACCGGAATGTCATGTTCCCAGACCCCCGGGAGGATCCAAAAAGTAGATCCCTTAATGGGAGTTCCTATAACGTAACCTTAGTAGTATAGGGCCCCAACTTTCTAGATCCTCCCGGGGGTCTGGGTTTGGGCTTCAGGGGAATCGTACTTTAGGGCCCGAAAGCCCTCCGACCTCAAAAGTTCAAACCTAAATCGCGAAGCATCGCATGCCCGGACCCGACAACACAGAGTCTTAAAACCCTAAGCTGCAACCTTAAACCCTAAACCGAAACCCCAGTCTCAGATCTTTGCACATAGACAACCATGGGGGCCTTTGTCAGGACCCACGGCTGCAATCCTGACATCTGTTTATTGTCAATCTTACCAAGGACCATCGGGGGGGCGCAGGGGGCGAATATGAATCCTTTGTAGAAATACACGTGTCTCCTTAAGCCTGTATCTGTAACGTCATACGAAACTTGAAGCGAAGCTTACCAAAGCTGATGTCACTGCTCTTGGCTCCCCACCATCTCACGGCGATGTGCAGCCCCGACCTCATACTGCCGCCGCTTATTCCCCAAACGGTGTAGTACACACTAAGGGGTTCTGGCGCTCAGTGTTGTGGGCCATGATGAGAAGGAATGCTGGGTCAATGGCTTCGGGATCACAGGCCGCGTGTACACCACAACAAGTACGGGGAAATGCTGCCCCGTCATCACATCTTTAAGCTTGCATTCTCATTGAAACCTACAGCTTCATGAAGCACTGAGACTGAAAACTGGAGCTAAAGCTTGGAGAGATGTTTGCCTGAAGCTGGGCAGATGCGTCAGCAAAACAGTACCCAAGCCAAGAAGTCATGAAATGCGATTGGAGGGGGGGGTTGCAAAAAGTGCGCATCCCTGTACCGTAAAATCTTTTACACTTAGAGATCGACCTCAGCTCGTGGGACCCATTCAACTTAAAGGCTCATGGGACTTAGTAACTAGGGTTATAAATACGGTAACTATACTTATTATTACTTATAACCCCAATTAGGGGACTTATAACCTTACTTACTAAGTCCCATGACCCTCTAAGAACTGCATGACCTCCTACACAAGAAACTCTTGTTAGGAAGTTTAGGGCTCAATGCTTCGTTTGGGGTTGGGTCAGACATCCAAGCCCAGAGCTCCAACCGAACACATCCCTCCATGCACTTGAACAATAACCTAGGTTGGTCCTCTCAAGCAAAATATTCGTTTATACGATCGTCTTAGGCCAGAAAAAAACCAATGTAGGGTTCCCCAAAGGGCTTACCTACGGTTGATGCTATAAATCCTGCACTACCTTAAGGACCCAAAAATATGGGATATGTTCGGAATTATGGTATATTCCTTATTATGGATCATGCAGGCTTTATATCATGAACCGTAGTAAGTCTAAACCCTAAAACCCTACAGATCTCTTAAAGGAACCCTTAAAGGTACCCTTATAGATCCCTTTAAAGGAACCCTAGGATTTTTATCATGAACCGTAGTAAGTCTAAACCCAAAAAGACCACAGAGTCGCTTCCGAGTTGAAGCAAGCGACACTCGAATCCACGTTGTGGTCCTTCATGGGACGAGCTATCTTCTTACAGGGAACTCCAGAAAGTTGAAATATGGATTAATGGTTAAAGGGGTTACGATAATCTTCTTACAGTAAACCCCATAAATTGTTGGAAACCGGATTAAGGCCAAATAGTGCTGGGATTCCCTATACATTGCTCTTAAGGATTGAGGCTATTGGGTTTCCAACTTTTCGGCTTCTACTATACTAGCTTCCCGCACTAAAACGGAGGTGGTGATGAGATGAAGAAACAAACATCGTGGGGAAGACCGCGGCTGTGATGCCTTGGGCGGTCGTGGGTTCGACACTTGGCACTATGGCATAGGAGCTGCTTCGTGTCGTTGATGGGGTCGTGTGGGTCGCTTGTGTGTGTGTGTGTGTGTGTGTGTGTGTGTGTGTGGGTCTATCAACTGCGTTTCCTTCTTTAAATATATTTGCCTCCCCGACCACGTGACCAGAGCAGCTGCGACTCATAGAAGTTTTACTTCCCACCAGCACTTGCTTCTTTTCCTGTTTGTGAAAGATTTCTGAATTCTAAACTCTAAACCCTATCTACAGAATCACCATTTGGTCTTTGGGTTTCCTTCATTGCACAAAGGCACAGGCTCGCACCTTGTGTCAATTCGAGGACTTTCCCCGCCCTACATTCCTAACCAAGACAGACTGAGACACCTTAATCTGAGAATTGGGCTGAACTCGAGAGTATCGGTCCCAAACCATGTCCCAACCCTTACAGTAGAAGCCAGAAAGCTGGAATATCATTATCGTATCCCCTTTAAGGTAAGTTATAGGGGATCCTACCATTAATCCATATTCCAACTTTCTGGAGTTCCCTTTAACCTGGCAAGCAGAGTATGCAGCCTTCTAGAATCCCTGAAAGACCAAAGGACTGCCCCATTTCTGGAGCCCTGGCACCACCCCTAAGAAAACCCCTGCGTTCTAGAACGCTGGCTATAATTTTCTTTAAACAAAACACCAAAATGAAATAGTATAGGTAATTATTTTAAATAAATACCTATACTATTTCCTTTTGGTGGCTCCTTGCTACAATTATTTAAGCGCCTATATTGCAGTCCTTCTCGTCGAGCATCATGCTTCCAGAACGCTGGGACCACGGAATTCCAGCGAGGGCCTGCGGAACCTGCAAAGTCTAATGGGCAGTTGTCAAAATTAGGGTCCCTTGTTGGGTACCCTAAATAATAGGCGCCGTATTATTTTAGGGACCCAAAAATGAACGATAGTTTTGACAACCACCCTAATCATTACTATGAAAACCTTAACATTGTTAGAATGGAATTTCATTCATAGGGTTCCTTTAATTTAAAGGGGTCTATACGGGTTACTGCAACGGATCAAGGGTACAACCATGTAGGGGCCTTGAACAATTAGAATAGAGTTTGGGGGATATCCTACACTATAGTCACCTTACGGAGCCCCCTGAACCCTGTTCGAATTGTTAACGCCCATACATTAGGGTGTCATGGTCGGGGCTTGGCTGGGAGTTTGCGGACCTTGGAGCTCTGCAGAGTTGTGGGGCGTGGTGAGGGTTCGAGGTCTGGCTCGCAGGAAAAATTGAGATCTCAAAGCTGGCCTTGCAGCGAATATGAGCATTAAAACCTAGTCCTACCTATGTAGTGAAGATAACAACGAAGAATAACAGCGAAGAACGCGCCTTCCAGTGTCTCAGCCCTAAGCCTGAAACACCACTGACAAACCACAAGTCCTATATAAATAAACCCGAAAACACCCCCAAAACACTAAACCTTCAAAACCACTGATACACCGGAAACGCAAACAACAACCCTCAAGAACCCTGACCCAGAACCCCAACCACCTTCCACTGTACCCGAAATACCCACCAGTAAGGAACATCAAAGCTCTATTTTTGCCCTTGGGGGTCCTGGGAAAGCCCTGAAAAACCGCAAGCCCCGAACTGTCTAAACTAACTGAATTTAGAACCCTAGCAAAAATTCTAATTTTAGCTGTTTCTTAGGAATTATAAAATTAAACAATATTTCTAAGTACCGCTAAGTAAACACCAGAGTGCCTCGAACTTGTACACGGGAAGCCACACTCGCTCCACACTGTCGCGAGGATCCTTTTGTCGGTGTCGTTTGTTTTTTTTGAAAGGGTCTTTTTGTTTGTTTAAGCGCCCCTTGGTACACTTCTGAAAGGGTTTAGGGTTTACGGTTGAGGGTCGAGGGTTTAGGGTTGAGGGGATCCCGGTGCTTTCTTTTGTGTTTTCGGTTATCCCAACCTTATTTAGCCATAGTCCCACTCTCCCAGAACTAGCAGTTCGGAATTTGGCTGAAGATTTGTTGGGGCCTAAAGTGCTTGGTGTTAATCCCGAAAACCTGACTACGGAAGGCAATATGAAGTAATATGAAGTGCTTCCTGGCCTTAAAGAGTGTTTAGGGCTAAGTGATAAGGTTTTCAAGCTCGAAACAGCAAGCTCCAATTACATCTATCACCTCACCCTCCGATCCCTATCCAGCATCATCGCAAACAACATTTATTCTTTGGGGGAAGGAGACGACGAGCATCCCCATTCAGAACAATAAAGCTCTTGTGGCGATCCAACTCGCGGTCATCGCCACTCCTTCAGCACTTTCCTCAGAATCCATTAAAATATTATACGGGTGCATTGTTCCAAGAGTCGTGTGCTGGAGCACATGCTTAAGACAACATCCTTGAACCCTAATCTAGACCCAAGAGTAACCTAGGAACAAAAAGGGTGCCCTTTTTGGTTTAAAGTGGCTTACAAGGGGACCTGAACCCTAAAATAAGGGAATAAGGGCCTACTCCAGGTCCTAGTAATTAATCCGTGAAACCCTCTAGGTCCCTCCATCATCATACCCCCAAGTAACACCTATTATACAGCGGCCCTAGTATTCAAAAAAGGAGGATGCTAAACACACAAAAATGAATAGCCGCAACTACATCTGACACCATAGGTAGGATGTCTAGAATCGCCGGTGTAAGGGCGTCCAGAACCCAAATCAAAGACACTTGATATACGTCTCGCGTCTTGATATAGTAGACGCCAGAAAGTTGGAACATCTTTCTCCTCATGCCCTTAAGGGCAAAGCATAAGGGATCCTAGCACGAATCCTCCTAAACCCATGTTCCAACTTTCTGGGAATCACTATAGACCTTACAACTCAAAGCGTTCTATGGCCCTAAAGAAGTTATCGATTCAACCATCGCAGGCTTAGGCTAAGCGAGGGTGAATTACCTGCTCAGCTACTGGGTATATCCTCAAGGCCTACTTAGGCAACAGCTTCCAGCCTTGAACCTTCGACTCCTTCTTCGAGATCTCTGAGAACTCGCGCCTGAACCCTAAACTTTAACCCAAAACCCCAAAACCCTACACCCAAAAGCCCAAAACCCCTACACCCTAACCGAAGCCCTCACACTCAGGTATAGCAGAGCTCTCGATAGACCTCGTCCTCCTCGGTCAAGCCGATAAGCCCGCGCAGTTCTGAGAGAGGTTTAGGGTTTGGGGCTTAATGTAGGGGCCAAAACAGATAGAATAGGGTTTGGGGTATACTGTACTATGATTAGAATAAGTAACCCGCAAAACCCTATTCTCATGATGAAGGCCCTTGCAGTAGGGCTTTTGAGCAAGTGCTGGCCACAGATACGTTGGGTGCAGGGCTTGGATTGACGACCCGGGTAGCTATACCGTGCTCGGGATCTGTAAAGAATGTGGGGGTTTCCGAAAATAGGGGACCCTAATCTAGTACCCTAAGTAGTAGGATCCATATTATAAGGACCCCCAAAATAAGGTACCTCTAGTTTTCGGAAACTCCCATGTAGGAAACACTGATGGCCAGGTTGCGATGCTTCTTGCCCGATAGTTGCAGCAGGCCCTGAGACGACAACTTAAGATATTACCTAGAAGGGGCCCCCACCCTGTAATAGTGACTATAAGGATTATATTCGGGCCCTATTATATCCTATGATACCACTATTACAGGGTGCGGGTCCCTTCTAAGATATTACCTCAGCACAGAAAATGCACAGCAAAGACGAGTGTCGTGCCTTAAGAAATCCGAACAGTGAATGCTGTTTCCAGCCGTTAAGACCGCCAAACACTTGACGTCCAAAAACTTTAGGCAATTCCACAAAATCGCCGACCGGGCTTTTCACAGCCTAAACCCCTAAAACCTAAACCCTCAACCCTAAACCCTAAATCCTAAACCCCTAGAGTTATCTGTGTGCCGCGCTCTCGAAATTCTCCACGCCATTCTCGATTCCAAACCTTGGGATTCAGGGTTTGAGCGAGAATAGGGTTTTGGGGCGTTCCCTATTATAGCTATGGTATACAATCCCCCAAACCCTATTCCAAATGTTAAGGCCCCTATATCTATATTATTTGGCATGTGGGCCTGGAGTGGTTTCGGGGCGGGGTTGCTGTTCGCAAGACCTGCGGCTCGAACCTTACCATGTCTGCCTCATCCTAAGAGAAGGAAATCAGGATGCTTCGCCAACACGGTACACCTCGACGAAATCAGTTCTGCACAAACTACGATCGACACTTCCTTCGTGTCCAATTGAATATTTTGGAAACTAGTATCATGAAGTGGCAGCTCGTGCATACCACTATTCCACAAACACTGAACCATAGGCTCTAATCATACCACAAAAACGATGTTCACCGAACTTGTCGCCCACTATACTCATGCACCCTAACCTGAAAAGCTCTCACTGCCCTCGCGAATGCCGAAGAAACGAAGGCTCAAAGTGTGTTTAACGTGGGCGGTTTGTATAAGGCAGCTCACTACAGCCGTCAGCTGAGTTCCCAATAAGCCCCCATAAACCCTGAACGCAAAAAGAATAGTTATAACCATCTGACTTCCCTCTGAACCCTACACCCCCAAACCTCCAAACCAGTAAACCCTCCACTAAACCCGTTTAGGAATCGGTATGGCCGGGTAGGGCCTGGGCTTTAAATCTAGGAGTTTTGCCCCCTTGCAGTTGTGTGAATATGTAACTCGGCCCATTGAGGCATAAAGCCGAAAATCTAATCTCTACCTATAGTCTCCATTGTAGTTCCTTTTTTTGGTTAACCAATTTTATGGTTAGGATCGTATAATAGAGGTTTTGCTTGACCAAAAAAAGGAACTACAATGGAGACTATAGGTACAGCCTTTCATAACCGGTAAAACACTCCCTTCTGGAGACCCCAGCATGGACCACAGACACCAACCAATCCGTTCTAGTCCCTAATCTAGTTATAGCACGATATACCCCCAAAACCGTATTCTACGCATAGTACCCTTCATTTGTTGCAGCCCTTGTTTCTTCCAACTTTCTGGCTTCTGCTTCCGTTCTGAAGGAGGGTCCCGTGGGGCCCGAGCAGGACAGAACCACCGGCTTGCAGTGGCACATCCAAGCCACACCTGGAGGATTGCCAGGGGTAGGAGCGTTTGGGGGTCCAGAGGGTTTTGGTGCGTTGGTAAGAGATTTCGCGAACAAGGCCTTTGGGCTTAGGGTTTAGGCATCCCTGTATGTGTGAGGTGAGCCCGGCAAGCAGGATCCGGTTATTCCTTGTTGGTCTCCTTGGGTTGCAATCCTACTTCCTAAACTCGTGCCCAGCTTAGGCCCTAAACCTCAACTCCGCCCAAAATTGAAGGGTTCAGGGCTCAGTGACCCTGATACCCACATGGGTCTGCGGTTTAGGGTTGAGCCGACTCATGCCGTAAACAAGGCGACCGAACCTTTGCGCCTGAGTTTCGGGGCTCTTGGTTGGCCAGGGCCTGCATTTGGCATTTTGGGTTCAGTCTTGGGTTGAAGTTGGGTACGACCCCCACTCAGTAACAGCTGAATCATATTCATAATATAGATATATTAGGACCTTAATTGTAGCCCTATATATTATAGACTCTTACTGTGTGGGTGCAGTACCTAGGTTGAATTAAGGGTCTACAGAGTGTTGCCCAACAAAAACCGACTCGGATTGCCCGGAAATGAAGGCGTCTGGGGCTACTCCTTTCCTCGTTCCAACCAGTCTGCGCGGCGAAGCTAAAGCCTCTGCGCCGGTTCGATGCTCTAGCGCCCTAAACGCTGAAATAACATTAAGCCTGCAACTCCCAAACCTGGAGGTCCGGAGACAACCCCGAACCCCGGACCCCTAAACCCCAAACCCAAAACTCCAAAGCCTCAAACCCTGAACCCCAAACCCTAAAGCCCTGAATCCCTAAAAGCTTGGGCGCAAGGCTCTAAGCCATCACGGCTTTCAACTGCCACAGCGACCTGGTCAGGGTGTAAGGTTGAGGGTTAGGGGTTTAGGGCTTACAGTTTGTGGTGATTCAGGGCTCAATGTGGCGCTGTGCTTTGCTTAAAGGCTCCGGGGGGGTAGGGTTTAGCCTTTGGAGTCTCAGGGCTTGACTAAAGTGGTTCCAACGTGTCCGATGCTACAGCGGCGTTGAGCTGATTGCACAGCTGAAAAATTGCGTCGGCGCGCATGGGGGACGACAACATCGGCACGCAACTCGAAGAGCTAGAGCTTGGGCAACAAATCCTCATGCAGACCTCTGATTAACAGGCTCCGGTTCTTTAAGGACCTGCCTACTAGGATCCCTACTATAATCCGTACCTGCAGGCTCCATTGTAGTTCCCTTTTTTTGGCTTATCCAACTATATATTAAGGATCCTATAAAGTAACCCCAAAAAGGAACTACAATGGAGACTATAGGTATGAGGGATATTTATCAACTTTCCGTCTGCAGTAGACTCAGTCGACTCTACTGCAAAGATTCTCCAGCCAGCAGTCGGATAGTCCTGCAATTCCGAAAAAAACCCGAACCGGAAATCCTGGGCAACTAAACCAACCTCAAATCCCAAAATTCCCAAACCAGCGGACTGTTAACCTTCCTGCACACTTCCGCTGCATTAAACAAACGTCTGAATATTCAAACTAGGACTTGGGGGGGTGGTTTTTTGCTGTGGATGTGTCCGTAATGGTGCTGCCAACTATTCCTTCATCACACAAAGCCATGACAACCATAAAATGCCATTAGAAAAGGCTTTAATATAACCCTTGTAGATCCTGTATAAGTCCTCTGAAAATCCCTGCAGATACTGATACTCTTGTGGAAGCTAGTGTAACTCCCACAATTCTTTTAAGGCCTTGGCAAAAAAAACCTGGGAACTAAACCCTAAACCCACAAATCTCGGGGTCGGACGATGCCGTACTCCCTCCGCAGCTTCGTCACCGATGCCTTATTGGCGACCTCCCAAGTTCCCAAAAATTTCGCTTCTAGGGGCCTCTGTGGGCTTTTAAGTAATTGCTGTCAAGGGCTCCGCAGACAACGCATGTATCGAAGGGGTGAAACAGGTGGGGGGGGAAACAAGAACATGGAGCCCTTGCAGAATGCCAGAGGAACGGCAACCCTGATAATAACCCTTATGTTTACAGTAACACCTTATACTGACGCTCCCCATTTCCCACGCACCTTCTTCAGCTTGACCCTGCAGACCTCCTTCCACTCCGCCCCCCTGCAAGGCAGGTGACATCTTGAGAGCTCCAGATGGGAGTTTCCGACAATTCGGGGTACCTTATTATAAGGATCCTACTGCTTAGGGTACTATATTAGGGTCCCCTATTTTCGGAAACTCCCAGATGGGATTGCAGGCCTGCTCTGTCAGAAACAAGCCCTTTGCGTGTATATTATAGGGGTGATACACACACTGACAACCCTAAACCCTAAACCCTGAAAGCCTAAACCCTAAACCCTAAAACCCTAAGCCCTAAAACCCTAAACCCCAACCACCACGATAGTAGTTCCTGTAGCCGTTCCTCGCCTTCGTAGGTCTCTATGGTGGCCTTAAGATGTAAACCGGCAGATGCCCCATGCAGACGCCTACAGGACCCTAAACCCTAAACCCCTAGACTCTAAACCCTAAACCCCTAGACTCTAAACCCTAAACCCCTAGACTTTAAACCCTAAACTCCTAGACTCTACACCCTAAACCCCTAAACTCTAAGCACCCTAAAGCCAAAATGGGACCTTGGGGTCAGAAGTTCCAAGCCCTGAGCCTCAATCCATCTGTGCCTTAGGCCTACTTGTCAGGTATCACATGGGGAACTACAGGGTTAACTTTTTTGGATATATAGGGATAAGGGGTTATATAGGGACTATACTACCCCAAAAAGGTTAAAGGTTGCCTACTCTGCTACTAGGTAGGTTTAGGGTTTAGGAGCTCTGAGCCCTGATCCCGAAGCCCTGAAGATTTAAAACCCAACACCTACAAGTCCTCTAAACCTTCCTCAACAAGTCAAACCCCACCAAAAGACCTTATGTATATACATGTAGGCATATAGACAGGTAAACGGACAGATATAGAGATAGATAGATATGAGATATCGATCGATGGCTGGAAAAACAACTAGTGAAACTCTTATACAGATAGGTAGATAGATGCAAGGATGGACAGATAGATACATAGTTGCACGTGGGATAGAGAACGAGTCATGTAAGCTGATTCGGATGTTCATATGGGATAATTCGCAACAATTAGCCTCCGCACTTTGGGCTGAGGATTAAGGGTTTAAGGGCTTAAGGTTTAGGGCCAGTGTCCGTTAAGCTCTTACTTCATAATTCACCTCGACCCGACAAGAGCATCCGGCCCAAAACAACCAAACCGCGTGACACACAACGACAGAACAGCGCCCAGGCCTGTAGGCCGGATCGTCGATGATGCAGGCCGGCGGCATCGGGTCTGACTTGGGCCTGGGGCTTCTTGGCAGTCTTGGCAGAGGAGCTGCAGGGCTTAGGTCTTTTGTGTGTTGCGTTGCGGAGCGGGGGGCGGGGGTAGGGGGTAAGCTTAATCAAGGGTTTACGGGGTTGCTTGTAAACTTGTCAAGGCGGAAATCAACTCCGCCCTGTAAGATCTGTAAGCAGCTAGCATCTAAGCCGCCTTGCGTTGGGCGAAAACTCGAGGTATGTCTCTGAAGGACATACCCGTAACGGCCTGCGCCCTACAGGCTAAAACCCCAAAGGAACATCACCACACCCCTACGTCCAAAACCCCAAAACCGCCAAGCCCCGAAAAGACAGCCTCAAAACCCTAGTTTGCAAACCATTCACCAAAAAAGGCCCCAAGAGCTGCAATCCTAAACCCTAAGGCCCAAACCCTAAACTGGCCTTAAACCCCAAAGGCACATCACACGAGCCGAGCTGCTTCAGCTCTCTCTTCGACCACGGCTCTCGCTTCAGGTCCTTTTCAAGAAAGGGATCAGGGGTTTAGGGTTTAGGAGGGGTGTCTTCGGATTGAAGGATTTGAGGCTGAAAGGGGTGTGTAGCAGCTCAGGGCATGCACTGACGCAACATAGTAGCCTCTTCCTGAGATCTCCTGAGACGCATACTGAACCTTACAAAACCGTAAACCTCTAACCTTAGAAACCCGAAGCGCTACACGCATAAAACAAATAATACTAAACACAGAAACAGCCATCAGAATAATTGCTAATGAACTATCGTCATAAACAATCAGAAAAATAATGCCAATAATCATCTGGCTTTTTCGCAGTTCCCAAACCCTAAACCCTAAACCCTAGTTTAAGGCTCTTCAGACGTTGTTTTTGCCCCCCCCCTCCGCCGAAGCTTCCGACCTCGATGACGATGGCATCCTGCAGCTCCTCGGAATTTGCTCTGCTTTTGGGTTAGAGGTAGGCTTTCTTAGTTTTTGTTGTTGTTTAGGGTTTAGGGTTCTTTTCCGACTAATCCACTTTTGGGCTAGATTTATGGTTTCTTGGTGGTTTAGGGTTTAGGGTTTAGGGGGGTCTTTCTTCCGATTAATCCGCACAGTCTCAGCACATTGGCTAGATTTTAAAGTTTAAGCTTTTAATTAGTTGCTCTTTGTGTGGCAGTGGTTGTGGTTGTTGTTGGTTGTTTGTTGTGTGTGTGTGTAACTTTGTATGTCGTGCATTTGGGGGGGTTTTGGATTTGGGGTTCAGGGTTTACATGGAAACTGTTGTTTGTGTTTGTTGCGTGGGTTCATGGTTTGAGGGTTTAAAAATCTTGAGCATGGGTATTCAGGTTCTTGGGATTGCTGCTTGGCTTTGAGTCAGCAAAGTAGATGTAAACAAACAACAACTACCTAGAGGCTCCATAGTAGTTCCTTTTTGTGGTTCATATTGAGAATCCTATAAGGTAATCCCAAAAACGAACTACTATGGAGCCTATGGGTAGATCCACCATTTTCGTCCATATGCACATGCAGCTTCCGGAGTTGAGCGAGTCTGGAGATTGCGATGTAAACAAACGAAATACAAAATCAATCATCGTGTGTAGAAAAAAAGGCAAACACATGTAAGTTGCGTATTCGACAACTGCCCGTAGATGTTGAGATTCATATTTTTACTTGTGCTTCTGCAGGTTTTCTGTGCTTGTTTGGGGGAGGGGCGTGAAACCTTTCAAGTTCTCTGAACCCTAAACCCTAAACCTTTAAGTCTGAACCCAGACCTTAAACTCAAATCCTGCACCCTAAGCCCCTACATGAACCCCGCAAACCTTGCAAGGGGCAGTCTAGGGTTCTGGGGTATGCAGTAGTATAGCTGCTACAAGAGAGCTATTCTCGAACCGAAACCCTAAAACCTTAAATCTAAACTCTGAGTCCTCAAAACTATTATATTGTTTAGGCTTTTGTATCAAACTCGCCGAGCCCCAGGCCGTCATAGCAATCGGCGGCGCGCCCACCGAACCATGTTTCGCTGCCCCCTAGTCGTACTTGGGCATAGGTTGGGTACTGCCCCCATACAGTAACAGTCTATAATAGGGCTACTATTAAGGTCACCTTAAGGTCCTTATATTATATATCTATACAATGAATATTATCCAACTGTTACTGAGCGGGGGCAGTACCCAAGGCATAGGGTTTGAGGGCTTTGCCTTTAACCTTATTGAGGGCTGCAGGGCTCCTAAACCCTAAACCCTAAACCCCTAAACCCCTAAACCCCTAACCCCTAAACCCCTAAACCCCCTAAACCCCTAAACCCCCTAAACCCCCTAAACCCCTAAACCGAAATCGGGCCATGGGCCCGGGAGATGGGGTTGAGGGTTTCATGGGATCGCTTGCTCTTTGGCCTGGGCTCTTCGGTTTAGTAAGGCCTTCGGTTTAGGGGGTTTGGGGGTTTAGGGGTTTAGGGGTTTAGGGGTTGAGGGGTTTAGGGTTTAGGCTCTTCGATTTAGTAAGGCCTTCGGACGTCAGAAAAAAACAGGGCATCTCCAAAAACGCTGGCGATATGTAGTATAGCTGAAGAGTTGTAGTCATGTTCGTCGGGTTCCTTGAGATCTTCGGGTTCCTGAGATAAAACTGTGGAAACACAGTTCCCAGAGCCCTCGTGTAGCTGTTGGGGCCCTTATCTTATTGCCAACACTACCTTGGCTGCCCGAAGAAAGTTCAACGCAAGAGCTGGAAGCAGCATGAGGGAAATAGCAATGATGGTGACCGTTCTCTTTTCTTCCATTGCTGAGCGTATCCCAAAACCACAGACTCCAAGCCCTGAGATCTGAACCTAAAACCCTAAACTCAAAAACCCTAAACCCTATAAGCCCTCATCTTGGTTTGGGGTTTAGGGGTTGGAGGTAGGGATTAGGGCGAAGGTGTAGTAGGGTTGAGGGTGCATTAGACTAGCAGGCACCCTAAACTCCGGAAATCCTCGACCCCAGCTGCCTTCACAAGCTCCCGGCTTCGATTTCTATCTTGAACCCTAAGCCCATCTAAAATGGGAGTTTCCGAAAATGAGGCACCCTAATATAGTACCCTAAATAGTAGGATCCTTATTATAAGGACACCAGAATAAGATACCCCTAATTTTCGGAAACTCCCAAATCTAGACCCTGAACCCCAGTAAACCCTCTGCGGTTGGACCTCGATGGAATGGGCTGCATCCATCTCTTTCCGAGTGGGCATTCGCATCATCCTCGGTTGCAGCCGCGGACTTGGGTAGGTTTTTGTTTTGAAGGCCTCTTTTCCGACCGCATGCGTCTGTGCATCGAAAAGCCCACATGGGGCAGGTTAGTACCGCCAAGCGTTGTGTAGCATGTAGGGTAAACTTAGTACAGGGGCCTGAACAATTGGACTAGGCCCCTATATTAGAGTAGGTTGGATTTCGGGTGCAGGGTCTCGGGTCGGCCGGTACCTCGACTACCAAGAGTACACAGGTTTAGGGGGTTTAGGGTTAGAAGCTGCCCATGGCCATAGAACTAAGGATCATTAATCTGGGTACAAGTAATTCGGGTGTCGAGGTGTAGGGTGGAGGGGTCTCGGTGCGAAAGGCTTAAGGCATGGGGTTTAGGCTTAGGCGTTCGTGAACCCTGAAACCGTAAACCCTAAAACCCTAAAGCCCCAAATCCCTAAACCCCTAAAACCCTGAAGCCCTAAACCCCTAAACCCCAAACCCTGACTAGCTTCAACTTGTTTCTGCGACGAAACCAAACCCCACAGCCCCAACCACTGCACGCCCGCTGCCGAGAACTATTCTCGGTTATATAGCCCTGCTAGACCCCAGATACAACTACGCCTTTCAAGAACCCACTTGTATTGTAACAAATATGAAAACACTCCAAAAAAGCATATACAGTTCTCACTGTTCTGGCCCCTATATTGCTCTACATGTCAGCCCGGTTGCTGAACCCCAGTTTTATATGCTTAAAGCCCGGCACATAACTAGTATGGGGGCCTTAATAACCCTTAAGAATTAGAATAAGGGCTTTGGGGCATATTACACTGCTATACAACCCAAGAAGGATTGGTAATCAACGAATGCGCAGATGTCCCAAGGTGGAATAACATATTACAGGGGCCTTAACAAACTCATTACCTTTATTGATTTGGTGGTTCCTGATTATAACTGTAGTATAATTGTCCCCGAAACCCTATTCTAATTATCATGGCTGATGAGGAACTCATGGAGATCCGCCCCCTAAGTCCCCGTCTTCGCATGCCAGTTGCCGAACCAGTTGCTGTCCAAAGCCTTGGGTTTAGGGTTTAGGGTTTAGGGTTTAGGGTTTAGGGTTTAGGGTTTAGGGTTTAGGGTTTAGGGCATAGGTTGGCTTTGTTATCGTCTCTGGCTTTTGGTTCAGGGCTTCGAACTCTAAGTAGGGCCTCGGTATTGGTGCATTGCGCACGCGTTCCAGCCTGGAATGAAAACGGTCGTTGTGGCCTTGCTTGTGTTGAAAGCTGGGGTCCGGTTTTGGGGACTGAGGGAAGTTTGAGCTGCCTGGACACGGAACCTCGCAGTTTTCCGGCTTTGCAGGTTTGCATCGGGTACCCTGCCTCTATACAGCATTGTCACCGCATTCACTGATATTAAGAAGCTTATGGGCTGTAGGATCTCGCCGGTCTGGTGTTCATCATCTACGGTAGTATCGGGGCCTCAATAACTAGAATGGTTTTTTTGGTATATTTGTATTTAGAATACGGAACCCCAAAATAGTATTGGTAGTTATTTAGGCCCCTATATTATGCACACGAAAATCAGCCCCAACGCGCCCAAGATAGAAAGCATGCAAAGGGCATGCACCCCTCGCACACGGAAGTCTAAACCCATCGCAAACGCAAATGTTACATAGTATTGCAGCAGTTTGTGGTTACCAGGCAGAGAAAAAATTCGGTTGATCCTCAACCCCAAACCCAGAAAACAAAAAAAGTCGCGTTGAGTCTGAACGCAACCACAGGTTCTATAAGCCCTCGAGAACCCTGACCTTGAACTAGCCTTGAGCCCCAAAACCCCCAACACTCCGGCTGCAGGAATTCTTTTTGCCGTCCCTCTGTTGCTGAAGGTTGGACCTCACCAACGGCAGAAGGAATGCTGGGGAGCCAACGATTAACACAACCGCGATGGCGCAATGCGCCTTGGATGGGAGCCCCCTAAGGGATTGCGGTTCAAGTCCTGGGGTTTGATTTGCTTTCAATCTTGAGCTCGTCTCTTCGTCATCGATTCATTGCTCCATTGCTTCATTGATTCATAGGTTCGTTGGCTCATTGGTTCGTTGATTCATTGACTCATTGCAGCAATAACTCATTGATTCATTAGTTACATTAGTTGACTGCATCTAGGTTCCTGAATAGCCCCTTCATATTAAAGGTACCATGTTGCCTAATATTCGCTTGTAATGCGGGAACCCAAAAACAAAAAGAGCAAGAGGGTACTCAGAAACCTAGGAATGACTGACGGATTACTCGCTTGCTTGCTTGCTGGCTTGCTTGCGTGCTTGCCTGCCTGCCTGCCTGCTTAGGTGGGTGGGTGGGGGTGGGGGTGGGTGTGTCTGTGTGTCTGTGCGTCTGTGTGTCTGTGTGTCTGTGCGTCTGTGTGTCTGTGTCCGTCTCTGTCTCTGGTGTGTGTGTGTGTGTGTGTGTGTGAGTGAGTGTGTGAGTGGGTGTGCATGCGCGTGCGCGTGCGCGTGCGCGTGCGCGTGCGGGTGCGGGTGCGGGTGCGGGTGCGGGTGCGGGTGCGGGTGCAGGTGCGGGTGCGGGCACGTGCGCGTGCGGGCACGTGCGCGTGCGCTTGCACATGCGCATGCCCGTGCGCGCGTGTGCATGTGCGTGTGCATGTGCATGTGCATGTGCATGTGCATGCGCATGTGCATGTGTATGTGCATGTGCATGTGCGTGTGCGTGTGCGTGTGCGTGTGCGTGCGCGTGGGCGTGGGCGTGCGCGTGCGCGTGTGCGTGTGCGTGTGCGTGTGCGTGTGCGTGTGCCTGCAGTGCGTGTGCGTGTGCGTGTGCGTGTGCGTGTGCGTGTGCGTGTGCGTGTGCGTGTGCGTGTGCGTGTGCGTGTGCGTGTCCGTGTCCGTGTCCGTGTCCGTGTCCGTGTCCGTGTCCGTGTCCGTGTCCGTGTCCGTGTCCGTGTCCGTGTCCGTGTGCGTGTGCGTGTGCGTGTGCGTGTTGTGTGTGCATGAGTGGCATGAGTGTGTTTGCGTGTGCGTATGCGTGTCTGCGGGTGCGGGTGCGGGTGCGTGCCTCTGGTTGCTGGATGCTTATAGGACACACCGACGGACGGAGGGATGGAGGGACGGAGGGATGAAGGGACGGAGGGACGGAGGGACGGGAAGAAGGGATGGATGGATGGATGGATGGATGGATGGATGGATGGAGGTGATGTCGTCGCATGATGGTGATGACGATGCTGCTGATCGATGGTCATGATGATTTTGACGCTGATGATTATAACGACGGTGAAGTGATGGGGCCGTGCTGATAGCCGAAGAAATGTAGTAGTGTATTCAGCTTTCCTCTGAGTGCAAGGCAGCAAGCCCCACAAAGCTCACGAAGAGGTTGAGGTGATAGCCGCCTGTGACTGGAGGTAGATGGCGCTGGGACATCAGCCGAAAAAGCTTGACCCCCAAACCTCTCGCTCAAATCAGAGTTGCACTGGACATGGGGTTGAGGGTTCAGCATTAATCATGGCAGGCTGAGTGTTGAGAACTGATGATATATTTCTGGCTTCAGGCTCCGAGTTTCGTGAACATATCTGACACTGATCACATAGTGGCTCCACATAAAAACTGATATACCTCGAACTACATATGAAAACAGGTATACTGATACATACACCGTCTACATATACAGATATACATATACATTTGGGAATATACATGTACATATGTAAATACGCATATATGTGCTTGTATGAATGTATATATATATGTGCATATACGTATGCATACGTATGTGCATATATACAATATAAATATACACACATGTATACGTACGTGTGTATACATATATATTTCTATATACATGTGCATAAATATATATGTATGTATAATCCCTGGTTTATATGAGATCTCAGATCTTTTCGCACGGTTGCCTCTGCTTTGGCAATGCCTCTAAATTGTACCCTAAACCCTAAACCCTGTAGATCCCTTTAAGGAACCGATGCTTGGACCCTAAACATCTGGAATAGATCTAGGCGTCGGCTGGCTGTTGCTACTGGTAATTGTTGAAGAGACTGCGTTGCTAGGAAGGAGACCCAATTCGGAAGAACACGCTTTCGACTTTGAACGGCTCCTGAGGTCAGTACCGAACATGAGCACTGTCGCCTCCACGCAAACAGCGTACCTGAGTCCATGATAGTGCATGATTTCGGTAGCAGGCTTAGGGTAAGGTTTCCGCCAAGGGCTGAGTGCATCTGTGCAGGACTTGCGGGAGTTTAAGGTCAATACCTTCGAAGCTTGCGAGCAGCTTCTGTTGCTGATCTCTACAAAGTGCCACTGCACACTGCAGGGTGCTAGGACCGTAACTTGAAACTACGAACGAGCACGTGTAGTGTAGTGACGCATGTCTTCAATTTAAATTTGGGGCCCAGGCCACAAGTTAAGCTGTGCGACTGTTTTGGGGAACTAGTATCTTTGACTTGTTGCGTATTTTGCTCTGGCATTAGCCTCAACATCCTGGTTCTTACTTCTTATACGATGATGCTGGTCTGCAACACGCTTCATGCATTCGAACCCTGCCATCAAAAGCGCGAAGGGTAGAGCAACAAGCAAGAACTACAAGCTGCACCTTCCCCAAAACCCCTTTGCCGTTATGTAACTCCCAATGGACCCTAAACCCTAAATCCTATAAACCCTGAAACACCAAAACCAAAACAACAAAAACTGTGAACCCCCGCCAGTCGGGATGGCGGCGAAGATCCGAGGCGGTCTGCCAGGAGGTGGTGATGCGATATCGGCCCTCCGATCCGTTAACCTCGCGGGTCTTTCGCGAGTTCCCTTGAAGAGGTCTATAAGGGTTCCTTTAAAGAGGTCTATAAGGGTTCCTTTAAAGGGATCCATAAGGGTTCTATAAAGGGGTTCAGGGATTAGGGCTTAGGGTTCTAGGGTTTGGGGTTTTAGGGTTTGGAGTTTAGGGCCAAAGTTTAGGGTTTAAGGTTTTGGCGTCTATAGGCGGTTTTTTAAGGGGTTCCATGAAAGTCTTCCAAGGCTGCTATCAGGGGTGCTATGAAGCTCTCTGGTGTTATCCACGGGTTTTGCAAGGCTAAGGGTTTCTTCAAAAGCGGCTCAGTGTGACAAGTCTTAGAGGGACTCGCTAAAGAAGGCATAGATCACTTTAAAATAACCCTTATAGATCCCTTTAAACTTTAAAGGAAAGGAACCCTTATAGTTTCCTTTCTAAAGGAACCCTTTTACATCCCTTTACAGGAACCCTTAGTGTTCCCGTGACGGGAACCGGTATAGATCCCCCTAAAGGAACCCTTATTGATCCCTTCAAAGGAACCGGTATAGATCCTTCTAAAATACAGTAGAAGCCAGAAAGTTGGAACATGGCTTTAGGAGGATTAGTGCTAGGATCCCTTATACTTTACCTTAAGGGCATGAGGAGTCTGATGTTCCAACTTTCTGGCTTCTACCAGAACCCGTATAGGTTCATAGCAGCCCCTGAGGCCCACTTCAAGAATCTGCATCTCGCCGACGCCGTGGGCGCTGGGTGTCTGGCCCAGAGAACTTCGCAGTAGCCCAGCTCCTGAGGCTAGGGTTTAGGATAGAGGGTCTGGGGTCTAGGGTCTAGGGTTTAGGGTTTAGGATTTGGGGTTTAGGGTCTAGGGCTTAGGATTTAGGGTTCTGGTTTGGCTAGACTATCACTCCTTTGTTGCTTTTGTGCTCATTTTTTCAAGGGGGTCTTGTTGTTCCGGTTTGGGGATGCAGAGCTTGAGTTGCTGGGCTTTACGGTTTTGTCCTCAGGGCTTCGGGGAACAAGCAAACAGTGTTCATTCTAAAGGAGGGGTAGGACTAAACCCTAAACCCTAAACCCTAAACCCAAGCTCCGCTTCTCTGTCAGCATACAGCTGCCGCAGCCGACAGGGCTTAAGTTTGGGGGTTTCGGGTTGCAGGGCCTAGGATTTAGGGCTACAGCTTTGAGGTCCAGGGCGTAAGCTACGAAGTTTAGGGGCTTCAGCATTAGGGTGGCTTAGGGCTTAAGAGGTAAAGCTTAGAGTCCAAGGATTAGGGCTGAACCTCGGGAAGCTTGGGATGTCCTGAAGAGTGGCGCCTGAGCTTCCAACCAAAGGTGGGCTACTCCCCTAGAAAGGCCCAAACATCCTCTTCTGGGCAAAGGGAAGATCCCTAAAACTGAATCCCGGAAGATTCCAATATCCCTTAAGTAAGGAATATACCTTAATTGTAATAGGATCCCTGATCTAATTTAAAGCTTCTTCCGTCCTTGATTAAGGGATATTGGAGTCTCTGGGTCAGTCCTGGCAATCGTCACAGTTGGTAACTGTTCCGACCTGGCATGTCCGTGAGCAGTTGAGCAAACAAGTCTAGACTCTAGAGTTCCTTAAGGACGAAATGAACCCTAAAAGGGTTTAAGGTTCATATACCATATAGGGATTCATAGTATATGGGTATAGGGCCCCTACTTTTAAGGGTCATTTCGTCCTTAAGGTTTGCGGGGTTTAGATTCAGGGCTTAGGAGGGCCTTTAGGGTGATGGAGTTGAGGGTTCGCGGCGAATCATCTAGACCGCTTCTCAAAAGGGCTATCCCGTTGCAGGTCCCCAAAATAGTACGCCACTCCTTTGTACCCTAAGAGGGAACCCGACTCAGAGGAAAAGACCCTATTAGTGGGTATCCCTTCTTGGTTGCGATTGTGAGGAAGGCAGGGTACCATGCCGAGCAAAAAATGCAGCCACACCACCGGGACCAAAAAACCAAAGGATACCACAGAATGTGGGGGGAGGGGAGGGTGGCAGACAAACAGTGCTGCACAATGCAGGACTCATCTATCCTAACTTGCAGAATGCATTGATTCTCCCACGGCTTACCACACAAAGTCCAGAATCGTGCGCCCCAAACGCTGCTAAACCCACCACCGAAATAGAGCTGGGGATGGCCATGCTGCATCCTGATGCCGCATTTTGCTTGGCGTCGTCCTTCTTCATATCGTACATCCAGTCCTGGTTTCGAAGTCGGGGGATATTATTATGGTCGGATATGGTGCCATGGGATGATCCGCGGAAGGCGCAAGGTAAGGATTGAAGGTTACTACATTGGAGACACCGACAGTCTCCATTGCAGTTGCCTCTGTTGGCTGGTTACCCGTCTTTCCACTACAGGACCCAAACCATGAAATTTGTTAATGTAGGGGCCTTAATCATTAGAATAGGTTTTGGGGGTATATTCTTCAATAATTAAAATGAGGAGCCCCCCCCCCCCGCCAGTTTTTCGACCCCACGAGGCTACACCATCCCGTCTGCATCTGGGCAGCTCTCTACGGGGTTTAGGCTTTAGGGTATCTCGTGTGGCGTCCTTCTTACAAGTTTTGCCGTAGTACTTTGGAGATCCATTACAAAAGGCCCCCCCCCCCCCCCCGCATATGGGAGTTTCCGAAAATAGGGGGACCCTAATATAGCATCCTAAATAGTCGGATCCTTATTATAAGGACCCCAAAATAAGGAACCCCTAATTTTCGGAAACTCCCAAACCCTAAACCCTATAGACCCCTTATAGGAACCCTTAAAGGAACCCTTATAGACCCCTTATTTAGGGTACGAAAACTGCATCTCTGCAGGTTCGGCTTCCGGGTTCTGGATACGGATGCCGCTGCTCGCCTGTAGCTAGGATCCTCCGAGGGTTTCAGGGGGTTTAGTGCTTGTTTTTTTTAGGGTTTAGGGTTTAGGGCTTCGTTTTTCAGGGGTTTAATATAGGAGCCTTAATCATTAGAATAGGGTTTTGGGGTATAGTGTACTATAATTGTAACAAGGAACCCCCAGAACAGTATGAGTATTTATTTAGGCCCCTGCAGTAGGGTTTAAGGTTTAGGGTTCAGTGCTTAGGGCTTAGGTTCAGGTGGTAGTCAAAGATTTATCGTTTCACTTCTGGGTGCCGGGCAGCAAACCCATGCACCGTGTTTCTTTCAGAAGATAAACGACATTTCGCCCAAATCGCGGTTCACGGATGGTATCGGATGGTCCTTGCCGGGCAGCACCTTCATACCTGTCGGGATTGACGAGCCCGAGGCTTCTTGGTTTAAGCTCGCGGTGTACTTACTTGGCTCCCAGAGAGCTTCGTGTGCAGACGTACAAGACACTCTCCATGCAACAGAAACTGATCGGTACCCTGAGCAACGAAGCGCACACCCTCAACCCCCATTCCTAAGCCCTGAGGGAAACCAGCAAGTGTGGTTTTCGCATATTCTAGATTTGAACTTTGGGCAAGCAGGCTTGCTTTGGCGGGTTGCCATTTTGACCCTTAGCACCAAGCACTGCAGCCCTCGCACCCCCAGGGTTTAGGGTTTAGGGTTTAAGGCAAAAGCCAGAAAGTTGGAATATGATTATCCTAACCCTTCTATGGTAAATTATAGGGCATCCTACCATGAAACCATATTCCAACTTTCTGGAGTTCCCTGAAGGGGTCCAAAGGAACTTCCAGATGCAGCAGCCGAAAGACCGGATCCCGTCATAGAAATCAGGACAGAATCTGCAGAGCCGTGAATCTCATGCTAGAAAAGCCCGCGCTCTTGAAGATGCTAGACTGGACCCCTTACGCCCATGCTCGTCCTAGAGTCTTTTGTAGAGCCTCATCCAGACAATCGAACACTTAAGACTCTCAAGTTATCCTTGGCTGTGTCGACGACCACAGAGACGCTTATTTTGCATACTGCTTCTTCAAGCTTACTCCTATCTCTATCTCTCCTTTGCTTACCACTGCTGGTACCCACAGCGCCGTGGATTCAAGGGCACTCACTCTTCTTCTGGCCTCAAAGGTAGCACATACATGTAACATACGGGTACTCAGGGAAGAGCCACGTTTGGGAAGACACCCCCAAACCCAGACATGGGCACACCCCAACTGTACCGTCCCTACTGCCCCCATACAGCAGCCAGCAGTCGATAATCTTCATGTAGCAGATTTTAAACAAAGGTCCTATATATCTATGTCTTGAAATTTATTCAAGTGTTATAATACTGAGACTGAGTGGGCGCAGTATCCAATCTGTACATGTAACTGAATTAGCGGGCTCTTCGGCTCCACTTCTTACGAACACCAGCGGGGAGGCATCGACGCCGTTTCCCACCTGAGTTCGTGTCGGCACCGGCCTGGCGCAGGATACGCGCAAGTTCTTCGTTCCCTTCCTGATCAGCTAGCATCAAGGCAGTGGCACCGTCGTTGTTAGTTAAACTCTTGTCGGCGCCGGCCTCCAGAAGCAAACGAACAATGTCCACCGTAGCAGCCAGCATCAGAGCAGTACAACCGTCAATGTCGGCTGAATTCAAGTCGGCGCTGGCCTCAAGTAGCAAACGCAGCACTTCCGGATGGCCGTACTGAGATGCTCGCATCAGAGCAGTGTAGCCGTCGTTGTCGGCCGAGTTCTTCTCAGCACCGGAACGCAGCAGCAAACTAACGAGGTCTGCGTGGCTGCCTGCCTGCATCAAGGCAGTGTATCCGTCCTTGTTGGCTGAGTTCGTCTCGGCACTGGACTCCAGCAGCGAACGAACGACTTCCACATGGCCTCCTGCAGCAGCCAGCATGAGAGCTGTGCTGCTGTCACGGTTGGCTATGTCCTTGTCGGCCCCAGCATTTAGCAGCAAACAAACAACTCCCACGTGGCCTTCCATAGAAGCCAGCGTCAGAGCAGTTTCGCCGCCATAATTGCAGGCTGAGTTCATCACGGCCCTGGCATCCAGCAGCGAACGAACGACTTCCACATGGCCTGCTGCAGAAGCCATCATCAGAGAAGTTTCGCCGATAGGGTGGGCCATGTCCTTGTCGGCACCAACGTCTAGCAGCAGACACACAACTCCTGCATGGCCCTCTGCGGAAGCCAGCATCAGAGCAGTGAAACCGTCCTCGTTGGCTAAGTTCTTGTCTGCACCAGCCTCCAGCAGCAAGCGCGCGACTTCCTCATGGCCTTGTTCCGATGCCAGCCCCAACGGACTTCTGCCCCACTCATCCACCACATCTGGATGCAGGGGCTGCTGTAAGATGGCTTCAACCTGCTGACTGGTTTCGAGCGAGTAGTTTGGGTTGAGGAGTTGAGGATCCAGGTGCTTACGGCCTAGGGTCACCGGTCATGTGGGACTCACAGATTGTGAGGGCTTGGGGCTTTGTTTAAGTCGCTTCTGTCTAGGGTTCTGGTGGGGATGTAGGAGGTTTAAGGTCTGGGTCCAGTCGGGTTTTGCAAAGACAATACCTCTGTCGCAGAGCCGCTCTCGGAGGCAGTCGCAAGCTCTCCCGCATGCATCTGTGAGGCCGTGGAATGCGAAAGCAAAACCAACTGCATCTCCATGGGCGAAGCCAACTGGGCAGAATCATCCAAGGGATTGCCGTCAAGGAGGAGTCTTTGTCGAAATCGGGGGGGGAAGCCATGCGAGCGATTCAGCAATTGTTTCAATGCCAGCACATCGCTCAACTGCTCCACAGGCACGCTTGCCACCTCTTTCCCTGAGAGCATCCTGATACGCAGCATTGCTATCGCACACCCGAAAGTCTTCCAGAGGCTTTCCTCGAAGATCCAAGTATCCAAGTAGTGTATAGCTTCAGGGCTTGAGTGCAAAAACTCTGCATGGCTGTTCAGGTCTACCGCCCTGCTATTTGGGCACGTGCTATGTGTCTATCCATCTATCTAAGTGCATCTAGCTATCCATCTACCAGTCCATCTATCCATCAATCTATCTATCGATCGACCTATCTACCTATCCGTAGATCTGTCTATGCTCTTTCTGCTCCGGCTCAGCAACAAGATCTGAGAGCCCCTTCTTTGCCAAGGTCCCCCACGCCGCGTCTCAGTTTGCACTGGGCTTTTAAGTCACCAGGAAAAATACAACCGTTTATTTCATAATGGTTCCTTTAAGAAAAAAGTATTGGAGGTATGGTACTCCAAAGCCCAGTGCAGTTACGGAAGCAGTATTAACCTCCGAACCTGCCTGGCCAAAAAACCTGTCCAGAACCCTGCAAGCTTGAACAACTCAAACCAACAACCCAGAGGCCGAACCGCCTAAACCCACGGACCCTCTAGTTACCCCATTGGGTTTAGGGTTTAGGGTATTCCTTGGCCCAGGAAGCCATGTGTGTTTGTGCGCGTACATGCATACTACCAGACATAGGGGACCCTAATCTAAAACCGTAAACAGTAGGATCCTAATTATTCTAAGGACCCCAGAATAAGGTAACCCCTAATTTTCGGAAACCCCCACATGTGGACCTGTAAAGCCCGAAACCTTACAGAAGGCGCGCTGGGAGCTGTAAAGTTCGCTCGTCATCAATCCTACTACAACCTCGGTGATCCGGAGTTTGGGGTTCAGGGGTTTAGGGATTGGGGGTTTAGGGGTTTAGGCTTCAAGGGTTTAGGGATTGGGGGTTTAGGGGTTTAGGGTTTAGGGTTCAGGGGATTGGGGGTTGAGGAGTTTAGGGTTTAGGGTTTAGGTTCAGGCGTTTAAGGATTGGGGGCTAGGGTTTAGTCTTTGTCAAGTCTGGTCATAGGAACTTGAATTCCCAAAAGAGCTAACGGCAGAAAGGAGGCAAAGCTTACCTACCCAGCCCCACAGTCTGACACTTCTTACAAAACGAACCGTCGCCAAGCATCGTATTGAGCGAGCGCGCATAGGAAATCCCCCAGATCTAGGCCCCGAGAACCCGAAACCCTAAACCCTAAATCCTAAACTCTAAACCCATAGTTTTGGACGTGCCATGCACAGAAAATGCACCATCACGACCCCCTTTGAAGCTGAATCCCAAATTCATCATCAAGCCCTACAGTAGAAGCCAGAAAGTTGGAATATCATTATCGTACCCCCTTTAAGGTAAATTATAGGGGATCCTACCATTAATCCATATTCCAACTTTCTGGAGTTCCCTTTAGGTGTGAACCCCCGGGATGGCTGTCTGTGGGATAAACTCATGGCTAACTCCGTGGCTGAGCTGTGATCCCCTACCCTCCATGCGGCTCCTAGCGACCGAACTCGGAAAACCTGATGCCACGGTCTAGGGTTTAGGGTTTAGGGTTCTTGAAAGGGAACCCAGTTTAGAGAACTACCCTGGTCGCTCTGGCGCCTACTCGCACGTTCTTGGCGGTGACGGGCCTCGCGAAGAAGAGCTTGTGAGGATTTCTTTCGTGGCTTTAGGGTCTATTAAGCAATTACAAAATTAATAACCCTAAACCCTAAACCCTAAACCGATCTTGGTTTCAGGCTCAGGGGTGTGGGGACTCAGAGATCCCAATACCCCTTATATTAATTAAGGACAATACCTTAAATTATAGGGGTCTTCATATTGTGGCTTATGGTGTATTCCTTTATGAAGGGGTATTGGGATCTCTGGGGAGTATCCTGGGTCTAAACCCTAAGAGAACTCAACACTCGACCCCTAAGAGAGTTGAGCCATGAGCCCTAGACCCGCAGAGCCCCAAACTTTAACCCCTAGAGGCGCAATTCAAGAGCCAGGAACTCTCAACCACTGAGCCTTCTCAAGCCTAAGGTTTAGGGGTTTAGGGTTTAGGGTTTAACTCTAAAACGTAAACTCTAAACCCCCTTAACTCTGAACCGAAAGCTCTAAACCCTACGAACCCCAAACTCTAAACTCCCCCAAACCTTGAATTCCAAACCACCCGGAATCTAAACCGCATATCCACTTCCGAGAGCCCTACACCCTTAACCCTACTTTACGAGCTAAATGATAGGATCCGTATTCTCAGGGCCGCAAAAAACAAAGGTACCCCTACTTTCCGAGCCCCTAAACACCCAAACCTCAAAGAACCCGATCCGTGCCCCCGATCGAAGCGAAACGCTAGCTGTCTTCCTCCTAGCCGCCTCTAAGGGACGGAGAGCCCTTACGGGAACCCTTCTATCACCCCAAACCCCTTTTAAGTCTCCCTTAAATATCCCTTTCCAGGAATCCTATAGCCTATAGCATCCCTTACAGATCCCTTTAAAGGAACCCTACAGTATCCCTCCAAGATCCCTTTAAAGGAATCCTAGATATCACCTAAAGATCCCTTTTCAAGGAATCCTAGAGTATCACCTAAAGAACCCTTTGAAGGAATCCTAGAGTATCCCTCAAAGATCCCTTTAAAGGAACCCTACAGTATCCCTTAAAGATCCCTTTAAAGGAACCCTATACTATCCCCTAAACATCCCTTTAAAGGAATCCTATAGTAGATCCCTTTAAAGTAACCCCTTAAAGGAATCCTACAGTAGATCCCTTTGAAGGAACCCTAGAGTATCCCCTAAAGGCCTGCCCCGACCGGGAAGCTTCCGCCAGCGGCGGCTGAGGAAGAGCAGAAGCTTCCTCGCACGGGGAGGGGTTGGCGATTTACGCATGCTTTAGGGCCTTTTAGGTTTAGGGTTCCCTTTAAAGGGATCTATAAGGGCTGAGGGTTGAGGGGTTTCGGGTTTAGGGTTTAGATTTTAGAGTTTAGGGGTTCCTTTAAATGCTTCCTTCGGGGTTGAGCCCTTTCGCCCAAACCCAAACAAACCCTAACCCCATAAGGAATACACTTCATAAAGTCTGCACCATCAATCCTACAAGCGCTATTTCAGGAATTTATTTCATTCCATGAAGCTTTCATTACTCCGAAAGAACCCGCCAAGCGCACGTTGGAGGAGCCGCTTCTCAAGTCAGAGCCATTGGGCCAGGCGTCTTCAAAAAGAAACTCTCTTGAAAGCCGACAAGGGGCGAAACCGTGTCCAGGAAGGAGAAGAAAAGCCTGAAGGTTCGAGGTTTAGGCTTTGCGGTTCAGGGTTCCCTGTGAGGGTTTATGTATGGAATGTATAGGGTTTCCATATATTGACGCCGGTGTCAGTACCAAGATACTTCGTCAGGGTTCCTTTCGATAGCTATCCTCTCAAACACCTCTTCCATAATGAAGGCCGCCAAATTCACACTCGGGGTCCGAAACCCTAAATCCACGCCTCAACCCAAAAAGCCGTCGGGTTTTCCACAAATCTCGAATGCTTTTTGCGTTGAGGGAGGGGAGACTTAGGGCACCCACATCCAAGCAAACCCAGCCACGTTGCTCTGAATTCTTGGCGGGGTTCTCTTGCGAGCTGTGTGACGCCACGCAAGCAAAGCTACGAAGAAGCCACTAAAGCACTGCGTGCCGTGTGGATACAATAACTGTCATGACAGCGCCTAAACAGAAGTATGCAGCCTTCAAGGTACACACACCCCTGCGGGCTTAGATATAGGGGCATTTACAGTTAGAATAGGGTCTTAAGGCATATAGATAGATAGATAGATAGGACACACAGAACAGATAGATAAATGGAGAGAGAGAGAGAGAGAGAGAGAGAGAGAGAGAGAGAAAGAGACAGAGAGTTAGATAGATCGAGCATACTTCAAACAAGCAGCCCCAAACAAGAGTATGCATAACCCCTATAGGAGTCCTGTCTGGGATACACTATAGTGCCACTATAATACACGACGGTCCTTTAAAGGGGTACTATAACATAATGTAGGGGCCTCAATAATAAGAATAGGGGTTCCGTTGAAGGGGTCTATCAGGGTTACTGTAGGGGATCCAAAAGGGTACTATAATGTAGGGCCCTGAATTAATAACTTAGAGTAGGGTGTTGGGGCCCATTATACAAGAAGTACAATAAGGAACCCTAAGAACAATATTGGTAAGTATTTGGGCCCCGATATGCCCTAAGCCCGGCTCCCAAAATTAACGCCCTTATGCTCCCCACTCAAGCACATGTCGGAGGGGCATGCCAGCAAGGAGGATGGTCGGAAACGACGTGGCTTTGGCAAAGAGCCTGAACGATTCGGGAGTTTCCGAAAATAGGGGACCCTAATATGGTACCCCAAACAGAAGGATCCTTATAAAAAAGGACCCCAAAATAAGTACCCCTAGTTTTCGGAAACTCCCATTTCAGGGCGAAGACAACCCAAGGAGCTTCTGCCATGCCAGGACAAGAACGTCAGAAAGGATTCGAACCCTAAATCCGTCAACCCTCAACCTTGGAGGATCTGAGGAGCCTTAAAAGGGTTTACATAAACCCCCCCAAAGTAGGTAAAAGAATGGCCCAATACCCACAGAAGGCTATTATTCTACATACTTTAGGGGTCCAGGTAGGGTTTAGGCTTCAGGTGCGCAAAAGGCAAGATACGCCCGAGAAGGGTTTTGCTCGGAAGGAGCAGCTTTCATGCTTACAGGGTGTAGAGTCAGGGATATAATCTTTTGGGATGCAGACTGCAATGATTTGAGGTTTTGGTGTTGTGCCTGCCGGAGAGGTACGGCTCTGATTTGCAAGGTTCAGTGTCAGAGAATCTGAGATTTAAGGCTTTGGGCTTGGGTTCTACGGTTGAGTGTGTTTGGTGTAGGCGGCTAGTGGTTTACGGAATGGGCATTCGTAACTCGTTTGTGGCACAATCGCTGCAAAGTCTACGACACCAAACTCTGCACCCTAAAGACGAGCGGCTCACCTCTGCAGGGCTCAGTTTCTCGTTATCGGTTGGGGGCTCTAGCTTTATTATGGTATTGGGAGTCAGGGCTCCATGACCACGTGCATCTGTGGATGACCGCGTGCATCTGAGAAATCTAGGGATCCGTGTGATGCGTGTGACAAGTCCGAACCCCTGAAGACGCATGCACAAACCGTTCAAACTCTCTGACATGTGCGAGGTTGTCGGCAAGGCAAGATGCTGCATAGGGTGGGTAAGAGACACGGCAGTGGACCTGAAGTATGTCGCCCTCCATGTCACTTCTCCAACGAGACCGCTTATGAATACCAAGAAGGCGCCCAACATCTAGATCCCTTATGGAACCCTTAAAGGAAGCCCTAGTATCAGTAATTCTTACGGCGCCTATAAAGTAGAACCCTCAAAGCAACCCGATACCATGAAGCCTCAGAGGCTCGACAGACACGTAAGCTCCGGGCAGAAGGAAGAACAGCAAGCAGACCTACAAATTGCAAATCTTCTTCGTCTTGCGACTTGGGTTTCGGAAATGGTCGACACATCCACAAGAAGCCTCATAGGATGTACGATGTGCACGAGACATGTATGAGGTCTGGTCTGGAACGATTACTGCAGGGGTCGGGGTGAGAGCCGAGGTTTCGTATTTAGACCTCTGAGGCGCTTGCGGAGTAGCATTTGACAGCAATCTGCATCTTGAACAATAATGGGAAGCCAAAAACTTGCCTGAAGACCTAAACGAGGCGCACGGTAGGGCGGGAACTACCTCCATCCTCAGAATCTACTCGTTTTTGGGTTCTCATATTCTAACTACATGAAACAGCACCTGCAGAGCCCCAGAACTCAATCCATGTTGGTCCCTAGAGCATTCGAAAACAACGTAATTAAGCCCAGGAATCCCTCCCACACCCCGAATTGAGCCTTCGAAGCCCTACAGCAAAAGCCAGAAAGTTGGAATATGATTATCCTAAACCCTTTATGGTAAATTATAGGGGATCCTACCCTACCCTGAAACCATATTCCAACTTTCTGGAGTTCCCTTTAACCCTGCTCTCCCGGAAGGTCGCAAGAAATGCTCCGAAGGTTTAGGGTTCAGTACAGGGATTCAGATGGGGGTTTCCGAAAACAAGGGGTGCCTTATTCTGGGGTCCTTATAATAGGGATCCTACTATTTAGGGTACTAGATTAGGAGGCTTTGGTGATGGGGGGCCAAATGGAGGGTTTAAGATTCTTGGGGTAGGGATTCCTTAATATGAACCCTATCATGGGAACCCTAATCCCTACTAAAGCCCCATAGGCTTAAACCCCTTTTGGCCTCCTATGCTTTGGGGCCTACCGGCATACTATGGCAGCAGAACGAAGTACAGGCAGCTGCTAACTACAAGAATTCAACTGTCAGAAGAGATCTCAATCCTCAAACTTTCCTCAAACCCTAAAATTCTACGGCGCCTCACAAAACTCGATGCACTCCTGCAAAATGCGCAAGCGCAAGGTAGACAGCCATGCAGGTCACGCATCGGCGGAATGCCCTGTCGCGGCCACTCATCCAAGATGCGGCGAAAGCTGTAGGTAGGGTCATCCATATCCTCGTCCCGTAAGAGGTAAAGAGAACGGATTTTTTGTGGAACCCGATATGGATAAGACATGATAAAACACTACTCATTCTCCAAACATTGCCAAGACCCCAAGCTAAGCTCGCGATAAAGCCCTCACAAGAAGCCCAAACTCCTTAACAAAAACCCTAAACTCCTCATATACAAACCTCACACTCCCTCGCAGTCGTTCGCGTGTTGCGGGAGTAGGCGTCGAAGAAGTCTGGTTGCTGCTGATTCTGCCACTGGCACTGGGCTTCTCGAGTCGAGCTACCCATAGGCCCCACAGTAGTTCCTGTTTGGGGTTACCTTATAGAACTCCAAATACGAACCCCCAAAAAGGAACTACTATGGGGCCTATGGGTACTAATGTGCCAGCGACGCTCTGCACTCAGAGGCAGCTTTTTTAAACTGCTCCGGAGTTTTCAGCTCTGGAGTCCCCGTCTCTGCTGCTAGCCGCGGGGGTCGTAATCCTGGAAGTCCAAGAAACGACGACCCTGTTGAGCACATGAGATCCACCCTAAAAACCCTAAAAGCCCTAAACCTAAACCCAAAAACAACTTAAACCCTAAAAGCCCTAAACCTAAACCCCAAAAACAACTTAAACCCTAAAAGCCCTAAACCTAAACCCCCAAAAAAAACTTAAACCCTAAAAGCCCTAAACCTAAACCCCAAAAAAAAACTTAAACCCTAAAAGCCCTAAACCCTAAACCCCAAAAAAAACTTAAACCCTAAAAGCCCTAAACCCTAAACCCCAAAAACAACTTAAACCCTAAAAGCCCGATAAACCCTAAACCCCAAAAACCCTAAACCCTAAAAGCCCTATAAACCCTAAACCCCAAAAAAACCCTAAACCCTAAACCCTAAAAGCCCTATAAACCCTAAACCCCTAATTAAACCCTAAAAGCCCTAAACCCTAAACCCCAAAAAACCCTAAACCCTAAAAGCCCTAAACCCTAAACCCCAAAAAACCCTAAACCCTAAACCCTAAAAGCCCTAAACCCTAAACCCCAAAAAACCCTAAACCCTAAACCCTAAACCCTAAACCCCAAAAAACCCTAAACCCTAAACCAGTTTTCAGGCCTCGGCTCTCTAAGACTCTGGGCCCCCGCGCAGCAATCCAGAGCAAGTCCACGAAGACGCCGAAGGCCAAGACCAGGAATGCGTGGACCACCTAGGGTTTAGGGTTTAGGGTTTAGGGTTTCGGGTTTAGGGTTTAGGTCATTCAGCATGGCGGTTTTCGGTTCTTGCTACGTGGTTCTTCTTGCCTTTTGGGATGACTTGCATCCCATCTTGCTGTGCTATATCAGGGTCAACATTTGTCGGGAGAAGGCCTGCAACCTGCAGCTTACTGGAGGTCCCATTGCTGCCCTTTCTGTTTCAGTTCCATCTGGGGCATGGCCCATGGGGACGGCTGGTCGGCCCATACGGCATATGTGGCTGGTTTTTGTTGGTTGCTCAGTGGTTGGTCGTCTCTCTCTTCGTGGACACTGTCCGGCTCAACTTCGTTGTCCTCGCTTCCCAAGATGGCATCCTTTTACGACAGGAAGACGGGGAGTTCTTCGTTATCGTGTGCTTGTCCAGGCTACAAACTCGGCGTTGCAGTGCGCACTTCTCGGTGGCCAGTACTGCTTTTGATGCCACCATGAACTTTTCGAACTTCAAGGGGTTCGTTTCTTCTGCTGCACAGGTTGTGTCAATGAGGTATATTGCGCGATGCGGTCTACCCCTGTAGTACCCTTCCTGCGGAAGCGCTTTGTGCTTGCCTTTCCGCTGTCCAGGCACCACCAATGAAGTGAGCTGCGCGATGCGGCGATCTACTGTAGTCGTGCTGCTTGGACAGCGCCCTCCGGCTGCTTTTCCCAAACTGCGTTTAAGCTTCCGGAGTTCCCCTTCCGTGTGGAAGCATGGTTTACTGCCAGGCTGGCTTCTGGCACGGACCAGGAGTGCTTCCGCAATCAGCCGAGGCATTACCGCTATCCGAAAGGTGCCGAAAGGGTTTAGGGTTTAGGGTTTGACAATCTCTGAGAAGACCGAGAAATAAAGGGTTTAGGGTGTAGGGTTCACCTAAGCAGGCTAAGAAACAAGATTCGGGGTTTAGGGTTTAGGGTAGAATGCGTGGACCACCTGAAAAGACCGAGAAATAAAGGGTTTAGGGTTTAGGGTTCACCTAAGCAGGCTAAGAAACAATGATTCGGGGTTTAGGGTTTAGGGTAGAGTGCGTGGACCACCTGAGAAGACCGAGAAATGAAGGGTTTAGGCTCTAGGGTTCAGGTTAGAAGCTGCCCCCACCCTGTAATAGTGACTATAAGGATTTTATTAGGGCCCTATTATATTCCTACTATACCACTATTACAAGGTTCAGGCTTTAGGGTTCAGGCTAGGAATGCGTGGACCACCTGAGAAGACCGAGAAATACAGGGATTTAGGCTTTAGGGTTTAGGCTAGGAATGCGTGGACCACCTGAGACAGACCGAGAAACAAAGGTTTTATAGGCTTTAGTGTTTAGGATAGGAATGCGTGGACCACCTGGGAAGACCGAGAAATACAGGGATTTAAGCCTTATCTGGACCCTAAGGAACCTACGTTTTTAGGGTTCCCTAATATGAGTTCTTTATATAAGTCCTTAAAAGCTAGGTTACTTGGGGTTAAGGTAGGGTTCAGGCTAGGAGTGCGTGGACCCCCTGAGACGGCTGATAGATAAGGGTTTAGGGTGTAGGGATTCTTCATAAGGCTGCCGGACAGGTTCTATGACTAAGGGTTGTCTTCTTTATAGGGGCTACTGTAATTATTGCGATTCAGGGGTGCTATAGTGCTCCTGTTATGATAAGGATTTACGGGTTAGGGTTTGGGCCTGCGCTTTCTTCAAGAGGGCCTTACAGGCGTTTGTAAGGTTCTGGGATGTAAAAGGTCCTCCTTTTCATAAGATAGCTGGTTTATGCAGGTCTCTAAGGATTCTGTAAAGTCTCCGAAAAGGCTCTAGCTGGGATCCAAAGGCATTTGAGGGTTCGGGTTAAGGGCTGAAACCACTGAGAACCTAAACCCTAAGCTGCATCAAACCACAAACATGAAAAACCGAAAACCTGCCTAAACCCTAATCCCTAAACCTCAAACCACCACAAAAAAAAAGAAACCCCAAATCCAGATAGAGTCGAGTTCGAGGCCCACATGAAGAGACAGAACTCCGTGGCCTCAATCGTCGACGAGGGCCTTGGAATCAAGCGGGGGCCCCTTCACCGTTGGTATAGGGGCCTGAATGATTGGAAAAGGGTTCCTTTAAAGGGATCCTTAAGTAGTTAAAGGGACCCATAATGGTAAGGGATCTATATAGTACAGTTCTATAGTACAGGGGCGTTTGTAATTCGAAAAGGGTTTCGGGAACCAGTTATAAACTAATCTTACCCGATGGAACCCTAAGGAACAAGACCCCCAGGACCCGTCGAGATGTACGCAGCTTAAATTTGAATTGAGGGCTTTCAGGGTCCAAACTTAGGATGCTTTCCAGGTATGGGGGTCTACACTTCGTGGCTTTTTCAGGTTTAGAAGTACCTACAGTCTCCATTGTAGTTCCTTTGTTTGGTTTAACCGGTTATATATTAAGGACCCTATAAGGTAACCCAAAAAAGGAACTACAATGGAGACTATAGGTAGAGGGGTTTTCGGGGTTAGGAATTAGCCGCAGCAATGCGCAGCAGGGGGCCATAAGCCTTCGAGACGATGGGGGGGGTTTGGGGGTCTTGGGGGTTAGGGTTTGGGTGCCCTTGTCCATCCGATCCCCTTTGCACGAGCCGGGGAGGGCGGAGGGCAGAACGCATCCGACACGACGTCGAGCCCACGCTCCTTGAAGATGAGTTGGCAAGCCCTCACAGCTACAACATGATATCTCAGGGAATGCTAAGCTACGTCCTTAATGCTAAAACTTACTTACTTAGACTTCTATACTAAACCACCAACCAAACCTTGAAACCCTGAGAGCAATGGGCTCCCCCACAGGATGGAGAACAGTATCATCGTCCGGGCGACACTCCAAAGTAAGGACATGCCTTGGCGCAGCAGCAGGATTCGAGCCTAGGATACCCAGTAACCTAAGAATAAAAAGGCCTGTCTTTTTGGTATTGGGTAACTGTATAAGGAACCTAGGACTACAAAAAGGGAATAAGGGTACTACTGGGCATCCTAGGTTGTATCGATCTGTTTCTCACGACTTCGATTGCCCTCTGTTACCAAGACTTAAGTGCTTGGGACTAGTTCTGCTATGTGTGCATTGATACGTGGTTCGTTATTGTTGAGCATGAAAGGCAAATCTAGTTGCGATGTACCATACCATAATGCACCACTTTACGCCACAACCCGCGATGTAGCATAATTCGAACCCCAGGCAGCGATGCAACAAGCTTATAATTACATTATACCTGATACACGGTGGAAGCGCAAACGATGCTGTTGCAACTTACTAGCACGTAGCGCGTAACTGTATAACCACGTAGACCCACCTCTCCTATATCACTGCACCCTGTTTGGACACTGAAGCTCTAAATCCTCAAGCCCTAAACCGTTAAAAGCTGGAGCCATCCGTCCTGTAAAGCCTGCAACCGTCCCTGCTGAAACCCTACGCCCAGTTCGAACGAGCCATCGCGGCCAGGTGGCAGTCATCAGTGAAGCGGTAGTTGAACCTAGCGTAGGCTGCGACGGAGACCATGTCACAAGAACGCCAGGATGTCTCTGTCAAGCGTACCCGAACGCCCCGACCCGAAAGCCTTGACCCCCAAGGCACTGAGACATTGACAAAAATCTAAATCCCGGTGTGTAACCTGCCAACATGATCGACAATATCCGTCTGCCAGAATGGTCAGAAACGATGTTTCAAAAACGGCTTTCCCAAGTGTTAAGAACAGCCCTGGAATGACAAAGCTCCGGAAAGTCTCGGGCTACAGCTTGGAGGGTTTCATGGCAGTCGCCGTAAGGGTCTTTACGGCGTAAATGCCTCAGGGTCTTCGAAAGTATTCTTTGAAGGTTCAGGGGTGGTTATCGGTAGGCTCATGACCACCATCCTCGGATAACATGTACCCTAAACCCTAAACCCTAAACCCTCGTATAGGCCCTCCCCGAACTAGCTACAAGTACCCATGATGCATCAAGTACCGTGTAGCCGTGTAGCCCAGAAGCAATGCGCCTGCAAATGAAGAAAAGGACCCTAAGCCCTAAACCCCGCACCTCAGCCATGCCCTTAAGCCTACCGTAGTTTTAGGTATTGATCCATTTTTACAACCCCCAGAAACGAAACCTCGATCACAAGCACTCGAAATCCTAAAACCTAAGCGAGATCCCCCCTAAAGAACACTCCAAAACCCAGAAACTCTGCACCTCGTGTCCTGCTCAAGTGCTGCCTGAAGAAGGACCTGACGGTTTCAGGGACTGTAAGGTGCTGTTCAAGGTTTAGGGTTTAGGGTTTCTAGGAACTTGCTTCAGGGGGTTTGGTGGCCTTTCAGGATGCTTGTGTGTTCAGGGCGTCGTCCTTAACAGGTCTTGAAAGTTCAGGGCCCAGGGTCTATCAGAGGGGTTCAGGCTTTCGGAGGTTTACATACGAAACCATAGCAACCGGGCAAATGTGGAACTGCTGGCCTCGAAGAGGTTGCCTGGCTGCCCTTTGGAACCAGCTTTGGGCACGTCCTTCGGGAACTCATGGCTAGTGTGAGGTTTAAAACAACTGATGAGTTGCTGCGTGTCATGCTTTGACACACGAACTGGTCCTGTTCAACAACGAGCAGCTTTAATTCACATCCAGGGTTGGGCGAATAAAACTCTTGCTGCCCACACCAGGGCTCTCCATCTTCATCCACCGGATCTTCTGGCAGAAGGAGGGGCTACAGTAAGATCAGAAGGCTACATATGGGAACGACAGAAAAACTTGAAGATTGGCCTATAGTGCAGACCTGCAGAAGTTTCACTTCCTTGTGTCCCGGAGTTTGATGGTTGAGGGCAAGAAACATCAACATAAACTGTTCATCAAAGTTTTCCCATTCGTATCGAAGTGCAGTTTCTCTGAATGTAGCATGCCGAATTTAGTGCCATTCAAGAGAGGACTTTCCTCCAGAGGGCTTCATAGACCTGAAAGCTGAAGATGCTCGGGCGCAGGGTTTGGGTTTAGGGTTTGGGGTTCAGGACCACAGGACTCTTGGGGCTCTGGTTCCCGGGTAATTACGAGATGCTCAAGCGGGAGTCGGGTCCTGCGCAGGCTTGTTGCCGCTTGCGGACAGCGTGATCCACATCCTGGACTCATGCCCAACCAAGTCTTGACAACATGCCAAGAGTCTGCAGCTACTTCTGCCCTTCTTCAAAACGTCACGGAAGCCGTGTTGCTTCGAGATATTCATGAGAGGGTCAGATGTCTACAGAGCGCCGCGCGGCTGAAGGCATGGTAGGGTTGAGTTAGGGCTTTTGAAGGCTGGGGCTCGGGGCTTGTGCTTTTTGAATCAGGGACCTATGGGGTTCCTTTAAAGTGATCCTTAAAAACGATCTATAGGGTTCCTTTATAGGGTTCCTTAAAGAGGGATCTATAAGGGAACTATTTAGGTACGTGAGGCACCTTGTTCGAGGCCAAGGAGTCATGCCCGGGGGTCGCACAACTTTTTAAGTCCCAAATCAAAGCACCCTAAACCCTAGGCCCTATCCCTAAGGCTCCATGTGCCCATATAGTAGGTACTTAGGCCTTAAAGGGGTCCCTATATGGTTACTTTAAGGCCTAATTACCTACTATATGGGTACATGGAGCCTTTGGGTATACCAACCCTACCACCGTAGCACCTCCAAAACCATGCGCTCCTGGTGTGGTAAAGTTCCGCGCGGCTCCGATCCGCCGGACAGCGCATCATGAAGTGGTAGAAGGTCTCGACATCCTCTTTAGGGCTACCCTGTAGCTCCAGTTGCCTAAATAGTCGGTTACTAACCATATAATATGTAAGCCTAGTCGCCCATTATATAGGTAACTGGAGCCCTAGGGTTAGGGTAAGGTTTCGAGATGCCTGAAACTAGGGTTTGGGTCGGGGGCTTTTTAGTCAGGGATTGGGATTACATGTGGAGGGTGCCTGACTGTGGGTCGGATTCGATGTTATATAGAGTATGGTTTATATTACTAGTATCCCCATAATAAAACCCAATACATACACTCACCAAAATTCAAAAGGAGCCCTATCTACACTCACCAAAATGGTAATATAAGCCCTACTTCATATGATGTTCAACGGGGTTAAGGATGCAAGTTGTCACGGAAAAGCAATGCGGGGCCGAGATGACGGGATTCTCAACGGAAAGATCGTGGTAAAGATCCCCCCAATGATACCTCTGATATGGAAATTGTAGGGACCCTATAGAAGGAACCCGCAACAAAGACCCTGCTATAGTCCCTAACTGGTATACATACCTTAACCTACCAAACCCCACTTTTTGGTAGGTGATTATTATTATTATAAAGCCTACTATGTAATTTATAGGGAACATAAAAAAAAGTAGGTTTTGGTGGGTTAAGGTAGGTTCCTAAGCATACAGCCCTAAACCCAACCATCGCTCTGAAAAGTCACAGCGACGCAGCTGCAAACAGTGCCTGCCACCCCCCGGAAGACCAAGATCTGAAAAAATCCACAACCCTAGGCCAACCAGGAAGCCCATACAAACAGTATAAGTTGGGTACGGTCCCCATACAGTAACAGTCTTTCGTGGGGCTACGATTAAGATCCTTATACCTCTATATTATGAGTATTATCCAACTGTTACTGAGTGGGGGCAGTACCCAAAGTACAATAAGGGTTGTGGATCCAAGTAGGGTTCAGGGTTCAGAAAACAAGAGGTCTTGGGTGGCGTCGAGGCGTATCACTACCCCAGCCTCACAGAGGTTCTTCCAGGTCGGATACGGCGCGAACCTGTGCCGTTGTTCAATGTCTTTTAAACATGACCGCCGCGGATGAACAGGCATATATATGGGTAGTTGTCAAAATGATGGTCCCTTTTTGGGTGCTCTAAATAATCGGTGTCGTAGTATAATGGGGACCCAAGACTGGACCATAATTTTGACAACCACCCATATATGTACGGGCTATAGCTCCGTAGCTTTTTCCCTTCCACGTTTGGGGCTTCCGGCCCAGTAGTAAATGATTAGGATTCTTCGTGCGGACTTGATCACCTACCTCTGAGGAAAATGCTAAGCTGGGATGGAAACACACAAAACAACCACAACAAAACAGGAAAACGGCTCAAACGCAGCCAAGGAACAGGGTGGGCACAATCAGCCAGCAGACGCAGGCGAAGATGATAGTAGCCATCGGCCTGGGTCTCGGGGATGGAATAAGGCGGGCTTTACGGCTGTCGGGCTTTTGCAGTTTAAGGCGAAAGGTTTCCGGGTCAAGGCTTATGATTGCGCTTTAAAGATTCTGAGGTTTTATAACTGGGTTTTAGGACCTTTGGGGCTTTAAGGGTTTAAGGGTTGAGTGTTTTGGGATATCGAGAAACTCGATGCGGGAGTTTCAGAAAATGGAGAACCCTAAGATAGCGGTGAACTCGTAAGATCCTTCTGAAAGACCCTACATAAGAATACACCGAAGTTTGAGAAACCCGCACTGTATGTACGTTGGTCAGAAGTACCTGTACAAAAACCCCTTCGAGGCGTAAGTATGTATTTGTTTACGTACATGGACACTTACATTTAGCTAGAGTATACTGCAACCCTCCTTCACTGAAACGATAGAAACCCCTAGTAAGCCCCCCTCCTCAAACACAAAAACCTACGAAAACCTTTCTCTAAACCCCGATAGCGCCCAGTAGAAGACCAAGAAAACACCTCAAACCCTAAACCCAAACCCTAAACCCCTAAACCCTAAACCCTAACCCCCTCACCCCTAAACCCCTATCCCCTAAACCCCTAAACCCTAAACCCTAAAACCCTAAAACCCAAAAACCCCTAAACCCCTAAACTCTAAAAGGTCCCCCGAGGATCCGCGCAAGGCGCCAGCCAGTCCCATGTTTGCACTGCGGTAGAGGATGTAGTAGAAGAGGAAGAGGCAAGAATCCTGGCAATCAGGGCTGTTAGTGTTAAGGGCGTAAGGCTTTGGGGCTCATACTATCATAGTTAGAATAAAGAAGCTGTAGAAGAGGAAGAGGCAAGAATCCTGGGGTTCAGGCTTTAGGGTTTGGGAAGAGGAAGAGGCAAGAATCCTGGCTTTCAGGGCTGTTGATTTAAGGGCCTGTGTAATTCAAAGAGGGTTTTAAGTTTTGGGTGCATTTAAGGGCACAAGGCTTTGGAAGAGGAAGAGGCAAGAATCCTGGCTTTCAGGGCTGCTAATTTCCACGGGCACAAGGCTTTGGAGCATATTGTACTATAGATAAAATAATCAACCTTGAGAAATGATAATCACAATAGTCATAATATCAGTCTAATTCATAGGTACTTTCATGAGACTTGAATTCGGGGAGTACTATATACGTGTACAGGGACAAGCAGGGGATGCTGCCGCTGAATATTGCAACCTCTACAGTACGAGGTTACCTGTCTCCCAGTGGGTTCTGAGCTCAAAAACATCTGGCACAGCACAGGAGATCTTCTGAGGCATCATTTCCAAGGACATGATGGGGCTTAGGGTTGGTATGGCGATGGGCCACACATGGCAGCCCTCAGAAATGCATCCCAACCACGGCCTATCAAAATCACCGCCAGTATGGGAAATCTTGACCATCATCATCACCCCATCATCATCATCACCATGAATATCCTCAGCATCATCTCATCACAGAAACAGGAGGATTGTTGTTTTCTTGGAACCGTGGGACAAAGCTTGGTGTATGCTCAGTCGTTCACGCTGCCTCCATGATCAGGTAGTTTACGCTGCAGTCTTTGTTAAGGGTCCGGCAACGAAGGCACCAAAAGCTGCCAAGCCCCCGCAAAGTCCAAACTCAGCCTAAAACTTGAATCCGTTCCCTCCACCCAATCTCTCTCTGTTTGTCGCTTGGCCTCAATGATTCCTAAACCCCAAACACTAGAAGAACCCTAAACCCCATAAAAGAACTATAATCCTTGGGTACGGCCCCCATACAGTCAGAGTCTATGATCGGGCTAAAACTAAGGTCCTACTATATCTGCATTATGAATATCATTCAACTATCACTGAGTGGGGGCCGTGCCTAACATAAAAACCATAACCCCTACATAAGGGCCCTATTATATTCCTATTATACCACTATTACAGGGTGGGGGCCCCTTCTAAACCATAACCCCTAAATTCTTGCTAAGCAAGTCCTGGTAGTGCATGGTCCGGTACTGCAGGAACGTGTCGATCAGCGTGAGCCTGGCGCCAGGCCCACGTGTCGCAATGAGGCTCCATAATAAGAACAAAAATGGTTGTAATAAAAGAATAGTAGGCGTAATAATAACAATACTTATAAAAAATTATAAAAAACATATATCTGTTAATACCAATAATCGTAGTAGCAATAATAAGGGTTCTTATTCAGCGGTTTGGTATTCGGAGCTTGAGGACTTGGGTCGTCAGACCGGACCCTACTGCTACCTCTCGGGGTAGAGACTCTTGGGTCCTGGTTGCGTGGTTTTGGGGCTTCTGAATCAAGGTTCATGCTCCCACAAGCAGGGTTTAGGGCTTAGGAGTTTAGGGTTTGGGGTTTAGGGTTTAGGGGTGCTTGGGGTTTAGGGTTTAGGGGTGCTTCTGCTGCAGGCACGCCGGCAACATCGCTCAGTTTGTGGTATCATGTCTGCTCCGGCATTTGCAACGAATGCATTATTCCTGCTCCTCGTCCAGCGACACCAGCAAGTCTCTTTGCGGAGTTGATATTTAGGATTTGGGGGTTTGTCTTGACTACAAAGAGCTCATTTGCCTGTCTCGGCATAAACAACAGCATAGACAGGCTCATTATAAAGTTTGCTTCGCGCTTGGGGCCCGGCATAGAGCATTCGCGTGAATTTTACCATACGAGTACCTGACCCCATGATAACGACCGCCTACCGACCCTGTACAGTAGAAGCCAGAAAGTTGGAATATGATTATCGTAACCCCTTTAAGGTAAATTATAAGGTATCCTACCCTGAAACCATATTCCAACTTTCTGGAGTTCCCTGCATTCACTCCCGACGTACCCTGCGGACACCACATCCTAAATCATACATCCTGTACCCTAAGCCATAAACCCTGCACCGAACACTTTATTCAACCATGTGGGTTTCAGACAACGACCGACACTACAACCCCGAACCCTCCAAACCCGAATGTCGACCCCCGGAACCGATTAAGAGGACTCCGAAATTTCTAGGACCGAGTTTTTATCTTTCAAAAACACGCAAAAACACCGGAAAGACGCCCTAAGACCAAAGCAGCCCTCCAAAGCGCTGCTACCAGCATGTTGTCGCGCCGTACTGCGACCACTGCAGAGCCCTACAGCGTTTACCCTAAGCTCTAAGCCGTTAAAGAAACTTATCCGGCTCTTCTATCATAGGGCCCTAAACCCCAAATCCTGTACCCTCAGCCCCTAGAAGGAATTGATCGAGCCTATATTTCATCCTAGACCCGATACCCTAAGTCACCAAGTCCCTGTTGGACCCTGATAAGATCCAAATCCTAAACACGGAACCCTAAACCCTAAGCCCTAAACCCTACACCCGAAGCCCTAAACTCTACCTTAAACTACCAAACCCTAGTTTTTTGTAGGTTCTCTTTATAAAAACTAATATGGAATTTATAGGGACCCTACAAAAAAGTAGGTTTTGGTAGGTTCAGGTATACCCTAAACCCCAGCCTTACAAAACCCCGGACCTGGTGTTGGCATTTGGCCGGCCAGTAGCCCGGTAGGTCGCAGTGCCCGTTCTCAACGCCTGCGCCACGATGAATTACTAGGATACCCAATAACCTAAGAATAAAAAGGCCTCTCTTTTTGGTATTGGTAACTTTACAAGGAACCTAGGACTACAAAAAGTGAATAAGGGTACTACTGGGCATCCTAGATTATCACGGTTTGCTCCTAGGGTTTTACAGGGGTCCTTCATTGGCTCCTTTAAGTTACGGCTGCAGACCGCAAGTACGATTGCGATATTGCCGTGTTTGTCGGCACCGAGGACCTTCTGATCTGGACATCCTAAGCTAGGTTGGCCCCTTAAAGCCTCTGAAAAATATTCGTAAATAGGGTCCTACTAAGCCCAATAAGGGAAAATATAAAATGTCCCAAGGGCCTACCTAGTAAGAAAGGCGAGTTGCAAAGGCCGCTATCGAATTCGCAGCTTCCCTGAGCCCTGAAGTCTACACTCTCAGCAGAGCCAGAAGCCCCACCTAGAGTGTAAGGCATGAAACTTTAGGGTTAAGGCCGAAAGGCCCCAGCTGGGTATAAGGCTTTAGGGTTTAGGGTTTAGGGTTTAGGTTTAAGGTTGCTGGTATGGTGTCGCGCTCTCATCTCACTCAAACACCTCATCAGGGTCTTTTCTCCGAGCACGCCGCTGGTCTTGAAAACGATGTGGCTGGCTGCTGTTCAATTCTGATTAACGGAGTATTCGTTTAAGGCTGCAGGGCTTAAGGTAATTTGCGGTTGGGTTATGGGTCGGTTCAAGAGTTTCGGGCTTAAAATGTAAGGGTCTAGGCTTCAAAGGTTAAGGGTCTCGGGTTCACTCTCGAGGCCACATCAAGGACTCTCAGAACATTTGGGTCCCTGAAGTGTTTAAAACAGACACTATAGGGTTTACATTAACCCTGAAGAACCTACCTTTTTAAGGACTTATATAAGGAAATCATAATAAGGAACCCTCAAAAGGTAGGTCTTCAGGGTTAAGGTAGGGGTTTCGGACTCTAGGAGGCTTAAAGCCCAAGCCCTAAACGTCACCCTAATCTTCGTGAGACCAGGGCAGCGTCAAGCCCGAAACTTCCGCCGGACGCATTTGGCCGCAAAGAGGACCAGAACGGCCGTAGCAGAGCCTTGCCTGAGGTTTAGGGTTAAAGCGTTTAGAGTTAGAGGGTTCAGGGGAGATTCGTAGGCGTCTCTCCATATACTCCATTTGTTATCGCTATACTGCAACTGTGCAACCAAACTATATTCATATACTATACAGCTGACTTTCAGTAACTATACTCTGACTCTACCGCAACACCCTCTTCGAATTGACAGTTTGGGAGATTGGGTTGCAGAGTTGAACCCAGAGGCTCCATGTATAGTACCATTATGGAATTAGGTCCCAAAAGACCATCCATATCATGGCTTTGGGGACATAATTCCATAATGGTACTGTATTTGGAGCCTCTAGGAAGGTTTCGGAACTTCAGGGTCTTGGCTTTGGGGTTACGGGGCTTCTCCAGCTTAGCATGTAGCTTTGTTTAGGATGTTAGGGTTCAGGGTTTAGGGGTTTAGGGGTTTAGGGGTTTAGGGTTTAAGGTTTAGGGTTCAGGGTTTAGGGGTTTAGGGTTTAGGGTTTAGGGTTTAGGGGTTTAGGGGTTTAGGGTTTAGGGTTTAGGGTTTAAGGGTCTTCGGTATAGTTTTAAGGTTTGGGGGTCGGGACTCCTTGGATTAGGGCACTGAGGGTGCAGGGTGTCTACATGCGGCGTTATTCAGGATGTTGGGTGCGAGGTGTGTTGGTTCTGATGGGGGCTCGCTTGAAGTACGATTTCAACCACGTCCAGCGCACGGAGTAACTTGACTACGGTTACCTTACGTAGGTTACCAAGCCTTTACTGAACTTAGGAACCCTAGAAAAAATTTAATTTCGGCTGTTTCTTAGGGGATTATAATAACCAAAAATTATAAAGATTATTTCTAAGTACCCCTAAGAAGCTATCTAGAAGATCGGCGCGCCCATACCCAAGAGGTGTCCCGCAGAGTGCGAACAGCTGTGCGGGAGGAGCTCTCATTGAAGGCTCAAGCTTGATGGCTTCTGCCGTAAGGGGTGTTGGAGTTCCCGTTTATGCAATAGTTCGGATGTGAGCAGGGTTCAACTACCCCGAACCCTGAGCGTTGAACCCGCTCCACCTTGAATCAAACCCTTGGCCCTGGAGCCGCGCAAGCAGCACAGGCAGCGCGGTATTGAATGCCGGCGACCCCTCTGTTTCAGAGTTCGCTTCTCCCGCCAAAGACTGGCTCCCCTGTAGTTGTGCAGCACTTCCGGGGTTGCTTCTGTGCACATATGTACTGCTCTATGTCCTTCTCTGAATTTAACGGTTTGGGGTTTCAGGTGGAGGATGGTTTAGGGTTTCAGGGTAGTTTAGGGTTTATGGTTTAGGGCCGTTTAGGGTTTAGGGAGCTGATGTGAGCCCTCCGCAAGGCACCCCCGCAAATCCCCCAGACTTGGCCGAGGCACAAGGAAATCTCTGCTGCCGGTGCCGCTGGGAGTGGGATCCTGGGTGGCTTGAGGCTTTGGCGTTGGGATCTTCATTTTAGCCTCCTAGGATACCCAGTAACCTAAGAATAAAAAGGCCTCTCTTTTTGGTATTGGGTAACTTTATAAGGAACCTAGGACTACAAAAAGGGAATAAGGGTACTACTGGGCATCCTAGCCTCTGTGTGCTTCTTCTACCCGAAGAATAGAGAGGCTGCCCTGGATGATGAACAAAATCGAGACTCTACCTACAGTCTCCATTGTAGTTCCTTTTTTTGGTTTAACCAATTATATATTAAGGATCCTATAAGGTAACCCAAAAAAGGAACTACAATGGAGACTATAGGCACTTTACATCACAAGCCCAATGATTCACCGGCGCTGAGACAGCCTCATCGCATCGTTCTACAGACAGGAGCGTGAAACTAAAGCGGTGAAACGCAAGTCTAAACCCGAAACGCTCAAGCCTGCAGCGCAAACCAATACCGCACACCCCGAAATGCTGCATACCCCTCAAGCCTAAATGAACCCTAATCGCCTGGTCTCTCAAAACTTGCATCGAAATCCCCACGAATCTGTGAAGCCAAATCCCCGACCAAACAGTGGGACCGAGCAACTCCAGCTCCGTATCGTCCCAGACCTGATTGGCACTAGCATGCAGGGGCCTTACGGCTTTGACGGGCATATTATGTAGGGTTTTATGAACGGCTCCCCCAAACTATCCTCAAATCTTCCAGCAATTGGAAGCCACTGGAAACCACCTGCCGATACAGCGGTATTCAGCCCCCTCATGTTGCACCCAAAGCTCCGGACCTCTCGAAGGTCAAAGTCCCGAAATAAATCCCTCAGACCTATGCACTTAGCAAGGGCATTGTTGCAAGCAAAGCGCGGCGTCCATGTCGCACGGGCCAAGGTCTAGGAAAATAACTGCCTCTTCGTCTGCTCTTTCGACACCTGAGCTGCTGGGCTTCACACGGGTTTAGGGTCAGCGGCTTTACAGTTTTGCATTTAGAGTCTTAGAGTTTGAGGGGTGGCAATATGGAGTATAACGTTACAAATCTATGTATGTATACACGCATGTTTCTGATCAAGCACGTCAGGACGAGGGTTGCGAGGTAGCGATGGGATGCCTAAGAAATCGAATTCCCAAAGCAGCCACTACCCTCCATGCACCCTTGCATAGCGGTATATGGCCCTAGAAATAGGTATTTCTGTCAAGCAGAGTCAGAGTAGAGGGTGGATGGTGCGTCTAGGTGACATTCCCTGACCTCTGCACCGGCCCCAGTGTGGCGCAATCCCCACCCCATGAAACCCTAAACCCATGAAGCCTTAAAGCCTAAACCCTAACTAAACCTTAACTAAAACCCGATCAGGCCCCATACTCTGAACCCATACTCTTTGAAACCTTGGTGCCCGAACCCTACAAGCAAAACCTTAAGCCTCCACCGCAAGCCCCTTCAACCCTCAAACTCTAGACCCTTCCTCCACAATCCGGGTAGATATCAAGATTGGGGTCCCTTTTGGCTCATTATTATAATACGGCACCTGTTATTTAGGGTACCAAATAAAACGCGCCCCCCCCATTCTGACAACCACCCATTTTTTATCTGCCATCCAGCGGCTTTGGTCTTGCGGGGCAGGCCGAAGAGACGCCCAGGGCAATTTCCTGAGGACTTTCAGATCTTCCAGAATACAATGTGTCCTTATGTGTCTGGTTTTGGGCTTAGGAGGGTTTAGGGTTCAGGTTTAGAGTTTAGGGTGTTGTGGTCGAGCTTCGAGTTGATAAGATGTTTCTCACAACTGCCCTTCTGCATTTAATGTCTGTCCTGAAATCCCTAATAATTTGAATCATTGCTACTGATATGTTTACTATTATTATTGGTGTTGTTGTTGCCAGAACTATGGCTCCCCTTCTCATTCCTTTAGGCAAATTGAAAAGTCTGGTCTCAAGGTACGGCTCTTCGGCTCAATAGTTTAAGGCTCCCCCTGAAAAGAGATAAGGCTGCTTCCTTTGTAAGTGGGATTGGGATCTCCGCGCGGTCTGAGGGCTGCGGTAGTCACAGCTGGAAAGAGACACCCCAGTAACGTAGGGGCCTTGATTAGAGTCGGGTTGAGGGTTTAGGGTTTAGGGAAGACCTTGGGGTGTTATCGTATACCTCACCCCACGGTTTAGGGTTTAGGGCTGAGGGATCGGGGGTGAAGCCGCAACCCTTCAGCCAATTCAGACGCGGAGCCGGCTAGTTTCCTGAACACCAGTGGCGAGGACCCACCAACGCCGTTGCCTCAGCCACGCAGCGGCCAGGAAAAAGGCGTCCTGCGCTGCACTGGATGAAGTCGACCCGTGCCCGATTGAGGTTGGATTTTGGGTCGTGACTTATAGATTAGGGCCTTTACTGATCTTTATAAATGCTAAACCAATTAAACCCATAGGTTAAGGCCTTAGAGTTAAGAGCTCTAAGATTTGTTTCTTGGGGCTAGATCGACTTTTTGTCTGAAATTCTTCGTTGGGCCTCAGCGAGGCTTGCAATTCTGGTAGGGTTTGTAGTTTAAAGGGGCTTATAGTCACCCTAATCACATGAGGCCCTCTTCTGGATCAAGGGTTTTATAAGGCTTATAAGGATTCTAGGTGCAGACACAAGGATCTTACATGTAGAGCTGTAGGAACTAAGGCTTCAGAACGTAAAACTGGCGGCCCTAAGGGTTTAAGCTCCAAGGTGCAAGGCACCATAGCAGACTTGCGCAAACTCCAATTAATGCTAAGATACCAGACCAAACGATGAAGCGGTTTGTTTTGCAATTGGGCTTCGCGGTCTTGGGCCGTCGAATTGCAGGACTCAGGACAAACCTCTGCAAACATAAACTGTTACCATCATGTACTATCTTATTCTAAAACTAGATTAATTATCCGTAACATACTAATGCGAGTCGAGGCTTAGCGTCTCTGGAGCTAAGAACCGCATGAAGCAACAAGTCCTCGCAGGCACCAATCAGCCGTGACGACGAACTGGAGAGAGCGAACTTGCACTAGGGTTTGGGAATCATTCTGTTTCGGGGTTTCGGCGATTTCGGCGAAGTGCTTGTGGCACAGTGGAAATAGAAAAAACGCAACATGTTACCTAGATTCATTCAAAGTGAGGGGGGTGGTGGTGGCGGCAGTGGTAGGAGTAGTCGTCGTTGTCGAAGTTAGTTGCGGCTGCAACGTTCAGTCGGGCCAGTTTTCTGGTGTAATTCCCAATTTAGAACCAGGGTAGAAACTTTGAGGGGTTTAGGGAGCAGTCGTCTCCCTCTCATCCAGAAGGGGAACTCCGGTTTTCAGAATCCCGAGGGCGCTGCAATACCCAAGCCGGCTCTCTTAAAAAATTCTTAAGTTTGGTGGAATGCGAGGATTTGCAGTTTAAGGTTGAGGGTCTCGGCAAAAAGAAGCCGTGAAAGGCTAGGGGTCCTACTTAAAGGCTCATGGGACTTAGTAACTAGGGTTATAAATAAGGTAGCTATACTTATAATTACTTATAACCCCAATTAGGGGACTTATAACCTTGCTTACTAAGTCCCATGATCCTCTAAGAAGGGGTCCTGCTGGTCCTGTAGAACCAGGACCCAAGGAGTCACGAAGCACAGAGTCCTGGTCACGACGCTAGGAGCCTGCCTACGTCACCACGGTTGATGATATAAAGGGAACCTTTAAGGGGCTCCTTTAAGGGATCTATAGGGGGTTTAGGGTTTAGGGTTGATGATATAGATCCTGCATTACCTTACCCAGAGGCCCCAAAGTAGTTCCTTTTTGGGATTACCCTATAGGATTCTATATACGAACCCCAAAAAAGAACTACTTTGGGGCCTTTGGGTAAGGACCCGACAATATGGGAATTATGGTAGATTCCTTAAAATGGATCATGCAGGATATATATCATCAACCGTACCACCCAGGAGCCTCGTCTCGCGAACCACTACACAGCTGCTCAAGGTCGGAATCCATTCCCGAAGACGGCAGCGCCTTGGTTTTGTGGTTTTTGTGTAGATTGATGAAGTGAAAATGAACATGTCCTATTCAAACTGTATCATATGTAACATATAAGGCGGGATTTAGGGCTTGAGGATTCAGGACTTGAGACTTGAGATTCATAGACTTTGAGGATCTTTGAGGCCGTGTAAGCGCCTAAACGTAAGGATCTCCGCTTGGTGGGATTGTCCTTATAGGGCGCCTCTAGCCCCTCAAGCATGAATCTTATTCTGTGTGGCGTAGTTGCTGTTTTGGGCCACTTTCTTGGGGAAGCCAACTTGTGCTGGGCATGCGGGTGGGGCTGCTTGGGACCGTCTGCTCTGCAAGGGCATAAACCCCTAAACCCGACACCCCTAAACCCCTAAACCTGAAACCCTCAACCCTAAACCCTTGAACCTTAAACCCTCAACCCCTACCCCTGAAGCCAAAAACCTTCCCTAAACCCTCAACCCTACCCCTGAACCCTAAACCTTCAAACCCAATGCCTATTCGCAAGCAACTTTGACAGCATCCCACAGAGTTTGGAAGACGGTAGTCTGGGGCTGAAGCTCTGACCCTAAACCCTAAACCGCGACGTATCCTCCTTGCTGATAAGCCTGGTACGATTTAGGAGTTCAGGGCTCAGCGCCTGATAAAGTTTAGGAGGTTAGGGTTCAGGGTTTTTTAGGGTTTAGGGTTGAGGGTTCAGGGTTTTCAGGGTTTTTAGGGTTTAGGGCTCAGGGGTTAGTATTTAGGGAGATATATGTGCAGCGCATCTGCTCGCTTTATTCTCGTCTACTCTGCCGGGTGGCAGACTGTCGAAGTCCAGCAAAGCGCCTTCTTCCAGATGAAGGACAGCCATCGCCGGCCGTCCGCGGAAGGGAGCACATAGGGACGAGCTTGCCAAGATTTGGCATGCAGGGTGTTTGAGGCTCAGGGTGTGCAAAGTCTTGAGGTTTTGGGGCTGGGACATGAAGTGCCAGTGCTCAGTCGAAATGAGAGGTTTGCCATGCCGGGCTGGAGTAAATTGAAACTTGCGGACCGAGCTGACGCCGAATCGACAGGCTCCAAGTGCCATCTCTGAGCTCAACAACTTGAGGAATTTCTGGTGTCTACTATAGTGCAAGCAATCTCAATACAAGCTCTAACTAAAGGGAATATCATTCCTAAGTCTTCTCTAATTAATGGGAATATCACTCTAAGGTCTTCAGACTTCTATAGAACCCTAAACCCTAAACCCTTCTGACCTCTATAGAAGCTACGTGGCCTGAAGTGGCCACACCTCAGATGCTTGACCCAACGTGCACAGACGGCCGCCGCAAGGATGCCTCACGTTCCCAAAACCCTACTATAGGCTTTAGGGTTTAGAGTTTAGGGTTTGGGGTATATCATAGGGTTCCTTTAAAGGGGTCTGTAAGGGCTACTATAAGGGATCTATATAGGGGCCTTACTAACTTGAATAGGGTTTGGGGTTCACTATACTATCCTTGTAATAAGGACCCTCGAAATAGCATAGGTCATTATGAAAGCAAGCCCCTTTAGTACCCCAAACCCGACACCGTAATTCCTGAAGTTGGCTACTCGCCCAGTGAAGAGTCCTAAATGGTCAGGCTCGCCCATTGCCCAGGCCTGACGAACGGCAGCTGACTTCGTCTTGTTCTGGAAAGTGAAGAACATCAGCGTAAGGGCCCTGAGACGGCTGGGGTTTAGGGTTTAGGGATTCAGGGTTTAACGTTTCAGGGTTTTGGGTTTGGGGTCTCAGGGTTCAGGGTTTAGGGTTTCGGGTTCTAGAATGATTGTGAGTAAGAGCGCCACGAAGCTAGCAATCAACATCCTTCTTTGGGAGGCGGTCATTTGATGAGAGTCCTGACTGATAGAAAGACAACCCTGAACCTGAAGACCTGCATACTCTACGGCCTGTAAAAGTTCAAGCCTTGACAGCAGTTTGGATTTGAGGTTGCGGCTGGTATGTGTGCTCTCTGCTCTCGCAGCTTTAAAGCCTGGGCCTCTGGCACCATAACGTTGCAAAAGCAATGTTGGTTCCCCAAGCCCTCAACCTAGACCTCAGCGAAGGTGGCAGCCGAGAAAAACACTGAGGCCGAAAATCCTGCAAAAGGCTTCGGTGAGGTTGTTTGCGTAGGGGCCGAGGGTGCAGGGCTTTCCAGTCTTGTGATTGGTGCCTCTCCGCTTGAGCCTCTAAACCTCCAAACCTGAAAACCCCCAAACCCCAAATCCTAAACCCTAAACCCCAAACCCCTAAACTTTCAAACCCTAAACCAAGTAAGGCCTAATCTCTGAACCAAAGTCCATCTGAGTGCACCGGCCAGTACAGCGACCCGGCAGGAAGAATGCCTCGGTCCAGCAATTGCTTTGGGGTTTGGGGGCATCTAGGCTTTGAGTATCGGTTTAGGCGTTTAGGGTTTAAAGCATTAAGGGTTAAGGGTTAAGGGTTCAAGATTTAGAGATCTATAAAGTTCAAAATGGTTGAAAGCTTTCTCGGGTTTACTTGCTTTTCGGCTTCCGGGCTTAAACCCTAAACCCTAAACCCCTGAATGCCAGGGAAAGGCTTGAGGCTGTAAGGTCAAGGCTTCATCTTCAACGCCGCGTCCGTTACAAACCTACGCAATTGCAAGCTCAACACCCATAAAGGCCATACGCCCAAAGGCTCTCAAACCCCAAGCCCCACTCAGGGATGAACAGTATAGCACAAGACCACCGCAAGCAAAAACTCTCTCGCAAAGACACACACACACACGAGCAATGAACAGCAAAACAAGCACCCCAAACCCTCAACCCTAGACCCTGTAACAGAAAAGGTTTGAAGGCTGCCCAGAAGCTGGCGGTGGAGTCGAAGCCCACGATGATCCGGCGAAATCCCTCGGCAAGGCCGCCATACTCCAAGAGTCCCTCGAACCTGGCACTGAAGGTCTTTTCGGGGGTGGTGGAAGTCCATAGTTCGGGGGCGTTATTGATTACTACCTACGGCTGTCAATATAAATCCTGCATTACATTACCCATAATAAGGAATGTAAATTCCCATAGTTTAGGGTCCTAAAGGTAATGCAGGATTTATACCATCAACCGTATCACTACGTTTAAAGGCTGAGGGCTTTGGGCTCCTGCTTCCGTGTATTTCGTGCAAGTGCACACCAAGGGTGCTACATGCATACATTCTCGTGGACGGGGCGCCAATGAATGGACACATGTTCGGTGTCCCCCCTCCCCTTCCCCGAATATGTACAAGGGTAGCGGCATGTGAGGCATCGGATCCTGATGGTACGGATAAAAGACACATACTTATCGTGTATGTCACTATGCACGTGCACATACGCACTACGCCAATGAATATTTACACAGACACATGCTATTTGTAAGTCTATGTGTCAGTCATACCGATACTCTACATGGGGCTCTAAACCGTGCACAACCTGAAGTTTCAGCCTTAAACCGGCTAACCGACTTAAACCTTAACTCCGACTGGCCGTTCCAAGGCGATCTTGCACGATATTCCCGAAGGGGCCGACCCTGAACCCCGAAGCCCTAAACAACGCCCGCTAAACCTCAAGGCCCTGAATCCCTAAACCCGACAATCCTTGGCTCACCGCAAGTCTAAGATACCAAAAACCCTAACCTTTAGCCCTAAACTCTAAACTCCCAACCCCAACTTAGCCCAAAATCCTGAACAAGGCTTCAAGCGTGCAAGTCCCGCAGAGGTGGCAAGTACCTGCAAAGAATCCCCAATCTTCGGGTTTAGGGTGTACAAGGTGTCACATTTCTAGGGGCCGTAGTCGTTTGAGCTTATGGATAAACGGACAAGGAGACATGGCTACGAATTATTAACCCTTCGGGCAGGTCGAGGCAAGGGCTTATCGGTTGAGGCGCAAGGATTGGGGATGCCGCCTCCAAGGTTCGACATGATAGCGCTCGACCACGGCGGCTTGGGGCTTGAATAAGTGGAGACTACCTAAACCCCCCAACTACCCTCTAAAAGAGCCCACATACCCAAAATCATGGACCATAAGGTCTCTATTAAAGGGCCCTTGGGGGGGTCCTGGTAGGGTTGAGGGTGGAAGGCTTTGAGATGGTATCCACTGGACGATTAAAGTCCTAAACCCGCAACTCTAAACCCTGAGCCCTCAGCGATGGACTTGGTCCGGCGCCGCAACGCCCCAACACGACTATGATTGCAAGTCAACGACCACAGGCATGATCATGGATGCGACAGGCTCAATGTGTTCTGCAGGACCCCTAACATGACCATAAATGAAAGACAACATAGCAAATCGCGACCGAAGGCTCGATTGGCCTAGCATTAAGCTGAGGTTTTGGGGCTAACGGTCCCCAACAAACCTCCAAGGCGTAGTAAACCCCAATAGGAAACCTAGCCACGGAAAACCACGACTTGAGGGGTCACATGAAGAAGCCAGGACCAAGGATCCACTCCACCGACATCGTCGTGCCGAGGGTACCCAACCTCAATGAGGGACTGTAGCTAGAGAGATGATGGGCATCACGGGCTGGGAAACGGATTACAGTCGTATCAAATGTGCGCCATAATTGTTGCACTTGCGGGTTTAGGTACATCGGGGTACATGGTTTGCCTGTAACCCCAAACCCAGCAAAGTAGTCGGTTTTCACCCCGTCAGTATAGGGTAGAACCTCTAGAGCAGTAGGTTTGCAGGGGTTCGATGCTGCCGGAATTCGACATTTCAAAGGGGAAACGGAGGGACCCTTAATGGGGGAGCTTCTTGGGGGCTGAAAGAGGGCTTAAAGGGGGGCTTAAAGGGGCCGACCCCTACCCTACAATGGGCTATATAGTGGGCATATAATAGCTATATTAAGGGTATATACCTAGGGGTCCTTATTAAGGGTCCCGCCTTTTACCCTTGGAACATTTAATTACAGGGGCAAGTTTCCCATGCCCAATGCAATATAACATCACCTCACGTAATATGGTTTGTTTATTCCAGTATAATGTCAAACAACATCAAGAATTATCATGAAATATTACATAACCTCAAAATATCCGAACTATCATAAAATATTACATGCATATATATATATATATATATACACTGAAAACTTCAAGATATCATCACAGCTTCGGGAAAATATTCATGCTCTGTCGTGCTCGAAGTAGCAGACAAACCAGGCGGAGCAAGTGCAGTAGCCCGCCCTGCCGCACTCTTGCCCCTAAGCCCAAACCCTAAACTCCCTAAACGCCCAAACTAAACTCTTCGCGCACAGACCCTAAACCATAAACCCCTAAACCCCACTGCGCAACCTTTTTGCACCGCGGGCCTCTGGTCCAGGGCACCACTGCGTGCTGCAAGGACAGAGCGATGGACAAATGCGCAAGCAGCTCTGCAACAAGGAATTTGATCAAGTTTGGGGATCGAGTTTGGTGATGTGGGCTGACGACATGTTGATCGAACATCAAAACGGGGGATACTCAGGGTGTAGAGATGTATGCGACAAAGTCTGCACATGTAGCCAGTGCAATGTTGTCTATCATGCAGTACTTCGGAAACCCGCATTCTAGTATCCCTTAAATGGGACCCCTAAAGGAACCCTATAGCATCGCTGTGCTTACACTATTATGTGCCCATAAACCTCCGTTCTTGCTGGAGACTTGCAAAGCCCTAGCCCGACACACACATTCGACGAATTTCGAATCCCTTAAAGGGAACTCCAGAAAGTTGGAATATGGATTAATGGTAGGATACCCTATAATTTACTTTAAAGGGGTTACGGTAATGATATTCCAACTTTCTGGCTTCTACCTATTTCGAATCCCTTAATCCTAGAGGGTAGAACTTTGCCCTGTAGTGTAAACCCTGATCATCACCTCACGCCCTAAACTCCTTAAGCCTTACACGAACCCTGAATTGCATGCTGAACCCAAAAGATAGAAGACGCGCCTGGCCTAGAACTAGAGACACTATTTCCTGAGTGATGCCGGCATCATTCAGCTGCTTACCTGAAGACAGCCGGGAGTCAGGTTTCTACGGTTTCGGGCTAGATTGATTAAGATATCTTGGGATGTTGCCCATCATGAGAAAGCACAGAGCCTTTGCGCTAAGCCCAAGTTCACCCCAAGCCAAGGTAGCCCCCGGAATTCGAAAGGGTTGAATGTAGGCGCGCTCATAACAACTCCCGACGGTATGCCCGGAGCCTAACTTCTGCCAGCTTAACGTTAACATTGAGGCTTCTCAAGGACCCGCCTCCCCTCCAACACCCTCAACTCGGACTCCTGGACCCTAAACCCAGACCCCCGCGCGGATCCAAAAAGTAGATCCCTTAATGGGGGGCTCCTATAAAGTATTTTTAGTAGTATAGGGCCCCAAATCAGGGGATCTACTTTCTAGATCCTCCCGGGGGTCTGGGAACCGAGAACAAGCCAACTCCTAAACAAGCCGACTCTTGCAACCAAGCACAAAAAGACTCTTGACGCCGTCAGCAGCGACCTAAATGGTGAAACCTCCGTAACGAAACAAAAATCCGGCACCACCACCACCACCACCACGACCACAGTCCCGCAGCCGCAAAACAAAAAAGCACACAACACTAATCACAACAACGCCGCTAACACGATCAGTCTTCAATAAAAACCGATCTCCTTTTGCCCCCGTGGCCGGTGGCGTGGCCAGGCGGACTCCCACGATCGGTTTGCCTGGAGGTTCAGGGTTTAGGGTTTAGGGTTCAGGGTTTAGGGTTCAGGGTTTAGGGTTTAGGGTTTAGGGTTCAGGGTTTAGGGTTTAGGGTTTAGGGTTCAGGGTTTAGGGTTTAGGGTTTAGGGTTCAGGGTTTAGGGTTTAGGGTTCAGTGTTTAGGGTTTAGGGTTTAGGGTTTAGAACTGTAGACCCCCTGCACCCAGCCTCTAAACCCAACTTATACCCGCACTCTTGGTCTCGTCAATCTCTGGATCAGCGTCCCGTTGAGGAATCCACCGGAAAGAACACCACTATCATGAAGACTGCAATGAGGCCTAGGAAATCCCATATTCTTGCAATCCCAGACCAGCCGACGCACAATCATAAGATGCAAGCCCTGAACCCTAAACCCTGTAATTACCCTGAACCCTAAACTAAACCTGAACCCTTCACCCTGAACCCTAAACCCTGCACCTTGAACCCTAAAACTCTGAACCCTAAACCCCACACCCTGAACCCTTTCATGGCACCTTTCGCAGCCGCTCCTGCTCCGCCCATGCAGCGGCCCAGGCGGCTTCCTCGGTGAGCTGCGGGTATTGTCACGTAGTCTGACAGGAGTATCATTCCAGGGTTTTAATTCCACCTTCCTGTGGTACCAACATTCTCGTGCAACCCAGAAGCAGGCTATTTAGGCCCCTGGCATGAGCTTCAACACATGCACCAAATCCCCGTACAATCCACTAGAACACCCCGCTAACCCTCTGTTCGTGTCCAAAAACCCCAACCTCAAGCCCTGTCATCATCCAAACGGCGTTGAAACGCACTCTATAGACAACATCTGCTATAGAAGCATGAAGCCGCGTGGCACCCTTATGCAACCCTTATCAAATTATCCTGAAAACCGTATAGAACCCCTACCCTTACGCCATGGGGCATCAACTGTTTCGGGTCCCGTCTCGGCGTCCCACCTTGGAACACTAGCGGGCTTAGGTCAAGGCCTCAGCGTTAGGCTTTAAAGTTGAGGGGTTTAGAGGTCAGGTTTTTTTCTGTCAACATATGTCGGGCTTTCTCACGCACGCATTGTCCGACCCACCTCACAAAAGGTGTGTAGCTCTATAGATTGTACGGGGTTTCACGAGAGTTTTGACCGGGCTTCGCGCTCGCGAGCCCCTTTAATTGGATTGAGAAGGGGCGTGGAAGGCTTTAGGTGTTCGTCAAGGTCTACCTTAACCCCACGTAACCTACCCTTTTAAGGACTGATATAAAGAAATCATATTAGGGAACCCTAAAAAAGGTAGGTTACGTGGGGTTGAGGTAGGGTTTAGGGGTTTTTTGGTCTAGGTTTATTGTGTAGCGCTACTGTAGCGCCTTAAGGTTCAAGAATTTTGTGGATGTGCTGGTAGTTGCCTGGTATTTGCACCTGTCGTTCTAGTTGTAGTAGTAGTAGTAGTAGTAGTAGTAGTAGTAGTAGTAGTAGTAGTAGTAGTAGTAGTAGTAGTAGTAGTAGTAGTAGTAGTAGTAGTTGTTGTTGTGGTAGTAGTAACGGCAGCGCAGCAGCAGCACCACCAGCACCAACAGCAGCAGTAGCGCCAGCAGCAGCAGTTGTTGATGCCGTAGTTGTACTTGTAGCTAAGGCTACAGTTGCAGCCGCAGCAAGCAGTTGTTCTGAATCTTTTTGTTCTTGTAGCAATTGTAGCAACAATAGTCGCCGTCATCGTAGCCGTAGTAGCACTTGTTGCAGTTGCAGTTGTTGATGTTCTTCCCCATCTGCTAGTGAGGATTCTGCTGTTGAGGACTGTCGCGGAACACCCCCGCAAAAGACTCTAAAACTCAGAACAATCCTTTAAAACACCCTACACCCAACATGCCAAACCTGAACACCCTAAGCCATATATCGGCTGGCCACAGCTTCACGGTGTCTTTGCGCCCTGTGAGAAAATTGCGATCCTCGTGGCTTTGCCACCTCGGCGAAGGGCTCTGCAACCTACCCTAAGAGTCCGAAGGACCAAGTATTAGGTCTGGGTTTTAGGATGGTAGGTTTCTAGGTCAGTATTGGGGATAGATAATAATGATTATTGGGTACTTGGACCCTCAGGGTTCCGGAGTTTCCGAAATGTATGGGGCATCTGATATCAAGGGCGGAGGGGTTGAGGGTTTGGGGCTTAAGGTCTCTGTGGACATTACGTCGTGTTCGCTTGCTCCGAGATGCTGCTACGCCCATGGATGCTGACTTAACTTGCGAGGCAGAGGTGAAGTAATTGCAGAGACCGTGCATTGCGCAGATCTTCTGCCCAAACATTGAGTTTTAAACTCGAAACCCTCAACCTAAACCCAAACAGAAAACCAAACCCTAGACCCTGAACTCTAAACCCTGAACCCGCGATGCAAATTCGCCAACCCCTCACCCCCCCCTGACCCTAAGCCCTAAACCCTTTACCCTAAACCCTTGTCGAAAACCCAGAGCGGAAACCCTGGGTTAAAGTCTTAACTCTGCGAGCCTCACTCAAGAAGAAGCCCGAGACGCTAAACAACCCGCTTCAAAGGTTCAGGGTTAAGGTATAGGTTAGAAGGGGCCCCCACCCCGTAATAGTGACTATAATTATACCACTATTACAGGGTGGGGGCCCCTTCTAAGGTACAAGTATAGGGACTCAGGGCTCAGGGTCGGGTTAAGTTAGGGTTCAGGGCTTAGGAACAAGTTAGGATTCAGGGTTTGAGGTTAAGTTTGGGTTCAGGGTTGGGGGTTGAACTAGGGTTTAGGTTTGAGGGTTTCCACCCAAAGCCCTGCGCTAAAGTCTCGACCCTCAACAGAGCCACACCCCAAACTCCAACTGAAACAATGCCTGAAACCGAAACTTCAAGCCATAATCCCTAGATCCCCCAACCAAAAAAAACAACCGCCAAAACCTCAAAACCCTCAACCCCGACACGCCCTAACCCCCAAACCCATAAACCCACAAACCCCGAAGTCTAGGCCCAAAAAATTACCAACACTATTTAAGTGTAGTATAATGGGCCCCCAAACACTATTCCACTGAGTAAGGCCCGCTAGTAGGGTTTGCTATACTGAACTTAGAACCCTAGCAAAAATTATAACTTTAGCTGTTTCTTAGGGGTTTGAATAACCAAAAATAAAAAATATTTCTAAGTACGTACCCCTAAGTTTAAAAAAAGGAAAACAGACACCGGGACGTCGGGCCTTAGGTCGACGGCCCAGCGGACGGACTGCGAGAGGTTCGGCCCACAGCCGCCATGGACCTCGGGGTCCGGGCGCGGCTTTAGAATATGGTCTGAGGTTTAGTGTTTCGGTCTTTGGGTCTCGGGTTTAGGGTTCTTTGTGGCTTGCGGGTTTTGGAGTTCAGTTGTGTTGTCATGGGCACCTTTCTGTCGCAGGCATCGTGCTACGGTTTGAGGTCAAGCAGCATTCTCTCCGGCTTGTGAAAGATCTTTATAGGTGAAAGTGCGTGTTGCCGTGCCATATATATATATATATATATATATAGAGAGAGAGAGTATATTCACATACACGCACATATATATGTATATACACACACATATATATGTTCGGTTGGTTTAAACGGCCCGGCATAGTGCATTGAAGATTCCACCCACCCATAATGTCTACATAAATTTTCGACAAACGTACTGCCATGCCAGTATGTACAGAACAGGGGTTGTAAATCTGGCACAGGGAAGCATTTCTCACCCTCTACTTAGAGGATCATGGGACTTAGTGAGTAAGGTTATAAGTCCCCTAATTGGGGTTATGAGTAATTATAAGTATAGTTACCTTATTTATAACCCTAGTTACTAAATCCCATGAGCCTTTCAGTACTCCTATCGCCCATGCTCCGAACAGCTGAAGATCTTGCAAGCCCAACCCGAAACCTAAAGCTCCAAACCCCAAATCCCAACCCGACACCCCAACCTTAAACCCTAAACCCCAACCTTAAACCCCAAACCCTCAATCGCAACCCTACACCCTAAACTCCCTCTAAAGCCGGGTCGTGCGGCTGTGCGCTGAGAAAAGAAAACTGCATCTCCAGGATTCAGAAGGGCCAACACACCTCGGAGGATCCGCTTTCAGAGTCTAAGGCCCGGGCATTAATGATTCAAAGAGCGTTTTAGGGTTCTGGGGTCCAGGGTCAAAGGTGTAAAGTTGGGGTTTGTGGTCGATCGAGAGAGCAAAAAACACCTCGTGTTTTTTGGGAGACATGGTGCTCAAGCACGAGATGATCCAAACAAGACGGTGGTGGGGCTCCCTGGGAGCGGCTGTTTAGGATTGGAATATACTACAAACCGTGGCAAGAGTTCTCATGAATGCATCTTCGGAAACTGCGGGACATGATCCTACAACGAGAAATTTCGGCTCCGGTACTAAGCCATACGATCGCCAACATTTCTCGACTAGCACGGCACGAGGTTGCACTGCACATCCTCCTGGCCCGCATCGTACTGGCCCCAATCTCTGAAGCTTGATGCTCCAAGCAAAGTTCCTACTAGTAAGGTTGGTCGCCGTGATGTAGCAGGAGCCGGGCTTGATAGACCCCCGCATCTGTAGCTGTAAACCCTTAGACCCTAAACTCACGCCAGGTGTCGCTCGCCCATGGGTAAGGTCTCCTCACCAGCATCCCAAGCTTGCTTGGACTTGAGCTTTTCGGGCCTTTAACGTTGACCAGAAAAACCCTAAGCCCTTAACCATAAACCCCAAGTCCTAAACCCTAAACTCGAAACGTTACACCCTAAATGCCCTAAGCCCTACACCCTCAGCGTCCGAGGGTTTGGGGAAAACCAAAGGGGCCAATTTAACCAAACCAGCCGTTAGTGCCCAAATAGATCCAAAGACGCCGCTGTTCGAGATTGTGATTCTGATTCATGGTCTTGTCAGTATCATTAAGTCTACAGTCTAGGTTTTAGTTTTCAAAATCATTGTTGCTACTGCTGTGATGTTGAATTCATTTATCTCTATGACTACTCATGCTTATTGGGAGTACTGCTGAAACTACTATGTACATGAATGCAAGTATTACCGTTGCTATGAGTAATATCATAATTACTGCTGGTAAGATAGTATTATTGGTACTTGCAGTGTAGTGGTAGCTTAGAGAAAAAGAGTATGTGCAATGGTATGAGTGCCAGACCATTTATGGATACTGTGATGTGGATGGGGATGTGGATGTCGATGTCGACGTGGATGTGGGCATATGTATGTATGTATGTGTGTATGTATGTTAAGACGATGTACGTATGTACCTCAGCATACGTAGAGAAGTATCTATATGGTGTTGCCCACGCCCCTGAAAACCTATATACCCCCAAGACCCAACCCATCAGCCCTGCATACTATAGGGGCCTACATAAAAACCAATACTATTTTGGGGGGTTCCTTACTATATGTATAGTATAACGGGCCCAAAAACCCTACTCTGTTAAGGCCCCTCTATTACGGGTCTGGATCTTTGAACTGACCTGCAAGGCAGACATCGCTTTCCCGCCTGCGGGATGAAGGGAGCCAAAGCCCCATCTGGTGAGAGGAAGTGCTGATACAGCTCCGACCTCCTAGTTGGAAGTGGACTTGGGGTTTAGGGCTTAGGGGTTAGGGTCTTGGGTTTTGGGGTTTAGGGTTTAGTTTAGGGTTTAGGGGGCTTTCCAGGAATTCCTAAGGCATAATGGGCTTCTGATATTATCGGCTGTAGGGTTTTAGGGTGTTTTTCGTAGGGTTGGATGGGGGTGTCTCAAAGTCAGGGTCCATTGGCCCTACTACTTACGGTTCATATTGGTCGCCCATCCATGCTTTCGGAATCTCCCGGGAACATGTGACTGCTTATGATAGATGAAAAAGTCTTGAGAGAGTTTATTTGAAGGATCATGGCACACGGGCATTACGGTGGGTAACGCCTGTCTATGTTTACTTTATACCCTCAAAACGACAAACCCAATCAGAACAAGATATCGAGGGCGGATCCTTATGTAATCATATATTCACTCATCACATGGGGAGTCTCAGGGGACTGTGGAACCGAAATCGTGCGTGTCCTGTGGGAGCCACGGATGAGCTGGAGCGTCCCATTCCTCGAGCTAGAGGGGCTCTGAAAATCAGTGACTTAGTGGTCCCTTGCCAGGGCTCATATCCACAAGGACCCTACTGCAGGGGCCTTACTATTTAGAATAGGGTTTTGGAGTCCATTGTACTGTACTAGGTAGTTGAAACAAGGAACCTCGCAACATCCCACAATAGTATCGGTCATTGTTAAGGCCCCTAGATTGCTCATTCTGAAGATCTGGTGGGATCCATTTTGAGTGTGATGATACTCGGGATAAGGCAGTTTATACCACGCTATGCTAAGTCAGGGTCCTCCAGTTTCTGAAACGCTCAATAATCAACACAACGGACAGAGAGTGGTCTCGGAGCCATCCATCCATCCACCTCTACCCCTTCTCCCATGATCTACCTACCCATGACCCGCAAATCTGTCCATGCATTGCATATGTCTTTACCTATGCATGGAATTTAGTCTGGGCTATACTGAACTTAGAACCCTAGCAAAAATCTTAATTTTAGCTGTTTCTTAGGGATTATAATAAGTGGGGGGGTCCGGCATCAGTTCGGTTGTTTGGATTTGGAGCTCCTGCTCGCCTTACACATCCTCGGGCAAGCAGTGACAGCCACCTTCACGTGTCGACAGGGGTTTAGGGTTTCGGGTCAGGGGAGCTAGAGTTTAGGGTTGGGGGAGCTGCAAGACCAGGAAGGACATGAAACGGTCCCATAAACCCTACACCCTAAACCCTAAACCCCTAAACCCTAAACCCTAAATCACAAAACAACAGTGATCTCAGTAAGCTACCGGATCACAAGTGGGCTGCATGAAGCACGAGTCTCCCAAAACCCGAAAAGGCTAAAGCCATGGAACAAAAAAAGCAGCCCGCTAAATGAAACCCCACAACCGGTTTAGGGTTTAGGGTTTGGAGTTTAGGGCTTTAGGGCTTAGTTAGGGTTGAAGCCCTACCAACTTGACAGAGGACCGTCCAAATTCCTTAAGCCAAAACTCTCCTCATCCGGGGGGCTCCTCCGAAACAGGAACCAGGGGCAGCCAGGCAGCGACGACGTCGATTTCGGCTGCTGCCTGCAGGCTGGCTGTGGCAGTGTGCATTCTCTGTCAAGTCAGACGTGAACACTTAGGTAGAGCGAACGCGCATTGCATAGAACCTGTGGGGCGCAGTGGGCTTTGGGGTTCAGGGCTACGGCTTCAGGATCGTCAAGCCCAGACAGCTTACCTCTGCTTTACGCGGTCCACAAATAGCAGAACCCTGAGCCACCCAAACCCCCAACCCCTAAACCCTATGTGCTGCTTGGCTCAGTCAAGGGTCTTGAAATCGGGCGCACGGTAGCAAATGGCCGAAAGCTTCCTCCTGAGAACGCAGCTAAGGACAACGACCCAAGACAGTAAACCCCTGAACAAGTCTCTAACTCCAAACCCCCAAACCTTTTCCCGAAACTGCCCAAAACCCTAAGACTCCAAACCACTAGACAGCCTCAACCACCAACACCCTAAAGCCCTCCCTAAAGGCTCTTAACCCGAATGGTGCTTGGCTGGCCTCTCCCCAGAAGGCTGGATCTTGATGAAGGCCTCCCAGAAATGTGCTGGTGCTTCTTCTGTTTTAAAGGGGGTGCGTCTCATTTCTAGGCTTGAGCATTGTCAATGGGTCTCCGAAGTCTCACCGGTGCATAAGGATTTTTAGAGTGATGAGGGTTTTTTGGGGTTCATTAGGCGGGCAAGGGGGCTTTTCGGGTTTCAGGGTTCTAGGGGTACAAAGGGATTGAGGGCTCAGGGTTTCAAGGTTGCGATCTGGCCGGTTTTACAAGGATGCAGGGTAAGAGGGACTGCTGTTTGGGGTCCTTTGATAGCAGTGCTTTTGGGTTCTGGATTAGGCCTTGTAGGATAGTGTTGCAGGGCTCTCCGGGTTACAGCGGCTTTCATAGCAGCATATAGAGTATGGTTTATATTACTAGTATCCCCATAGTAAAACCCAATACATACACTCACCAAAATTCAAAAGGAGCCCTACCTACACTCACCAAAATGCTAATATAAGCCCTGCTCCATATGGGGCTTTAGGGACTCTTGGTTCCGGGTAACTGACGAACTCAGGGCTGTGTCAGCTGCTTTAGAATGGAGGCCTTAATGATGATTAGAATAGGGTTGTAGGCTTACTATAGTAGAGACACATAGGAACTGCACAAAAAATACAGTAATACTACATCCGAGCCCTATACTACGCGTCTCGTCCAGCTTGGGGAAGAGAAGCCGAGAAGCCTTGAAAGCGTCCCCCGACCTTGAGATGCCAAAACCCTATTGTTCTAAGAGCTATACCCGAGATTAAAAGGCCACAACCTTCCATTTTTTCGGGTTTGGGGTTAGATTCGGAAATCGGGCCATCACAGCCTTAGAACCACCACCCTCCCGTGTGCCGTAGTTCAGCTCCCGCGCGGAGGGAGACTTGGGCCGAATGTTGAAGATGGGATGGGCAGCCACAGACCGCCAACCTGCTTGAATCGAATGTTTAGGATTTAGGGTCATTGGGTAAATTTGTAAAGCCCTCATACAACCCTAAAACCTACTTGTATAGAACCCTGAGAGAACCCAGGACCCGAAAAGCATTTCTTAGTACCTCGGGAACTTCAAACCCCTTCAACAACTATATTACCGCAACAGAACCCGACATCAAGCCCATTGCGCCTTGTAGCAACTTATGTGGTAGTTGCAAGCGAGGCAGTCCCTATGTGACTCTGACCCTGATCCTACAAGTAACAACCAGAATACTCTATTTTTATGTGGCGGGCACCACTCTAAAGCCTAAACCCTGAAAACCTGTTTCGTCCCAATGGCTCTTAACCTCAAAAGTCGGGGCACCGGCCGTGGTGGAAATTTGAAGGCTAAGGAACTGTAGAACTTCAGGCAATAGAAAACAACAAACAAGGTTGATAATACTAAACAAGACAGGGCAATGACAAGAGTAACAAAATGCAGACAGCAATCACAAGTATAACAGCAAAAAACATCTTTTATATTTACAAGAAGGACAACAAAAGCAAACATAATGACAGCAGTAATGATGACATGAACTTTGATGAGTTCAACCTGGAACGGCGTCAAGGGCTCAGGCCTGTAGTACTTTAGGGTTTATATGGGTCTAGAATGTTACGTCTAGCAGTTTCGAGTTCAGGGGTTCAGGGTGGGGGCCTTACCCTAAGGCTCTAACCACCGGGTTTACTGAGGCGGTTGGTAACCAGCACGATTAACCGGGCGGTTGCGTCAAAGGTCATCTGCAACGACCTATCTTTAAAGTACCTCCAGCCACCAACAAATTGAGCCAAAAGCATATGAAGAGACCACCCACGAAACCCAAAACTATAGTGACTTCACCACTCAGTTGGATTAGACTCACTGCTGAATAGCACCTCGTCCCCACACAAATAGGCCATGATGAGCCTAGCATTTGAAGGCTTTGAAGCCTTCATGTTTTGACCCTTAAACTTGAGCAAGTCAGGCCTGACACTATGCTTTCTCGCTCTAGAACTAACTCCCGAAAGCCTCTCCAGTTCATTTTTTCGTGAAAGCGCACACTTCTCGCTTTCGCACCCAGCAGAAGCAGCGACCACATTCCTCAGATTCGATAGTTTGCTCGAACATTGCACTGGTGTGCACACTTTGAGTGTCAGCCGAGAATCATGACACCGAGATCACCTTCGGAAGCCAGCAGCAATTTTTTTCCTGAGATCTCAGCTAGACGTGTATCTGTTGCAAGAGGAAGCCAGGCTCTGCACTTTGTGCCCAGTGTCGGGGTGAGCTTCTTCTTGCTTGCCAGCAGTTTAAGATTGGCCATCTTGGTCATCCATCGTGAAAGATTATCATGACCACGAGGTGCCTTCAGAGCTGTGCCTCACGGAATTCACAAGGGCCAAGGGCCAATAAATGGGGTAGCAGTTATTAGCAGCTCGTAGGTCCCTGGCGTTTAATCCACCCCATCGAATCTTCACCACCAAAATTGTGATAGTATCGCACATTCAGTCCTGAACAAACCAAATCAGTTGAATATCGGCTCACATGAAAGTCGCAGAGGCGATGTGTACGTAATTGAAGCCCAGGGTCGCCAGTTTCGAGTATCTCGCAATAAATGTGCCATTGCCTCAGGTGGCACATGTGATCAGAAAACAACGAACCATGCAACCTTCACACTTTGATGCAAGCAAGGCACATGGAATTTCGGTTTCATGACCCAAGCAAGGAGTCCCTTCCTGACCATAGCTAGTATGCAGCTGCAACAGGTTTCGATGCTAGGAGAGCAGGGCATCCCAAACAGCACGAAATGTAGAGAAGCAGGGCTCAAAATTACAACCCTTTAAAGGGCAAGGAAGGTTGGGGTCATTGCGCCTGTGACTGTTGATTGTCAGCACCCGATGGCATTGCAAGAACTTGTTGCCCGCTGTGTAGATTTTCTCAGCATCAGATTCAGTCCTAAGCTGCAACCTATAATCATTGCAGAAATCATAGCCATGCCGTGCTGCCGTGCTGCACGTATCGTGGGGCTGCTTCGACTCGCGAGTACCATTCAGCATAGGAGGACCTGACTCAGGGAACGGGTGCAGGCTTTCATTGTAAATAAAACGAGTCGGAAGGCACTAGGTCTAAATTTAGCTGTTTATTTTCGAACTAGCAGCAAATTGATGCTCATGATTGCTGTCTGGGCTGCAGTGCAACCGCATGGAGGGCCAGCTCGGACTGATTAGGATGTGCACGGGCAGCTTCGAGTGTGCACGTCTCAGACAGCCATTGGAGCAGGATTCTGCTGTTATAGGCCTTGTTTGTAAAATAGTATCCATGCGATTCCTTCTTCAGTCGTGTAAGCCGGAACCGCTTTTGGCTGCATGGAACTCCTTTGGTTTTCTTCCAAACCTTGAACTCTTGGAAAGCTTTATCCAGTTGTGCATCCTCTGATACAACAGCTGCATCACCCCATACACCAGCATCCATTAATGCCTTCATTGCTCCACCGTTCGCTGTAAGGGTGAGGCCCAGGTTGTTCACATGCATGCTACAGAACTTGACCATGGATATATCGAACCCACGGAGAAATGACAGAGGACCTCATGGATCACTGTCCAGTTATTAGAATAGAATACTTATAGTAGGTTGGTAGCAGGATTTAGACATGCAGTCCAAGTCACTCAAGCATCCAGGCCGAACTTTGTGAAGCAAAAAGTCTGCTGTTGTAGCAATCGTGGAAGCCCAGCCTGCAGACTCTCCAGTCTCGTAATATCGAAGCGGGGACTCATCAGAAGCTTCAGCCCCACAGAACAGGCAGCAGCATGTGCTTGTAGGAGTGTGAAGCAGCCGAAGTGTCCTTTCATGCCATTTCCAATCTCCCCGAAGTTCACAAGCAGCGAATGCCCGTCCGTGCGTCAGGAAATCCCCGGCCCGGGCCATCTTCGAAGATGACAAAGCTTCGCCCATTGGCCCACATTGTGGAAACTTGCCATCAAAGGCCACATTCGAACTCCAGGCAATGTGCTTCAGAATGGGGCTCAGGGTCGCAAGGTTTTCGTGAACCATGAACTCGTCCTTCATACAAAAAACCATAAAGTGTCCAAGCCTAACCTCTTTGGGTCGGAAAAGAGTTAAGGAGACAAACATGGCTGTCACCTTCTCCGAACCATCTGCTGACAGCTGGCATTCATCTCCATAAAGTGAGAACGGTATGTGGGAATGTCGGCACGGCTCGTTTGCATGTGTAGAAGGGTGACGAGTGGCAAAGGGAACACCGTGGCTGCACAGGTGTGCCCAGTATTCTTTGACCTTCTCCGGCGGGGTTTGCAATCCCAGCTCACAATGAACGTAGCTCAGAATCTCATGTATGTCTAGTACCGGTACCGTAGTTGAGGCCTGCTTCCATTCACCATCCGCATACTCCCAGACAGTGGGGAGCCCGATGATTGCACTACAGACCAGATGCCATCTTAGACTAATCACTCTCTATTACGAAATTCCCGGAGGGGATACAGAGTAATGTCTTCAACGTATTCAAATCACTCGAAGTACTCCCAAAAAAGCCTGGTCACTCGACCAATCGGTGTTATATAATATTGTAGATAATTGAGCAACAATATATAGGGGTTTAGACATGGTTGGGCTACAAAGTTTATATATTGGGTACTTTATTATACAGCCAAGCAGATGAAAAACACTTGCACGAAAAGAGCCCGTATAATTGTAACCTTATTCTAAAACGATCACGGATCCTCCAATTCTGAAATCCTATAAACCCCAAACCGATCTCAACACCCACCTAAGGAAATTATTGGCCTCGGACTCATCCATCAATCGCTGCAGATCTGCTCTCTCCGTCCGGATGAGCGAGGCCTTCGGATCGATCAGATATGTGTCATAAGGTCGTGGGGTTTGGGAAACTTTAAGAATGTGTATATAGCTTGCACCTGGGCTTCGACATCGTCCTTCATGGCTTTCAGGAGTTTGTCACCCCTGGATCAAACAAAGAGCAACGGTTTGATGACATGTATGGTTTTGCAAGATATCTGAGTCAAGCACACATTCTCTGACGATTCCACGTCCTGGCACTTTCGCACTGCTTGGAGCTTGTCCGTGGCTTTGTCCACTGCCTAGCACAGAGCATTGCAATTTAAGGGTTCGGGGCTCATGACTGTAAGGGTTTAGGGTTCTGGAAACTCAGGGGGAAGACTTATGAGGGATATGGGCTCCCACCTTCCTGGCCTTGCCTTTCATCTCCTTTGCATTCAGTGGCTTGTCTTCTCCATCGTCTCCGCCGGTTGGCTGTTTGGCCTGGCATTATATAATTGTTCAGGGCATTGGGGGGTTTAAGTAGGGTGTAGAGTGTAGGGTGGAAACCAAACACAAACAAGTGATGATTCAGTAGCCTTGGCTTTCCCTTTTGGCTTTGCTTTGCCCTTGGCTTTGGCACGGTTTTTCTTGTTGGGGGAGCTCTTGCTTTTCTTGCTCTTCTTGTTCTTCTTCGCACTCTTCGGCTGCTTGGGCTTTCCTTTCTTCTTTGGCTTCTTGCTCTCCTGCTCTTCCTCATCCTCCTCCTGACCATCCTCGTCACTGCTTTGGTCGGAGCTCGACTCGTCGAGATCGTTGTCCATCTCGAACGTGTGTTCCACTTCTTCCCCTTCGTAGTTTTCCTCGCTATCATCTACAACACATAGGTATTGCTTGAGATCTTCGCGATGAGGGCAATCAGGATGGTTCCTCACCTGTGTCTTGCACAGCTCCTTGTCATTCACCTTTGCATCTATGATGGCCTGTACCACCTCCTCGTCCTTGTACTTCTGCAGAAGGTCGGCCTTTGTCAGCCACTTTCGGAGTCCAACCTTCTTTTTCCCGGACTTGTTCTTCAAGGTAACCAAAAGCTTGGATGCGTTCCAGTTCTCGTTGGCCTGAAGCCAATGCTCGAACAAGAAGTTTCTCTGATCAGAATCCAGGTCTCTGTCAGCCAGCTTCCTCACTTCCTTCGGTGTCCGGCCACCTGAGCTACTTCTCGAGTGCTTCGACTCTCCCCTTCTCTCTTTTTCTCTCTCTCTCCATCTCTCTCTCTCTCTCTCTCTCTCTCTCTCTCTCTCTCTCTCTCTCTCTCTCTCTCTCTCTCTCTCTCTCTCTCTCTCTCTCTCTCTCTCTCTCTCTCTCTCTCTCTCTCTCTCTATCTCTATCTCTCTCTCCTCTAGACTGAAACATATAGGAAGGTCTGCATACAATTCTCGTACAAGTAGGTTTCACTTCACAGCAGCGAAGTCCAGTGGCCTCGGCAGCCACTTGTAGGATTCTATATATATATATATACACACACATATGTATATACCCATACACAACTGGCTTGCCGAGGAGCTGGTGAGAGATCGACTGAATCTCATGTAGCGTGCATGGAGTTTCTTCTTCAGTGCAAGCTTTGCCTCCTGCTCCGGTGTCAATTCTTGCTTGCCTTTGGGATCTCCGTCCTTCTGCTCCTCTGCTTTGGTTGCCCCAGCCTTTTCGACAGTTGCCTGTGACTCCTTCTTGTCCTTCTGTGCTTCGGTTGCCTGTGACTCCTTCTTGTCCTTCTGTGCTTCGGTTGCCTGTGACTCCTTCTTGTCCTTCTGTGCTTCGGTTGCCTGTGACTCCTTCTTGTCCTTCTGTGCTTCGGTTGCCTGTGACTCCTTCTTGTCCTTCTGTGCTGCGGTTGCCTGTGACTCCTTCTTTTCCTTGTCTGCTTCGGTTGCCTCTGACTCCTTCTTTTCTTTCTGTGCTTCGGTTGCCTGTGACTCCATCTTTTCCTTGTCTGCTTCGGTTGCCTGCGACTCCTTCTTTTTCTTGTCTGCTTCGGTTGCCTGCGACTCATCCTTTTCCTTTTGTGCCTCCTGTCCCTGCTGGGTCGGTGCTTCAGTTTCCTGTACGGGCATCGAACGGCTTTTCTTCAATCGGTCGATCTGAAAAACTACCTCAGCGAGTTCATCATCGCTGAGGCGGTCCACTGTGTGGCCTCGTTGCAAGATATCCTGAATTGATGCCCACTGCTCCTGCGGCGAACCTGTGCTCACATCCTTCTCAGGCTTCTTGAGGCTTGTGTCACCATGCTTGCGCTTGTTCTGGCCTGTTGTTGCAGGGGAGGTGGTTGGGGACGGCTGGGTAGCTGGAACAGAGGGCGAGGCCTTCAAAGGAGAGGTTGCTGGGGTTGCAGGCTGCGAAGACATCGTTGTGGCTCGCTTCAATGCATGTGCATTCTCAATGCTTTTTGGGCTTATTGTTGTGCTGCCGGAGCGGGGCTGCGACTCAGTTTGCTTCTGCGGGGTCTGCTGGGTGCTTTGTGGGCCTGGGCTTTCAGCTTCTTTGCACCTGTCATCATCCTGGTGCTTGCTCCACCACCCAGGGGTAGAGCTCCAGCCCCAAGAACCCCAGCCCCACTGATCATCATTCCAAGCCGACCAAGCTACACCGTAGCCTGAGCCCCATGAATCATTCCCCTTCCAGTCCCATTCCTCCACTTGTGTCGAAGGAAACTTCGCAAGCTGCCGATACTCCAACGTGTCAGCCTCGGAGAAGCCTTGCTCACGATAGCCATCTTCAGCAGCCTCCGGCAGCAAGAGCTCTCGCATGGATGGAACAACATTTTGGATGTGTCGTATAGACTCAGGCTACGAAGCATGCAGTTATTAATCGGGGTATGTGTTTATAAAAACCCTCTACATGTATAATGTGCATGTATATGTTATGCATATTCATGTATATATGTATGTATGTATGTATGTATGTATATATTTATGTGTGTATGTATGTATGTATGTATGTATGTATGTATGTATGTATGTATGTATGTATGTATGTATGTAGTATACATATATATGTATAGGAACACATGCTATGTATATGTATGTATGCATATGTACATGCAAAAGCACTTCATGTTGCATGTCCGATCATTGGCTGTATGCTACATATATATATATATATATATATTGTCATGTCATAACCGATATAATATCTATACTAGTTAAATTATGTTATGTTATGCACATATATATGTATGTGTGGTCCCACACCAGGCCTCAGGCTCTTGAGCATTGAGCCCCCGCTGATCATCTTCCATGTGCACTTGATCCTGAGGCCACAGACATGGCTTTGCATTGGTTTTACCTAGAGGTTCAGTTCTATACACATACATGAGACCACATGGGCCGGGCCTGATCATTGTCTTCCTGTGGAGCATCAGTCTTTGCATCTTTGTCATCATCCTGTTGGGACCCAAGTTTAAGTATATCCTGCGTGCATGAAGAGTATCCAGATTACTCGGGAGCACCAGGCTTGCAAAAAACACTCAAGTGACATGCAATGCTCGGCCTCAGGATGGGATGCCTCTGGAGCTTCACTCATCCTTTCATCGATCCCAGCCTGGTGAAACTTCACTGCAAGCGAACTGCAAAAATACCCGACACCCTAACCCCAACCCTAGACCCTGGGCCCTAGACCCTAAACCCCGTAAACCCCCACCCAATATAAGGCCTTGTGTGGAAAGCCTCCGGTAGGTCAGATGTTTGTTTCCACCCTCCCCCCCAAAAAACAGCCACCCCTTTTCAACCCTGATGAGAATAAGTATACCTAGTTTGGCGACTTAGGGATAAGGTTTGGGGTCTAGGGAAGATATATAGTGGAACTTTGGAGAATCCCAGGTGCAGCCTGCCTGGCTGATGTCTGCAACTCCTGGAGCCGGACCCACGGCCTGCCAGGACAGGGCACATCATGCTAGTATAGATAGTAGTTATAGTTAGATCTAGATCGAGCACGAACATACATGAACACTCCCCTTGTGCTGGCCTGGTTCGACGTCGGCTTTGGGCTTGGCTTCTTCTCTCGCTTGACGGGTCGTCGGCCCGGTGTGGGCAGCTCTCGCTTCAAAGGCTGCGTTGAGGGCTTGGCAGTCTGCGGCACCTCCGGTTCCTCGATCGGTGGGCCCTGGTTCAAGGCCTTTGCCCTCAGGGCTTTTGCACGTGCAAGAGCTTCACTCACTGCCGAGGCCATGATGGAGGGGCCGGGCTTTCCTAGACTTAGCTAAGTACACTGTACATTATATTGCAGATGATCCACAAATCAACATAAGTGCAACTGCAGAGCATGGTAAGGATTCCTTCCCAAAGGTCCTAGATCAAGGAGCCAATCAATGGTCATAAAAGACACTCACGACAACTCACGCTAAAGTCACGCTTTGCTCACGGTTTTCCGGGGTGGTTGCACACAGCCTATGACTGTGGCTATATAAGCACTCACGCCCACTCACGCTCCACTCACGCTTTACTCACGCTGTGGTGCGTGTCCAATTGCGCTTGGATTCTTCTGCTCAGAGCAGCATATTCTGCTCCAGAACAACAACTAATTAGGCCTGAGGCCCAAAGATCATCTGTGAACTTCGCTGAATTAAAGGAGCCCTCATGGAATTAAATGTCACAGCCACACTTTAAGTGTGCAGAACACCTATAAGCTAGTACTCACAGGCGAGACAGCGGCTTGAAACGCCCTGCTTGCTCCTCCTGCCGCAGGAATTGAAGAACCTCTCCGAGTTCGGCGTGCACCCAATCCAGTGGCTTCGGGACCTGGCGGCAAGCACTTGAAACACAATTGGTTTAAGTTGTACCACCCCACTGCGCCAATAGATCCTGCCTTTGGGCCGGCAGCAAGGAGATCCCGACCATCTTGCAGCCACTGCACGATCTTGTGTCCAGATTTCTCCTTTGATTAAGTTCATGTTGTGGCACTGCAACAACATATAGCAACTCATGCTGCCCAGATTCAACGAACTGCATGTGTAGCTTCAGGACCTTGTTGCAAAACTTCTGCGGGTACTCAGCAGTTCGCTTTAGCTTGGGCCCACCGGTCCTTGGGAGAGCCAGCAGGGATCCAGGTTTTATCAGAAAGGACTCATTATATAAGCTACGATGATGAGCTCAGCCCCCTGCACCACCGTCTTCCCATACTTGTTCTTTCGTCTATAAGACACACCATTCGAGGTCAAGCCCAGCCGAAGCCGCCGTTTGTGCGTCAGCTTCTTGAAGAGCTTGGAAACCCCACCCCTCAGTAACAACTCACACCTGCAGCTGACAAGGCCCCAGCCCAGTCGAATGTTACATAATTTCAGCAGGGAGACAGTGTCCCAAAGGCCAGGGAGCCCTTGGGGCTGAAGTGGCCCCAGGAACCAAGCCAGCTTAGATGGACAGGAGGCACAGAGAGAGAGAGAGAGAGAGAGAGAGAGAGAGAGAGAGAGAGAGAGAGAGAGAGAGAGAGAGAGAGAGAGAGAGAGAGAGAGAGAGAGAGAGAGAGAGAGAGAGAGAGAGAGAGAGAGAGAGAGAGAGAGAGAGAGAGAGAGAGAGAGGAGAGAGAGGAGAGAGAGAGAGAGTTCCCAAAACGGAGCCACGAGAAGAGAGAGGGAGAGGGAGAGGGAGAGGGAGACGGAGAGGGAGAGGGAAACAAAGGAGAGGCACAAGCACTGCACATGTGTATTGCATGCATCCTGGGGCAACGGCAAGAATGTACGATGGATTGGCATGAACCGTTTCAAAGTCTCGAAGACGTGCCTCATATATGGTGACCACTCCAAGAGTGACGATGCCGGCTGTTCCAGCATAAAGAAGGTTTGGCGGACCGTCATCAAGAGCAGGATGAGGCATACCCTGGCACAGATCCTTATTGGTGGCAGCATGGTCTGAAACATAGCTATGGAAGGGAGGGAGGGAGTGACAGAGAGATACATACACATAGAGAGAAGCAGAGAGAGAGAGAGAGAGAGAGAGAGAGAGAGAGAGAGAGAGAGAGAGAGAGAGAGAGAGAGAGAGAGAGAGAG